>JZKD02S0603064.1:216981-242712 GCA_000966675.3 Picea glauca | reverse complement strand
ATATATATATATATATATATATATATATATATATATATATATATATATATATATATATATATATATATATCTGTGTGTGTGTGTGTGTGTGTGTGTGTGTGTGTGTGTGTGTGCACCTGTGTGTCACCATGTTTAATTACCTGCAACAAAGGAACCCTCAGGGGATAAGGAGAACCAGAGGCACCCTAGGTAAGAAATGGAATTCCTTGGACCTGAGCGTGAGTTCTCAAAAACTTAGAAGTCTTGAAAAGGACTAGAGAAAACCCTCATGAAATTTGGCTAAGTTCTTGACCGGATTGTTAATCCTGAGAAAACCCTTGTTTTTCCTTGGAGGAATAGTGACTGTCAATTTGGCATGGTGGTTACATCTAGAATCTTTATTGGTATAAGGGAAATATGAAATCTCGACTGTCAATCTGGAAACATAAAATATCCCCATCGTCCATCGTAGGGTGTCATTCAGAGTAAGTCGTGGAGATAGGCTTCAATGAGGAGGCTCTAAGGGGATATATGGACCCTACATCAAAGCAAGGGAAATATTAACTCTTAGTCATCAATCTGTCATAAGGGCCCCACATATTCCTAGAAAGTAACAAGACCTTGTTTCTCCCTGGAAAGATCGTAGTCGTCAATTTGGCGTGGCAAAAATATCTGGCCGTTGATCGACGTAGATGTGAGACTTGGGTTAGACCATATCTCAGCCATCGATTTGGTGAGATAAAATAATCCTATATTTTCTATGGAGGAAATCATTCGAAGTAAGTTGAGGACCCAAAGGAGATGCACTTAGAAGGAATAATTTGAGGGATGATCAAGACCATGGATCGAGAAAAGGAAGATAAGATCCTATCCATTGGTTTTCATCTATAAGCTTATGAATTGAGAAGGAGCATTCGCTCAATGATGACATGTCCAATTGCAATTAGTCCACATGGCCTATGGATGTTGGTCCATGTGTCAGGTGGGCCTTGTGCCATGTGTCAAGTAGAATCACATTTTTAGGTAGGATCTTGTGTTGGATTATGAGTGACACATGTCATGACCAGGTGGCAGGGCCACGTGTCAAGATAGGTGGAAACCAACATGTACAAAGGCGGACACATGTTAATTTGAAATTCATAGGTCAGGTCAAGTACGAACCTTGTCAATTTTTTACCTAAAGGAAGGTGTATTAATCCTTTCCATTAGATCCCTGTGAAGAGATCCTGACCATTCATTGCAGGGTACTAATCACAGTGAGTGACAGAATTGCACTCCAACGAAGGAACTCTGAGGGAAGATCTGAGTCGTTAATCGAAGAGGGTCATGATGAAACAACAACCATTGATCTGTTGTAGGTTCTACAAGGCACTCCTATATGTGAAAATTCAAGGGAATATCTAATCTGTTACTCAAAGAGGGTTGTGATGAAATGAAAATTGTTGATCTATCGTAGGCTCTGCAAGGAACTTCGACAAGAGATACTCCGAGGGGAATTCTGGTTCATTGATTGAAGGGTGGCCATGAAGAAACGACAACCATTTATATGTCTTCGACCCCACAGCTTCAAGTACATGCGACCAGAGCGATTGATCGGCAGTAGGTCACAGTAAATATCCACCTTATATTCTTGAAGGTCCCTTTATAGGTTATAGAATGGGTGATGACATCAATATGACGTGTTGTGCCAAAACGAAAACTAGCATGGTTGTTGGAGTGGAAGGTGTCAACAACAGATTTGTCTAAGGGACATGTGTGTACCAAAGAGAACTGGAAACTCTTAGATATGTGAATATGATATGAACCGTTAGATCCAGAGGTAGGTAAATCCTATTTGTTTGTCAGAAGAAGTTAAACGTATCCCAGATACTGGGCAGGAATACAAACGCTGACACCGACAATGATGAGATTTCGGGGTTAACGACAGTCATCGATCGACCACCCATCTTGATATAATCATGAGCATATATTAGATATGGACCCCATTGGTTTCATTAATACAAGGCAGGGAGAAGAGCGCTAATCCTCATGCTAGTTAGGATCACCAATACAATTAGAGTTGTAGGATGATCGCCCCAAGGACGGTTGGATATGATGCAGTCTCGATATGTGGTCATCATCGAAACTTTTAGTTGGGGTGCTAATGATAACCCACATGCTAGATGGGATTTTTAATGCAACTAGAGCTATAGGATGCTTGACCCAAGGATGGTTGTATATGGTGCAATCCTCGTACAGGATCAGTCAGAATTTTAATTTTAGTGTTGGAGTGTTTGAGATTCCATGGGAGTAAATTCTCGACGATGACGATGAGAGTTTCCATAAAGTTGGAACTGTGGGTCGGTGAGCCATATGGAAAGAGTCATGTCAAAGCCATGACTATGCCATGTTAGATGACACATGGGATAGACAACCACATGGAAGTGAGGTGGCACTTAGGCAATGAGGGCCAAGAACTATGGAAGGCCATAAATTTTGATCCAGGGCTCGATTTGGAGTATGGTGATAGTCATTGGAAAGTTATTGACGAGTAGAAGATAATGGTGCCCTTGAGAAGAGGTATTGAGATGATTCAGAAAAAGGGAAATTTTACTAACCTATCCCTTAAAAGGGTACTTAGGGGGTTGGGTGTCTTATAGTAACATCCTGCAGCCTAGCTGAGGTCCATTACATGCAAAAAAACTCATAAAAATTAAAATGTACTGCTAACTAAATTCTTGTATCTTCGAGCTATGAATTACAAAGAGATTTAGCTATTGTCTGATACCATTAAATTGATGCATCTAAAACATAATAAAATGAACATGAATGCAACTAAATAACTCAACATAATAACATATAAATTCTTATTAAACACATAGTTCATGCACAACAATTTAACTCATAAATACAAGACATAAAACAAATAAAACATGTATCTTTTAATAATAGTTGTGCAACCAACTGCTTAGGATGGAAGTTCCACCCAACCATATAATTTTTGTTCCAAATCCCAACAACAATTCACCCTCGAGTTGGAGCTATCAATCCACAAAAGTGGGTGATTTCTCATTATCCACTCACAACTCAAAAATCCCACAACCCACTAATATTCTCCTACAATTAGCCCAGTTTTTCACCATCTCTCTTCCTCTTGACCTTCCTAACCTAGGGAATGTACCCCTTCATTGATCTCATTTCCTCGGGCATCTCATCTATTTATCAGGTTTTCTCTGGCATAGGTAACCAAGAATCTATTTGATAGGAACTCAAGGGAACTCAGTGTAACTCATACATGAGTTTACTCTTTAGGAATGAAAACCTGGCTCTTCAGTCTTTAGCTCCAAAAAACTCTAAAAACGTTCCAACATGTTGTATAATTCACCCTCCATGGATGCTCTAGCTCCAAGCTCTGTTTCTTGCTCTCTACTTGTTGTTCATGCCCAAAAATTGATTGTCTAAAACTGTTGTAACTCCCCATACAAATTTCTCTCTGTTGGCTTACTTTCTTAACTCACACACTTCCCCAACCTGATTGTACTTAGCCCCAATGCTCCCAATAACTATGGGATGTGACTTCTCACACCCACCCTCTTACATGCATTCAATGATTGTCTTTGGAAATACTCAATCATAAACTGGAGTTTAATACATAGCCATAATAAAATTAAAGAATGTGGGTGGAATTAATAAATGTGAGTAATTCCCCCTTGGACCCCTCTTAGAAATTATCCTAGACACTCTCATCTCTTGTGGATTAATTCATCCCCCATCTATGTCCATATCCCCTTAGGAGTTGGCATCACATATTATTATTAAAACTTAGAAATAAATTTCACATATGCATCGCTTGCCCATAGCCACACATTATATCTACATTAAGCATTAATTAAATTAGGGATTATAGTGGAGATGTTACATTGCAGCATCCAAAATGTAGTTATATTAATTTAAGACAAGTTATGTTCAAATATTGTATCAATTCAAGTCATATAAACTAACAATATTTCCATGTCCATTCTAATACAACACTTTAAGGAATTATGTATTAAAAATATGAGAATAAATGGGACATTCACATCCCTATTGGGGATTAGGTGTAATCTGATACAAAACATACAAACATAACTATATATAATCGAAGAGAAATAATTCTTCAAATACAAAAAGTGGCATCTAAAGACATCATTACAACACTTAAGAAAAACGGATTGTGATTAGAACATCACAATGCATATTGGACATCTTGTACACAAAAACGATATCAACATGATGATAATGAACCATCAGGTCTGTTATTTTTAGCTTCAATATATAACTAAATTCCTAGAAATTAAGAGGATATTGTCCACATATAACTGTCGGTGGTTAGAGTTGACTTGTCAAATACGCATTGTCAAATTGGCTCAACAAGGCTGCTCGACCTGACTGTCCATGAATCCAACTCATATTTCATTTCTCAGCTAGTTGATCCATTGATCGACTATATTTGATTGTTGGTCAAATGTCCAACTGATAGACTTGTTGACGACTCGATCATCTGATGTAGATATCTAGTCAATCACCCGACCAACTATTTACAGATGTATGTTGATCGCATGACTGACTGATTTTAGGAAAAGTGTGATGAACCATCAGAACATGATGTTCCAACACCCCCCAATCAACACATGGATCTGGAGATTCAGGAGGTGAAAATACATCAGTAGGAAAACACTTTATAATTGCATCTTCTTGAAGCCCAAGCATCATATGAATCTTGATAAATATAGCTTCAGATAAAGGCTTAGTGAATATATCAACTATCTAATCATTTGTTCTACAATAGACAAGAGAGACAATGTTATCGTGAACCAACTGTCTCGAATAGTGAGCATGGAGTTCAACATGCTTTATCTTATTATGGGAATCATGGTTGTTAGTAACTTGAATGGCACTATGATTTTCACAGTATATTGTAGTCAAGGTATGAATAGGAAATCCAATTTCACGTAGAATTTAGCGAATCCAGACTACCTTTGTAACTGCATGAACGATGCCACGATATGTTTCTTCTATAGTCGACAAAGATACTGCATTTTTTTTCTTTCATGACCAAACCAATGGTCTAGTACTGAAGAAAAACACATAGCCAGAAGTGAACTTTCAATCATCATTGTTTCCAACCCAGTTAGAGTCAGTGAAGCCGACCAACAAATATGAACTTTGACAATACTTGATACCAAAATGAGTGGTACCCTTGAAATAGTGGAAAATTAATTTGAATTCCTTCGAGTGGTTTTCTTTGGGGTCCTACATAAGCTAAGAAACCACACTAACAATAAAGAAAATGTTAGGTCAACTATGAGTAATATAAATGAGATTGTTGACCAATTGTCGATAGAGTGTAGCATAGACTTTGGGAGTTTGACAAGTTTTATTTACCTTTACTCCAAATTGAAGATGAAGAACAAAGGTATTACAATATGCCATATTAAAACATGTAAAGAGATCCATTACATATTTAGATTGAGAAATGAACAAAAAATCACGGAGTGGTAATACTTTAAGACTTAAAAAATAATGTAGAGTACCAAGATCTGTCATGTCAAAGGAGTCCACAAGTTGCTTCTTGAATCTAAGAATGGGATCAGTTTCATTGCCAGTGATGACAAGGTCATCAACATATACAACAACAATCAAAGTGTTTCCATTAGTATGGAGTACATATAATATGTGATCAGATTCACAATGTTTGAAACCAAGTCGAAGAAAGAAACTATCGATCTTATCATTCCAAGCTTAGGAAGATTGTTTCAAACCATAGAGATACTTCTTGACTTGAAAAATCAGGTTAGAATCTATCACAAAAACAAGAGGTTGTTCCATGAAATTTTATTTGTATAAGTCAACATGAAGAAAAGTACTCTTCATTTCCATTTGATGGATCTACCATCCAAATCGAGCAAGAAGAAAAAGAATCAGTTGAACATAGTTCATATTTGTAACATGGGAAAATGTCTCAGTGTAGTCGATGCCTTCTTGTTGAAAAAATCCCTTCGAAAACAATCGATATTTATGACACTAAACAACACCTTCAGAGATAAATTTGGTCATGTAGGCCCATCAAAACTTCACAACATTCCTTCCTTGTGGTCATAGAACTAATTCCCAAGTGTGATTCTTTGAAAATGAATCCAATTTTGTTTACATAGCCTACTCCCATTCAGGTTGACCTTGGGCATATGAGTAGCTAATAGTATCAAAAGTTTCAAGTACATGAGTCATCAATGCAATGCTCACATGTTTCTTTTGAATTGAAGTTTTTCTTCCAAAATAAATATCATCGACATCGGGTCCAACTACTTCAATGGTCTTGGAAACCCCTCTGGGTAGACAATATAGGGGTGAACTATTGTTCACTACATAAGGTAGATACAAATTCATAATAATTTCATTTGAAAACGATGGAAGATTATTGTAAATAGAGATCGATGTACCAATCGTTTCGGAGGTTGAAATTTTAGTCAAAATAGGAAAAAAGTTCGATTGTCTAGTCAACGAACTGAAGAAAAAAAAAGAACAAGAGAACCAAAGTCAGAAACAAAATCAAAGTGTGATCCAGGTGGATATTGGTGACCACCCACCTATTCCAACTATCTCCTCTTGTCATTTTTTATTTCAACATGTTCTTTTGTACTTCTTTGTAATTGTGGGTTCTACACTTCTGGGGCTATCTGAAGCCCTACACATCTTCCAGGTGGATATTGGTGGCCTCCCACCTAATCCAACTGGCTTATTTTGTATGTTTTCATGTGATCACATATTGTTGTACTTCCAAGGCCGTTTTGGGGCCCTAAACAATGTTATTTTGGCATGCCACATTCCAACTGTAGACAAAGTTAGAGTTTGACAACATAATGTGTAGTTCTCTAAACTACCTTTCCAACGGGCTATCATGTGTCTAAAACGAATATCGTATGAAAAAGTTACAACCCTGGGAAGTTAATGTACTAACTTACCCAAACGAGGCCCACATGAATTTTGGCGTTTCATCTCCCAGGGTTAGGTTTTTGGATTTTTAGGGTTTTGGCAGTCATGTTTTTCATAAAACAACCTTCAGAGCCTCATTGTAATCATATTCTTCTGAATGAGCGTAGCCGACACATCTCTTCTCAGAGATAAAGCTTCCACCATTCTAACGAGTCTTGCACTCTATATTTTTACAATTTGTTTACAATTCTTTCATTAATAGAAATCAAGTATTGTTGTATTTATTTGTTTCTGGCAATTTTCATGAGAATTTCATTGAATATCTCTGCTTTCATTTCGTTCCAAAAATAATCCAAATCAGTGGTATTAGAGCAGGTTTCTCTTGATCAGTTTTTAGTGCATGTCCCAGATGAGGTCCGAGTATAGCCAGTTTGGTATTTAGTTTGTCTCTCTTGAATAAAATCACTCTCGCACACCCAAGAAACCCTCGATGGAGGCATTAAAGAAAAATGAAGGAGAAAAATATTCTATTAACCTGTTTCTTAAGCAAGATATCGCATGACAGAGTGACGAAATGATGGATAATTTTTCACACATCCTTCAACGCTTTTCGATAGAAACAGGCACATCTTCATCTAGCTACCATTTTGGAGGAACCTCTCCCTTCAAGGTACAAGTTAATTTTGATATTCCCATATTTGAAGGCCATATATATGTGGATGCCCTAGAAAAATGGTTAAATATATTAGAAGTTTATTTCTTTGTTCAAATTTTTTTCGACAGGGAAAAGATCACCTTCACACTCCTCAAGGCTCTCCCCTGTGTCAAACATTGGTGGGAAACTTACTAGGAGCAAAGTTCCACAGAGGAATCTAAAATATATGGGGCAGAGCCCACTTGGGAGTTTTATGTGGATGCGATCAAAGAATAGTACTGTCATGTTGATAATTATGAAGACCAGTACATGAGATGGACCACACTGTGGAAAGAGAAGAGCCAAACAGTGTCAGATTTTACATATACTTTCCATATCTTGCACACCAAGTTGGGTATCAAAGACTCCAAGTGTTATATGGTTTTGAAATATCATGGAGCTTTGCATAGGTACATCCAAATCGAAATGGATTTCCTAAACATCTCATCATTGGGAGTTACTTATCGATATGTTGTCAAAATAGAGCATAAATTTAGGCACCAAAACAAATGGGAATTCAGGTCCACCAATATACAACAACCAAAGAACGGTAAAGACTGCCCTAACCAATAGCCTCTAGACAACTAGTCCAAGACACAAGAAAAAAAGGGTAAAGTAAAAATGAAGAATGACACTAGGAAGTGGTGTGACTTCTACAAAATCCCCTGTCACAAAACAAATGAATGTCGCTCAAAAAATTCATTGGTGGTCGAGGTAAAAGACACAAAGTTGAACCTTGATTCAGAATCTGATCCATAAAATATTGAAAATAGATAGATCATCGACATAGACTCCACTACTATTGTCGCGACCACAATAATTCAGCTAGAGGAACTAGTAGATCCTGAAGAGGGGGAGTGCCTCTTTCATTCACAGATGTGGGTGAAGGGGACCCCATTGCATCATTGTTGATAAAAGTAGCCAAAAGAACCTCATCTCATATAAGGTTATCAAACAGTTGGGGTTGTCGACAACACCACACCCACAACCATACAACATCGGGTGGCTTCACCAGGGTCAAGATATTTGCGTCAGCCAACAATGTCTCCTGTCCTATGTCATCCATCCCTTCAAGGATGATGTAATGTGTGATATTTCCCCTCTTGATGTATGTGATGTTTTTTTGGGCCAACCATATATGTGGAGACATCATGTTGTCTATGAATCTAGACCCTGTAGTGTCATTATTACTCTGGAGGTGAGCTCTATAGGATACCAGAGGTAGTTTCAACTACTGCTCCACCAAAACAACACCAAAAGGTAATCTCTCATACTTAAAAATTCACCCTCTTCAAAGTCTATTCAAAGGATGCACATAATACCACTACAACCATTGCAGCCTCAACACCTTATATCCAGAAAAAATAGATTGTCAAAGAGAAAGAAGATATTGTTTCTTCACCTACAATGGTGTCTACACAATGCCCCATCAAACCCAAAGAAAACAGGTTGGTGGAATAGATCCAACCCCTCGAGAAACAAGTTTGTGACAGTCTTCCACAAGTCAAGAAGAATAACTTCTCCAACAAGGAACACAACTCACCAAGATTTAGATTCAAAAAATGATTTCCCCTCTTCCCTGGGCACTCAATGCAATGGAGACCATTGCTTCTTAAAGGGGGAGGATTGATCCAGGTGGATATTGGTGACCACCCACCTGTTCCAACTGGATCCTCTTGTCAGTTTTTAGTTCAACACATTCTTTTGTACATCTTTGTAATTGTGGGTTCTACACTTCAGGTGTTTCTGAACCCCTACACATCTTCTAGGTGGATACTAGTAGCCTCCCACCTAATCCAAATGGATTATTTTGTATGTTTTCATGTCAACACATCTTGTTGTACTTTTAGAGCCATTTTGGGGCCCTAAAAAGTGTTATTTTGGTGTCCCATAGTCAAACTATAGAGGGAGTCAGAGTTTGACAGCATAATGTGTATTTCTCTAAAATACCTTTCCAATGGGCTATCATGCACCTGAAACGAAGATTGTATATAAAAGTTACAACCCAGAGAAGTTAATGTACTAACTTACCCAAATGGGGCCCACATGAATTTTGGTGTTTCATCTCCTAGGGTTAGGTTTTTGGATGTTTAGGGTTTTAGCATTCATGTTTATCATAAAAATTCCTTTAGAGCTTCATTGTAATAATCTTCTTGTGCATGAGAGTAGCCATCACATCTCTTCTCAGAGATAAAGATGCCACCATTCTAAAGAGTCTTGCACTTTGTATTTTTACAGTCTCTTTACAATTCTTTCATTAATAGAAATCAAGTATTGTTCTATTTCTTTGTTTCTGGAATTTTTCATGAGTATTTCATTGCAATTTCTTTCCTTTCATTTCATTCTGAAAATAATCTGGATCAAAGTGGTCATTCTGTAACAATCCAAAGGAGGAATTCAACAACTTGATGACAAAAGTATTCTCATCAAACCATACATTTCATTTGATAATGATTTTTCACTTGATAGGATCAAACAATCGATAGGCCTTAGAATCTTCAGAGTAGGCCATCATGATGCAATAATGACTCTTTGCATCCAACTTATTTATGAAATAATTGGAAAAATGAGCCCAAGAAACACATCCAAACACATGGAGGTGGCTAACTGAGGGATTCCTTCCACACCATTGTTTGACTAAAGTCACCAAAGGAATAACTCGAATTGAGATGTAATTGATCAAACAATTTGCACAATAGATAGATTCATCCCAAAAGCGAGGAGGCAAATCTTTGGCCTACAAAAGACATCTAGCAATTTCGAGTAATGTATAATTCTTGCATTATGCAACACTGTTCTACTGAGGTCTATGAAGAACTGACCCCTGCCAATCAATACCACATTGAACCAGGTATTCTTCAAAGGTTGATTTACATACTCACCACCATTGTTTGATCTCTCACACTTGATGGGTCGATCGCATTGATTTTGAGAAAAGGCTCTAATTTTTTTGAATTTTTCAAAGACAAGATTCTTATTATTCAGAAAATAAACCCAAGTGAAACGAGAGAGATCATCAATAAAAGTCAAGATATGCATTGTATCTTCTAGGGAAGGTAGATGGATGCAGTAGAGATCACTATGACCCAGTTCTAGGAGGTTATGTGATTGTCATGCTTTTCCAGAGTCAAAAGGTGCATGATGATGCTTTGAAAGAACACATCCTTTACATATTCGATCGGGGGGGGGAAATTAGGTAAACCAACAACCATAGTTTGAGTTTCATCGACTACAAACTTCAAAAATTCAGGTTTCAGAGTCGTTCATGCCAAGTTTGACTTCATTCGTTAGTGTGAGAAACTAGTGCATTTGGTATAGAGTCAGGTTGAGTCGTGTCACATAATTTATATAAATTGTCCTTTGGGTTGAGAAACCTTCCAATGACAATCGACCGAACTTTCTTCAAATATTTAACAAAGAATCGATATGGCCAAAACTCCACAATATTACTTGTTTGTGTTAACTGAGAAACAAATAATAGAATAAAACTCAGGTTCATACATGATAGACATCGACAATTCTCCCATGTCGACATGAAACATCACCCTGACCAATAATACCAGGAGAAAAATAATCAACAACATAAATCTTCCTCTCCTCGACTTCATTCAAGGAGGTGAGCAAGGAAGCATCCTTAGCTATGGGATGAATGCACCTAGCTTCGAATTCCCATTCATTCTACTTAGAATGAGATAGAAAGGATTGAGAAGTTCTGACTTGGAAGGTGAAATTATCAGTGGGTCGAAGAAAAATAGACACATCTCCTTCAAGGAATTTAACCTTCTCTTCTAAATCATCTCTCTTCTTGTAGCATACCTTCTCCACATTTCCAGTCTTTCCAAAATACTACCATTTATTCTTCTTTTGACTTTGATGGGGTGCATATGTCTTCCCTTTAGGTTTCTAGTCAATGCATCTAGGTTTTTTTATAGAGGTATAAAACCACCCTCTTGCCTTGTGATTTGACTTTCCCTTTTCCTTGAACAAGTGGGCCTCTTTCCTTGTGATTTGACTTTCCCTTTTCCTTGAACAAGTGGGCTTGATGTTTACCACCAAGATTTCCTTCATCAAGAAATTTGTGTTGATCAGTGATCAATAGGCCAAATAAATATTTAAACATGCAATCCTTACCATATTCCTTGTGCACCTTCCAGTTGGTGTGGAAAGTTGAAATGAACACGTCAAATGGTGTTATCAAATTAATTAGGACCAACTCAATGAGTTGTTTGTCTATATTTTGGTAAGTCTTTCCACACTCCCCCAATTTCAACTATAGTTCCTTGACACATGTCAAATAGTCCTCTATTATATCAAAGGAATGAGAATAGAGAGAGACCAACTCTTTTTGCAATTGCATGACATGGATTTCATTGACTTTGTCGAATAAAACCTTGAGATTCTTCTAGAATTAATGTGGGCATTTGATTCCACTAATGTGAAAATGAATATCCCATGAGATATAGGTCATGATGAACCCTATAGCCTCATCCTTATTTTCATCAACAACGAACTTTTCTTGATTGTCTATGGGATCTGAAATCATAGTCTTTGTATACTTCCACGGTCCTTTACTTTTCAGTAGGGTTTTCATGCCTGGTCCCCATACTGCATAATTTGATCCATTAAGAATTACAAGATCAATCTTCGACGTTATCTCAATATATAGACAGATTATATATGTTTCCAAAAGTTACATCCTGCAAATCACTGACCCAGATTCAATCACACAACAGATCAGATGCAATATGATTTGCAGACAACAAGTAAGGTTTCAAACCATTGAATTTGATACCATGTTGGGGATTGGGTGTATCCTTATACAAAGCAGACAAAGATAATTGTAAATAATCGAAGAGAAAAAAAAATCCGAATGTAAAAGGTGGTTTCTAAAGACATCGTTACAACACTTAAGCACAACACATTATGATCAGACCATTACAATTCATATTGAACATCTTGTATATAACAACGATATTGACATGATGATAATGACCCATCAAGTTTTTCCTATTTATAGATTCAATGTCTAACCAACTTCCTTGAAATTAGAAGGATATTTTCCATATATAATTATCGGTGGTTAGAGTTGACTCCGTCAAATTCGTGGTGTCAAGTCGTCTCGATAAGGTTTCTTGAACCGGCCTCCCATACATCCAACTCGTAGTTGATTGCTCGAATGGTTGATCCATCGACCGATTGTCTTCGAATGCTGGTCAATTGTCTGACCGACAGACTTGTCGACTACTTGACTAACTGATGTAGATATCTAGTCAATCGTCCAAACGACTATTTCCATATGTAGGTCACCCGCCCGACCGACTAATTCCAAGAGAAGTGTGATGAACCATTATAAATTGATGCTCCAACAATCCCAATAGGAAATCATGAGAATTATGTTAAAATTATTCAACACCATTTCTTTTATATATCACATGGAATATCATCTTGTTGTCATGTGAAATATACTCAGTGTCCCTTTTCCTTGTGCTACATCTACATGGAAACTCAATGCCACATGTAACACATGCAATATAACTTAGTGTCCCTTTTCCTTGTACTACATCTACATGTTAACTCAATGCCACATGTAACACATGCAATATAACTTAGTGTCCCTTTTCCTCATATATAGAGTGTATGGAAATGGGAGAGTAGACATTATTATTACACAAAAACCAAAATTGTGATGAGTTATCTATTAAACAATGTAAATATAGTGTATATAAATACATGAAACATTGTGTAACATCCCCATTATAATCCTTAGTTTAATTAATTCATAATGTAGATATGAATGTGGCTATGGCCAAGCGATGTAATATGCGAAATGTATTTTTTGAATTTTAATAAATATAATGTGATGCCAACTATTGGGGGATATAGGAAAAGATGGGGGTTGAGTTTTCCACAAGATAAGAGAGTGTCTAAGAGGGGTCTAAGGGGGAAATGGTTTATGGGTATTAAACCAAACCCATATTTATGAATTTTATTATGATTTGGGAAAACTTTATACTTTTATTTGAGTGTATGAGAGCCCAATCATTAAACTCATGTAAGAGGGTGGGTGTAGAAGTCACATCCCATATTTATTGGGAGAAAGGGGTTGAATTACAATCAACATTAGGTAGAGTGAGTAATCAACTATATTGGGAAAATAGAGACAGTTTGTATGGGTACAACAGGAAAACATTCACATTCAATTTTTGGCATGAACAATAAGCAGAGAGCAGGAGAGAGAGCATTGGATCTAGACCAAGAAGGATGGGTGAATTTTGGAGAATGTTGGAGAATTTTTGGAGTGTTATAGAGTTGAATATTGAAGATCCAAGTTGTCAGGCCTAAATAGTGAAATCTTGGCGGATTTACATTGTAACAACAAATGCTTGTTGTTTGCTGATAGTTTTCATGGAAGTGAGTTCCCTTGAGTTCTTAGTAGAGATATTATTGGTTACCTGTGCAAGAGAGACCCTGATAAATGAATGGGATGCCCAATGGAATGAGATTAGTGAAGGGGTACATTTCTTGGGTTGGGCAGGTTAAGAGGAAGAGATCTAGAGGAAATTTGGAATAGTTGTAGAAGAATACCATTGGGTTGTGGGATATTGAGTTGTGAGTGCATTGTGACAGGCACACTTATTTTATGGATTCCTAGCCCCATCTTAGGGGTGAATTCTTGTTGATATTTGGAATAAAAATTCTAAGGTTGGGTGGAATGTCCTTCCCAAGAAGCTGGTTGCACAAATGTTTTAAAAAGATAATTGTTTATCTATTTTCTAAGTTTTCTTATGAGTCTTATGGATATACACTTTTTAACCTGTGTATGATAATGGTTTTATGTGTTGTTGTAGATGATTTATTATTTTCATTTAGAATTTTGTATATGCATTTAATTATGAGTATCAAAATCTAGTTAAATATGTGTATAACTGTAGCTAGTAAGCTACAAGAAATGAGATAGAATTTTCAAATTTATGTGTATTTTCCGCAAGTAATGTTCCTTGGTTAAGTTGGGGAACATTACAAATTGGTATCAAAGGAATAGGTTCAACATTGAGCCTGCATGAGCTAGATCCAGCATACAAAATCTAAAATTATAGAATTAAAGCTCAGAGGATTTCTACAAATTTCTTTGTCAAAATCATTCTAGTGAAATAGGGGAAATTTCATGGGCAATTTGTGAAATTTAAGTTCAGTGATTAAAAAACCCCAATTTTAACCTTTGAACGAGTTTTTTTTCAACTTGTAATTGGTCAAATTTGGGATTTGCAGGATATCCATGGCGAAATTGGGTGAAATAGGGAAAAAGTCCCAATTTCTATAGTGAAATTCATTGAGAATTTGATGTGGGAGTGTTGAATTTCAGGTGCAAAGGTTGTATTGACATGCACATGGACAAAAAATAAATTGGCCATAGCAAGATTAATTTCAAAGTTTCATGGCGGCCATGGAGAAAATTTTTAGAATAGACATTTTTGAAAATTTGGGAAATTTTGACATTTTGGAAAATTTGGGTATTTTTTCGTACCATGACGTGGAGGTCATGTGGTAGTGGTAACATGGACTACCATGGTGGAATTCTGGTGGAATGATGGCATTCGGTGGCATGGTGGTAGGACAAAGTGGCATGGTGGTGAGAGGATACAATAAGCAGTATCACATTACTCACAAGGCAATTTTTCCAAATGTCTTCAATGATGCGAAACCAGTGAAAACATGCCACGTGTCAAGGTGGTTTTTGGGTTTCACATCATAGAAGGGGTTTTAACCTTCACACATGTTGGAAATGTGAAATAGACCCTCCACCATTGATTTCCCTAGATATCCACCATTTTATATGGGGAGCATGCAAGTTTGCACGACGCATCGTGGAGGGGGTGTTAACCCTCACACATTTTAGCGATGTGAAATAAAGGTGGGCCATCAATATCCTGATCAGCTCCACCATTGGGTCGGGGGGGAATCAAGTTTGTGCACCAAGGGAAAAGGGTGTGGGATGGGACCCACCAACCCCTGCGACTAATAAAATGGTGTCAGGTCGATTTATCACAGACAAGGTGAGGCCCTTGTCCCATCCAAGGTCAGAGGTGTGCTAGTTGGGAATTCATTATGGGTGGGGCCCATAATATATATATATTACAGTTTAATTTTTAAAGGTCAACGTAAAGGTAAAGAAAGAAGGGGAAAGGGAAGTAAGGTAAGGAAAGAAAAAGAGGAAGATAATGAAGGTTGATAGGGCGGGTCTAGGGTGGCGAAGGGGATGACATGGAATCACCCTAAGGTTCCATGTGGACCTAGAATGCCAGATCAACAATTCTTTCAACATTAATTAGTCAAATTGTCAGAAACATATAGTGCTTTTGCAGGTCATAATCTTGTGGAGCAGTTTTTAGGGCCTAAACAACATTTTTATGTAGTCTAATTTTACAAGAGAATGGTCTACCATTAGCACACTATATATCTAAAACTCAAATAAAAGAGCTCAAGGAGATATTTCCAACGAGCTAATTTGAGTGAAAAATAGAGCTCGTATGAGAAAGTTACAACTGAAACAATTAAAGGTAAATTTGGGCATCAATTTACTTCCAAAGGGAAAAGCTCTTTGCTCATAAGGTAGTTTTGGATCTAGGAGAAGACTATGGAAATATCATGGACCATAGAAGGCATCCATGGATCCATATTTCAGATCTAGGAAACAAAATGTGTGCAGGATGTAAGAGAATACTCTTGTAATATTCAATGTTAAAAAGGGGAAAACAGTCAAAACTTCCACATACCATAACTTTCTGCTTGGAGATCAGAATTGGGAAAATGAATCGCCGATGGAAAATTATTGAGGAGGAGAATCCATATGTCAACCCAAAAAATTTATCTATGTATTATAAGTTATAGTAAACGCAAAATAAGATGACTGGTGGCATTAAAGAGCAGAAACATGTATGCATTATTTTCTAGAATTGTGTATGTATATATTTTTGTCTAACATAAATTTATTTGCATGGACATTTTCTTGTACAATTTAAACGTACAGAAAGGAAGTTCAGTTCCTATATGAGAACCATGAACATGGAAGATTCCTAAGGGTCCTATAGTCATGAATATTAATTTAGAGGGCTACATGTTAGCATGGGAAATGTTGAGATGGAGTCTAATGGAAGAAGAGATAGGCAGGAGCCTATAACTATGAGAATATTGCAAAGGGAAGTGTAGAGTTATAGGGTAGATAATAAGAATATTATTAAATCTTAGGAAGAGATACTACAGATCTTGAACATGATATTGATGCAAGCCAATAAATAATCTAGCACAAAGAAAGCAACTAGTTCTAGATAAGTAACAACATCCATATCCCATAGAAACAGGGATGAGAATGAGAATGACAGGAAATCAAGGAGCATGAGTAGGTTCCATCATTACCCACAAAAATACACTAGGAGATCTCATTTAAGTTTAGGTCTAGGTAGTATACCAAGTGTATCACCTATCAAGAGATAGAGGAGAAGGACTGAGGGAGACATCTTGCAAGGTGAACTCAGGAAAATCAAGTCATCAAATTTCAATGGTGAGCATAGGAAGGGAGAAGAGGCTAAGACATGGATGTTGTAAATGAAGAATTATTTCCAGTTGCATGACTATCCTTCAAGGGTAGAAACAAGAATTACAACCTACCAGATGCAAGGAAAGGAAACCATGTGGCGGGATCAACTTAAGCAAACCAATAACCTTGATGAGAAGAATGTCTCATGGAGGCAGTTCAAATGATATTTTCAAGAGAAATATTTGTTTAATCGTTACTATTAAAGAAACATGAAATATTTCTATGAACTCAAATTGGGAAGCACGACAATAGGTGAGTATGAGAAGAGGCTCTTTGAGTTGTTGAAGTATGTGGGTTTCATAAAATATGATAATGTCAAATCCAAATGTTTCTGAGTGGGTTACCCTATTTTCTACAGTGACAAGATACAATATGATAACCCCGAGACTTTGGAGGAAACCATAAGGAGAGAAAATAATATTTATGAGAAAATCAGAGAGAGTTCAGTCTTCTAAAAATCTTGGAATGATAAGATGAAAGGAAAGAGGGATCAAAGGAATAAAGGTTTTAAGCCACTTTTTTTCAAGAACAACACCCAATTAAATCAACAAGGACAATCAACCCAAAATGAGAAGGTCAAATACAAAGGTTTATGAGTGGGTTACCCTATTTTATACAGCGACAAGATACAATATGATAACCCCAAGACTTTGGAGGAGACCATAAGGAGAGAAAATCATATTTATGAGAAAAGAAGAGAGAGGCCAGTCTTCTAAAAATATTTGTATGATAAGATGAAAGGAAAGAGGGATCAAAGGATGAAAGGTTTTAAGCCACCTTTTTTCAAGAACAACTCCCAATTAAATCAATGACGACAGTCAACCAAAAATGATCACAAGACAACAAAATCATTTGGGAAAAGGTCAATGTGGAAACCTGTACAATGTTGGGGGTGTGAGGGAAATCACTTGTATAGGGATTTCCCTCACAAAGGAGAAAGAATGAGGATTGTCCACAACGTTCATGAGGATGAAATAGTTGAATATATGGGAGGAAGCATGCCAAGGATTTATGCATCCTTGGAAAATAAGTAAGAAGAGTATCAATCCTCCATGATTGAAGTGGAAGGTAATATTGATAATCAACCCATATCAATTTTAATTAATTCTGGAGCTAGCCATAGTTACATAAACTCTAGAATTTTTGAAATATTTCACTTGCAAAGTAGTAAGCATAAGAAATATTGGTTAGTTTAGCCATCCATGAGGGATAAGAGAAATAAAAATGAGTTGGTTAAATATTTCCCAATAGATATGAATGGACTCAGCACAAAGGTATGTGTGAACATCACAACATTGGGTTCATAAGACTGTTTAATTGGCATGGATTGGTTGGAAAAACACCATGTTCTACTAGACTATTACAAAAGGACAACAAATTGTATCTATGAGGGAGGGTATCAGGGAAATATTTAAGGCATTCCCAAAGATGTAGCTATTCAAGAGATTTCAGCCATGTAACTGAAAAAGAGTTTCAGGAATTGATGTCAAATGTTTGTAGCCCATATGGAAGAGGAAACTAGAGATAAAGTGATAAGTATTGAAGACCACCTAGTCTTAAAATATTTTGAAGATGTTTTTGGGGAAATCCCAGGATTTCCACCAAAGAGAGACATTAATTTCTCTATTGATTTGGTTCCAAGAGTTTCCCTAGTGTCCAAGACACCTTACAGAATGGGAACACCAAAATTGAAAGAGTTACAGATGAAGCTCGAAGAGATGTTAAAGAAGGGGTATATGTTCCCTAGTGTGTCATCTTGGAGAGCCCAAGTTCTTTTTTTGAAGAATAAATATGGAACATTAAGGTTGTGTATTTATTTTAGAAAGATAAATAAGGCCACCATAAAGAACAAATATCCTTTGTCGAGGGATCTATTTGATAAGTTGAAAGGTGAAAGACTCTTTTCCAAGATTGACTTGAGATCGGGTTATCACCAAGTGAGGATAAATGAAGAAGACATCAACAAGACAACGTTTATAAAAATATATGGGAATTATGAATTTATGGTAGTTCCATTTGGGCTATCAAATATCCCCATCTATTTTCATGTGCCTGATGAATGGAGTGTTCAGGGAATACCTAGAAAATTTTGTGATTGTGTTCCTAGATGATATTATCATCTACTCCAAGACATAATAAGATCATGAACACCATTTAAGAATAGTGCTACAAGTTTTGAGAGAGCATAAATTGTATGCCAAGATAATTAAGTGCATATTTTATCAAAAGAAGATTCACTGCTTGGGGCATATTATTTCAACAGATGTGTTGGAACAGGGGCAAACCCAGGGTTCAACGCTTCAATAGTGCACCAAAAAAACCCTAACTATCGGCCCTTTCAGCAACACCTGCGAAGAAGATGAAGTCTCACCCGAGGTAGAAGCAGGGGGGGTTGCAGGACTCAAGTGTATACAACCTAGCTGGGACACAGATCTGTGATCACGATACTTAACAAATCACTTAGCAATTAACATTCATTAGTCCTTGACTCTTATTCACATTGTAGGTAAAAACCCTAATCACAAAACATCGCAGTATTACTCAAGATCTAAGCATATTTGATGCAGCCCCCCCCACTTCCCCGAGGGAATGCGTGACCTCTTGGATCCTCCAATTCACGATTCAAAAGTATCTATGGAACCTTAAAGGTCCCCCTATGTATCTAAACACAGGCCCCCTCGGCTTCCTGCTGTAGGCTTGACAACTACCCATGACCTTCCCTTTCTCTATGTTGCGAAAAATCTGAGTGTCGGTGTTAGCTCCCTTTCGGATAAGCCCTCTCTTGGTGTGACATGGGGCTATGACCACGTGATTGTGGGCATGGTCAAAAGTGGTTTGGATTCAAACTACTTTTGGGCCCACAATGCTCCTCCAGCCTACACGTGTCCTCCAGACGAAACCACGGTTCAAATTGTGGCCCACCTTCGATTCCTTAAACTCCTCGCAACATTTGTCCCTAAAATGACACGGGATCGTCGATCTAATGATCCTGATGATATCGTCCAAATAAACGTTCAGATCATTGCCTCCTTATCTACAGACCATATCAGCTCTCCCTAAACCAACAACCAAGGTTCTCTTCACAATTCCGGACTTCGGGAGTTTGAAATCTCAAACCCAACTTCCTTTCATGATTCAACCTTATGGAACTGGTGATCTATGGACACCTGTCCCATAATCAGCGGTCCTACCTTCACCTAGGTGTTTGATATTTCAAACTAGATCAACGGTCCAATGACCCTTCTCGATCGACGGTCGAGATTTCTTCTAGACTCCGAACTTCTAATATTTCATATCTCAAACCTCTTTTTCCAAATGAATTTTACCTAGAGTCCAAGATCCACTGACGCATATCCCTACTGATCCAACGATCGAGGGTTACTTCAGGAATTTACTCCGAGTTAATAGATTTGTGCCACGTCTACTCTAAATCCAATGATCCAGATCTTATTATGGGGCTTTGGGTCTTCGCGCTCTAGCAATCTCAATTCTCAAACTAAAAATCCACTTTGGGTTTTTCCTAGAGTACGAGATCTGTTGACAAGTTTATCCTCCTAGATCAATTACTCACGGCTCTTCGAGTGTTCACACTCTGTTTGTTTCAAGTCTCAACTTTCGCCTTCCTCCAAATATTTCGAGCTACTGACACGTACCCTCCTGGATTCAATGGTCCTGATATGCTCCGACTCTCCATCACTCCGCCCTCCAGAAGTTTCAAGTCTCAAACTTGACTCCTTGTGCACCCTTGATATCTGACGTCTCACACTTGATCAATCGGACGACTGAGATTCCACTTTGGAGTTATGGCACTTTGGACTTCGGGAATCCCATGTTTCAAGCCACTCTCCCTCCTGAGATTACAACAACCAACGAATTTGATTCCTCCTAGTGATATTATGCTTAGTATTTGCCTCCAGTGATCTGACGGCTCAGATCTATCTCACCGATCGAATGGTGGAGATTCTATTCTAGGTCTCCGTACTCCGAAAATCTCAAGTTTCAACCCCTATAGCTTCTCTCCTCAGTACGCGAAGTACTAAGGTTCAATCACTTCCTTCTGATCCGACAACTACCAATATTATTCTCTATGATCCAATGATCACAATTGTTCTTCCTCCTAGTCTTCTGATATCTCTCCTCCTTGGAAGATTTATCCACTTTCAAAGGTTCCAAACCTTTGTTCTCCCAATGAATCCATCTCTGGGATCTCATCAACACTTGTGAAAAATGTTATCTCTTATGATCTTCTATCCTTGAAAGGATTTCTATCTCCCACGCACACTTTGCATTCTTGGGATTTCGAATAACTCAGTCCGAAGGATTTTCTTGAAAATAAAATGCTTCTCTCCCGCTTGACGTTCTTCTGCATTGGTTCTTAGAATCTTGTTGGCTTCTTGACATTGTGCACACCTTGCACCTGGTCTGAGTTTCTCTGATTCTCTCTGAAATTCTCTGATTCAATCTGAGACTCAGTTGATGCACTCCTTGCGTTCAAGATGCACACCTTGCATACAAGTATCATAAGAGAAACGATGGAAACTCAACCAGCTTTGTCATGAACTCATACAGTTAATCTCTCGAACACTCATACATGAAATGAAATGTAATAAATCATACAGACATAATAACATTCATTCAATCACATGTGAAATGAACACAGTCCAAAGATTTGGGACAATTTTTGTCTGTCCTATTCATTCATGAAAAACAAAAGTACATAGTGTTTATGCTACTCTACTCTACTCTACTAATCTCTCTATTTTTTCTATATGTTCTTATCTGTTACAATGCAATATTGAACAACTATCTAAGGACCACTCCACGAGCTCTCTCGTCTTGTTTTGAAATCTATCATTTCAAATTCAAAGCTATTACCTACTATGTCCTATTACAATAACTACTAGTTATTGCCAGATAGAGTCAACACTCCATATCTGCAGGTTCTTACAGTCTTTCAAGTCTTTACAAACAAGTTACATTTTTAAAATGTTGTTACAAAAATATCTCAACAACCGATTAAATTCTAAGTTAAATTCTTGATTTGAAACTCTGCCATTGTTGAGATGTCATTCGTCTGCCTCCACGCATGTGTTGTTGACTTTGAAGGTGATGCTCCTACATCATACTCCTCTGGTTAAAAAAAAATCATGGAATCTTGTCCTTGAGCTCCTGCATTGTCTTTCCATGCTTCAAAATATCAAGTTCTATGACCCAACTTGCATCTTCTATTGGATTATCTTTCCACTTCACTAAGTACTCAAGATATGTCTTCCTCCTGGTTTTCTTTCCATCCCTTTGTTCAATGATTTTCTCCATTTGAGGTTTTTTTGCTATGGGCAATTGCTCTTCCCACTGAATTTCTTTCTGATCATCTAATTCTCTGTATTCATATCTCCTGTAATGATACAGGTCTGCAACATTAAATATCAGCAATATCCCAACATTGTCTGGAAACTCAATTTCATAAGCATTGACTGCGAATTTTATGAGAATCCTGCATGGTCCTATCTTTTTCATATTTAACTTGTTGTACGTTCCCCTTGGAAACCTCTCTTCTCTAAAATGAGCTAAAACTTCATATCCAACATCAAATTGAACTTTTCTTCTCTTTTGATCAACTCTACTCTTGTATTTTTGGTTGCTATCCTATAGCTTCTCTTTGACTCTGTCATGGAGTTTCTGCATTTCTATTGCAAAATCCTCTTCTCCAGCACTTCTGAACTCATCTTGATTAAAATATCTCAACTCTGTAATCCCTCCTGGTTTTATACCATACACAATTTCAAATGGACTTTTTCCTGTGCTCCTGTTCACTGAATTGTTGAATGCAAATTCTGCTTGTGTCAAAATCTAATCCCATTGTCGACCTTGCTCGGTGACTAAACTTCTTAATAAGTTTCTGATACTTTTGTTTACTACTTCAGTTTGTCCATATGTCTGAGGGTGATATGATGAACTAAAGGATAATTTCATCCCTAGCCTCTTCCAGAGAGTCCTCCAAAAGTGTCCTACAAATTTGGTATCTTTGTCTAAAACTATGCTCCTCGACAATCCACGTAGTCTCACTACTTCTCTGAAAAACAAATTGGCGATGTGTGTGGAATCGCTTTTCTTCTGGCATGGTATGAAAAGTGCCATTTTTTAAAATCTTTCCACCACAAAAAATATGGAATCACTCCCTTTTTTAGTTCTGGGAAATCCCAAAACAAAATCCATATTGATTGCATCCCACGACCTCTCTGGAATTGGTAATGGATGATACAAACCAGTGTTCTGTTGCCTTCCTTTTTCATACTGACAAATTTTGCATTTGTTCACTAACTTCTTCACTTTTCTCTCATGCTTGACCAATAATATGAATTTCTCAGTCGTGCAAACATCTTATCATGACCAAAATGTCCAGCTAAACCTCTGTTGTGTTTCTCTTTCAATAGGTTGTCTCTCATTGAGAACTTTGGAATGCATAATTGGCTTCCCTTGAACAGTAATCCATCCTGGATCAAATATTCATTCCATGGGATTCTGTCTCCCAATAAAGGATTCTTGCATGCCTCATAAGCTTCTTTGAAATTTGCGTCTTCTTTATACATCTCCTTGAGGTGTTCGAACCCCAAAGTCTCGACTTGGAATTCTTTTACAATCAAACTCCTTCTAATCAAAGAATATGCGACTTTGTTAGCAGTTTCAACAATGTGTTTAGTAAAAAAAGTAAAATTCTGCATAAATTCTACCCATTTCGCATGTTTCTGATTCAACTTTTCTTGCCTAGTAATAAATTGCAAAGCATGATTATCATTGTACAAGAAAAATTCTTTAGGAATTAGATAGTGTCTTCACTTATTCAAAGCTTGAATCACTATATAAAATTCTTTGTCATATGTGGAATACTTTTTCTTGGAATCATTTCGTTTCTCTCTGAAATAAGCAATTGGCCTATTGTCCTAACTCAACACTGCTCCAATAGCTAATCCACTTGCATCGTATCTCACCTGAAATGTTTTTCCAAAATCTGGTAAGACCAGAATTGGTTGCTCTGTGATCTTCTCTTTCAACACTTTGATACTTTTTTCATCTTCCTCTGTCCAACTGAAGGACTTGTGTTTCTTCTTCACAGTGTCCAACATGGGTGCACATATGCCACTGAAATTTCTGATGAATTTTCTATAAAAACTCGCTAACCCATGAAAACTTCCTACCTCAAATATATTGCTCGGCGACGGCCATTCTCTGATCGCTCTCACTTTTTCTAGGTCCATATTCAATTCATTTGAAGATATTACGAAACCCAAATATATGAGCTCCTTCTTCATAAAATAACTCTTCTTTAGATTTATCAGCAATTTCTCTTGTTGCAACCTTTCCATCACTAATGTCAAATGTCTTGAGTGTTCTTCCTTTGTCTTGTTGAAGATTAGTATGTCATCCAGATATACTATGACAAATTTTCCTATGAAGTCTTTCAACACTTCATTCATTAACCTCATAAATGTTCTTGGTGCATTTGTCAACCCAAACGACATGACTAGCCATTCAAACAATCCTTCATGTGTCTTGAATGTTGTTTTCCATTCATCTCCCTCTCTCATTCTTATTTGATGATATCCGCTAATCAAGTCTATCTTGGAAAAATAGCTTGCTCCACTCAAACAATCCATCATATCATCCATCCTCGGTAAAGGAAATCTGTATCTAATGGTTATCTTGTTGATGGTTCGGGAATCTGTACACATCCTCCATCCTCCATATTTCTTTGGGCTTAATACAGTCGATACTGCACATGGGCTTAGGATTTCCCTGACTAACCCTTTATCCAACAACTCTTGGACTTTATTCTTGACCTCCTCATTCTCCCTAGGTGTCAACCTATAAGCTGCTTTGTTTGGTAAACTAGCTCTTGGAATAAGGTCAATATGATGGCTTATGCTCCTGATGGGTGGCAATGAGTGCGGTAACTCTTCCACAACTATATCAGCAAAGTTTTCTAATAGTTCCTGAATTTCTACAGGCAAGTCTTCTACATAAGTATTTGTAAGGATAACTCTAGGATTCCTCACTACAACAAACTGCATTTATTTCTCCTTCTTGATTTCATTCAAGAGTTCCTTCCCACTCATGAAAAGTATGCTTGAATTAGATTTTGTCTTTGGCTCCTTGCCTTCTATGGGTAACAACATATGTGTTCTACCATTCTTTTCTAGGGTATAGGTATTTTTCCTTCCATCATGAATAACCTTTCGGTCATACTTCCACGGCCTCTCCAATAAAATATGATAGATATCCATATGAATTACATCACATAATATTGCATCCCTATAAACTCCTATTTTAAATTCAACTTGGCATTGTTGAATTACCATGACTTGTTGTCCTTTATGAAACCATGATACCTTGTATGGATTTGGATGTGCAGTTGTCTTCACTTCCAACTTCCCCACCATCTCTGTGGATACTAGATTGCCAGTTCTCCCACTGTCTATGATCACCTTGTAAACTTTGTCTTTCGACTTGCAAG
>JZKD02S0603064.1:194882-212465 GCA_000966675.3 Picea glauca | reverse complement strand
TTTCAGGTTCTGCAATATTCTATAAATATTGATTTGGTAATCCTTCGGGATAAATTTGGCCTTCAACTTGGCTACCATCCTATCCTAGTTTTTAATTTTATGCTTACCATTTATCCTACGTTCAGCTTGCAGTTCATCCCACCATAATGTCGCATGACGTTTTAGTCTTTTCACTGCATGCTTCACCATCTTGTCTTCTTCAATATCTTTGTAATCAAATTATTTTTCCATAGCACGTACCCAATCTAACAATTCTTCAACTTCCAAATTGCCTTTATACATAGGTACCTCTATCCTTTCTCTGGCTCCTATCTTTGAAACAAATTTTATTAAGCGATCTTGTGCAGCATCCTCTGCTACATTTTCTTCGACCTCTGCTTCTTCTTCGCTCTCATCTTCACTGACATCACCAATGTTTGGTTCTCTTCTCTGTGCTCTGTGTTGTTTCCATGGCATCTAATCTCATTCGAAGTTGCCTCATTTCTTCTTCAATTTCTGCATTCGCTCTGCGCATTTTGGGTGGAATTATTTCACTACGTCACCTACAAACATAAATTAAATTCCATTGATACCACAAATGATACCAACTTTCCTCCTTGCTTCTTTTGCTTGTTGTCTACAAACAAATTTAAAATCAGCTCTGATACCACCTAATGTAGCCCCCCCTACTTCCTCGTAGTACTGCGCGACCTCCTGGTCTTGGATCCTCTAATTCTCAAGTCAAAAGGCTCTATGGAACCTTAAAGGTCCCCCTCTATATCTAAACACAGGCCCCCTCAGTTTCCTGGTGCAAGTTTGAAAAATACCTGCGACCTTCCCTTTCTTTCTATTGTGAAAACTCAGAGTGTCGGCGTTAGCTCCATTTTGGATAAGCCCACTCTTGGTGTGACCTAAGGCTATGACCACATGATTGTGGGCATGATCAAAAGAGGTTTGGAGTCAAACTTCTTTTGGGCCCGCAATGCTCCTCCAACCTACACATGTCCTCCAAACAAAACCACAATTCAAATTGCGGTCCCCCTTCAATTCCTTAAACTCCTCGCAACTTATGTCCCCGTAATGACACGGGATCATCGATCTTGACGATAGTGTCCAAATCGACGTCCAAATTGGTGCCCCCTTATCTACTGACCATATCATCTCTCCCTGAACCAACCGCCAAGGTTATCTTCGCAATTCTGGATTCCAGGAGTTTGAAATCTCAAACTCAACTTCCTTCTGTGCTCCAACCTTCCAGAACTGGGGATATACGGACACTTGTCTCGTAATCAATGGTCCTACCTTCACCTGGGTGTTTTATATTTAAAACTAGATCAACGGTCCAACGGCCCCTTCTCAATCGACGGTCGAGATTTCCTTCGGGCTCTGGACTTCTGAGATTTCAAATCTCAAACCTCTTTTTCCAAATTACTTTTACCCAGAGTCTAAGATCCACTGACGTGTGTCCCTTCTGATCCAACGATCAAGGGTTACTTTGGGAATTTATCCGGATTGAACATATTTGTGCCACATCTACTCTGAATCCAACGGTCCATATATTATTCCGAGACTTTGGGTCTCCATGCTCTGGTGATCTCAATTCTCAAACTAAAAATCCACTTTGGGTTTTCCCTAGAGTACGAGATCTATTGACAAGTGTCTCCTCCCAGATTAATAACTCATGGCTCTTTGCATGTTTTCACTCTATGTGTTTCAAGTCTCAACTTCGACCTTCCTTCATATCTCCTGAGTTGCTGACACGTAACCTCCTGGCTTCAACAATCCTGATATGCTCTAGCTCTCCAGCTCTTTGCGCTAAGGAAGTTTCAAGTCTCAAACTTGACTCCTTGTGCACTCGTGATATCTGACGGCTCACGCTTGATCAATTGGACAACTGAGATTCCACCTTAGCGTTTTGGCACTCTGGACTTCGGGAATCCCAAGTTTCAACCTGCTCTCCCTCTTGAGCTTAAAGAAACCAACGACTATGATTCCTCCTAGTGATATGACGCTTTGTCTCTGCCTCCAGTGATCTGATGACTCATATCTATCTCATTGATCATATGGTCAAGATTCTATTCCGGGTCTCCAGACTCCGAAAATCTCAAGTTTCAACCCTGATAGCTTCTCTCCTCGGTACGCGAAGTACTAAGGTTCGATCACTTCCTTCTAATCTGACGGTTGTCGATCTTCTTCCCTATGATCCAACGATCACAGTCGTTCTTCCTCCTAAGCTTCTAATATCTCTCTGCCTTGGAAGATTTATCCACTTTCAAAGGTTCCAAACCTTTGTTCTCCTGACAATCCGTCTCTGGGATCTTGTCAACACTCATGAAAAGTGTTATCTCTTCTGAGCTTCTATCCTTGAAAGGATTTCTATCTCCCACACACACTTTGTGTTCTCGGGATTTCGAATAAATTAGTCTGAAGGATTTTCTTGAAAATAAAATGCTTCTTGTCCACTTGGCATTCTTTTGCGTTGGTTCTTCAAAGCTTGTTGGCTTCTTGACACTATGCACACCTTGCACCTGGTCTGAGTTTCTTTGATTCTCTCTGAACTTCTCTGATTCAATATGAGACTCAATCGATGCACTCCTTGCGTTCGAGATGCACACCTTGCATACAAGTATCATAAGAGAAACGATTGAAACTCAACCAGCTTTGTCACGAACTCATACAATTAATCTCTCTAGCACTCATACATGAAATGAACTGTAATAAATTGTACACATAGAATAACATTCATTCAATCACACATGAAATGAACACAGTCCAAATATTTGGGACAATTCCTGTCTGTCCTATTCATTCATGAAAAACAAAAATACATAGTGTTTCTGCTACTCTACTTTGCTCTATTGATCTCTCTATTTTGTCTATCTGTTCTTATCTGTTACAATGCAATATTGAACAACTATCTAAGGACTGCCCCACAAGCTCTCTCATCCTGTTCTAAAATCTATCATTTCAAATTCAAAGCTATTACCTACTTTTTCCTATTACAATAACTACTAGTTATTTCCAGATAGAGTCGACACTCCATATCTATGGGTTCTTATAGTCCTTCAAGACTTTACAAACAAGTTACATTTTTAAAATGATGTTACAAAAATATCTCAACAATCGATTAAATTATGAGTTAAATTATTGATTTGAAACTCTGCCATTGTTGAGATGTCATTCGTCCATGCGTGCATTGTTGACTTTGAAGGTGATGCTCCTACATCAATATATAACCATTTAGCACATAGCATCGAAGAAGATCTAGCATTCATTCACATCATAAGCACTAAGGATTCATAGATCTATCTATCTTACATCAGGAACAATGCACTAAGAAAATACAACATGAGAAACATAGCACAAAGCACATTGACACAGGATATACATGGGTCACCCTAGTCTGGGGCTACATCCACCAACTCTTCTTCTTCTTTATTATCTTTTGCTAATCTTCTTACATGCACAGAGCCACAAAGCCAACTCTGCATAGGACATGATATTTGCGTGCACCTCAACAAATCCTCCTTCCCCGAGCTAGGTTTAGCACAGAGCCTTCTTACAATCACTTTCACTTAGCTCTGCAAGTTCTCAACACATAGTATGCACAAAGCCAACTTGATCACATATATCCAACAACTGAATCCTTATTACATCGCCTAGCTACTTATTTATACATTACAAAAGGGGCCTAAGCATGGGTAAACCCATGGGCTGACATCCCATACCTGTTACATAAATCCTAACACCCAAAAATACCACAAAAGGGGGTGAGATCCCATGATCTCCTCTTTTCCTGGGTGCTTCGTCTTCGACCAGCCTATCGAAGTCCCAAAAATGGTCAACATGACCAAGGTTCTACAAAACTTTGTCAAGGGCCAACAATATGGGATAGAATTTGATCCTGAGAAGATAGAGGCCATTATAGGATGGCCAATGCCAAGAAATGTGACATAGGTCAGATCATTTATGGGTATTTATGGTTATTACCGAATATTCATAAAATGATTTTTAAGGATTGCAAGCGCAATAACTTATTTTCAAAAGGAGTGAAATTTAAATGGACTCCAAAATGTGAATAAAGTTTTCAAAAAATAAAATATATTTTGATAAGTGTGTCAATATTAAAGATTGCAAATCTAGATGAATATTTTTTAGTGTGTATTGATGTGTGCAAGGAAGGGCTCGATGGGTTCCTCACTCAAAAGGATCATGTGGTATTATACAAGCCTCAAAAATTAAAAGAGCACGAGAGGAATTATTCTACACATGAATTGGAATTAGAAACAATTGTACATGCATTAAAAATGTGGAGACATTACCTCATGGGGAGAATATTTGAGCTAAGGACAGACCATTGTGGTTTGAACCAATTTTTTGGACAACCAACATTAAATGCCAGACAAACTAGATGGCTGAAATTTTTGAGTGAATACGACTTCGAAATTAAGCATATAAAAGGAAAATAAAATTAGGTGGTTGATGCACTCAATAGAAGAGATCATGAAATGTATATTTCATCCATTAGCATGAACTTCGACACATATTTAAAAGATATAATTTTAGGGGCTACAAATTTCGATCAACAATATCTAAAAATAAAAGAAACATTACAATGAGACATTTTACAACAACGATTTAAATATTATGAGCTGAAAGTGGATGGAATACTCATGTACAAAGGGGAAATATATGTGCCATATTCTAGTGAGATGAAAAATACAATGTTGATAGAAATGAATAACGTGTCATATGTTGGGCACCCAAGATATAATAAAATAATTGCAGCTATAATAAACCAAAAAATTTGGCCACAAATGAAGAAAAAAGTGGATAATTATATTGCTAGGTTCCTAGAGGGTCAGAAGGTGAATATAGAGCATAGATATCCAACGGGGATGCTACATCCATTTCCCAATCTTGAGTGGAAATGGGAACTTGTGGTTACAATTGATTTAATTACAAAGATTCCCAAAACAATGAAGCAACAAGATTCCATCATGGTAGTTGTGGATAAATTAACAAAGGCTACACATTTTATTCCAATAAAGACCACACACAAGGCAACATATATTGGAGAGATTTACATGAAGGAATTTTCCAACCTACATGAAGTTCCTAAGGCAAAAGTTTCAGGAAAAGATCTAAAATTCACATCCAATTTTTGGAAAGGGTTGTTCAAAGGCTTTGGGACAAATTTAAATCTCAGTACATCATATCACCTAGAGTTATATGGAAAAACAAAGAGGACCAACAAAATCATTGAAGACATGCTCATAATGTATGTGTTGGACCAACCATCAAAATGGGGTGATTATATCCACTTAGTGGAATTTGAGTACAATAACGGGTATCAAGCCTCATTAAAAATGAGTCCATTTGATGCATTGCATGGAAGGAAGTGTAACATACCAGTGAGTTGGGATAACCCAGTAGACAAAGTTGTCATTGGACCATATTTGCTAGAGGAAATGGAAGAGCAGATGACGAAGATCAAGCATAATTTAAAGGCCTCCTAGGATAGGCAGGAAAGTTATGCAGACAAGAACAAAGGTTTTTGAGATTTTAAAGTGGGTGAACATATTTTTCTAAAAGTGAAAGCGAAAAGAAGTTCGCTAAGATTGGGTTGCTGCCCAAAGTTAGTAGCAAGATATTGTGGGCCTTTTAAAATATTAGAGAATATAGGGCCAGTTTCATACATGCTAGAATTTCCTACATCCATGAGAGTGCATAATGTATTTCATGTATCATTATTAAATAAATAGGTGCCTGACCCTAACCACTAATTGATTGGACTATGATCGAAGTGGAAAATGAAGGGGATTTTCGGGTCGAACTAGTACACGTTCTAGACTGGAAATTCAAAGTTCTCGGGAAAAAAATCCATAGGGATGGTAAAGGTTCAATAAAATTGATATATTCTTGAAGATACAATGTGGGATGATGAAGAAACTATGTGGGAGGAATACCTACAATGTTTTTTCAATTTTGAAGAAAATAGAAGTTAAAAATGAAAGACTTCATTTTTGGGCAGCTAGAGTTCTGGAACCACATCTCATAGTTATTGATCACCTACGCTAATATTCTTGATAAAATAATGGTGCATCCCTATGTAATGAGGGAAGTCACCATTAGATGGCTGGAATTTTTGAGTGAATACGACTTTGAAATTAAGCATATAAAAGGAAAAGAAAATTAGGTGGTTGTTGCACTCAATAGAAGAGCTCATGAAATGCATATTTCATCCATTAGCATGAACTTCAACACGTATTTAAAAGATATAATTTTATGGGCTACACATTTAGATCAACAATATCTAAAAATAAAAGAAACATTACAATGAGGCATTTTACAACAACAATTTAAATATTATGAGCTGAAAGAGGATGGAATACTCATGTACAGAGGGGAAATATATGTGCCATATTCTAGTGAGATGAAAAATACAATGTTGATAGAAATGAATAATGTTTCATATGTTGGGCACCGATGATATAATAAAATAATTGCAGCTATAATAAACCAAGAATTTTGGCCACAAATGAAGAAAGAAGTGGACAATTAGATTGCTAGGTTCCTAGAGTGTCAGAAGGTGAATATTTAGCATAGATATTCAATGGGGATGCTACATCCATTGCCCATTCCTGAGTGGAAATGGGAACTTGTGGTTACAATTGATTTAATTACAAAGCTTCCCAAAACAATGAAGCAAAAAGATTCCATCCTGGTGGTTGTGGATAAATTAACAAAGGCTGCACATTTTATTCCAATAAAGACCACACACAAGGCAACATATATTGGAGAGATTTACATGAAGGAAGTTTCCAGCCTACATGAAGTTCCTAAGGCAATAGTTTCAGGAAAAGATCTAAAAATCACATCCAATTTTTGGAAAGGGTCGTTCAAAGTCTTTGGGACAAATTTAAATCTTAGTACATCATATCACCTAGAGTTAGATGGAAAAACAAAGAAGACCAACAAAATCATTGAAGACATGCTCATAATGTATGTGTTGGACCAACCATCAAAGTGGGGTGATTATGTCCACTTAGTGTAATTTGAGTACAATAATGGGTATCAAGCCTCATTAAAAATGAGTCCATTTGATGCATTGCATGGCAGGAAGTGTAACACACAAGTGAGTTGGGATAACCCAATAGACAGAGTTGTCATTGGACTAGATTTGCTAGAGGAAATGGAAGAGAAGATGACAAAGATCAAGCATAATTTAAAGGCATCCTAGGACAAGCAGGAAAGTTATGCAAACAAGAACAAAGGTTTTTGAGATTTTAAAGTGGGTGAACATCTTTTTCTAAAAGTGAAAGTGAAAAGAAGTTTGCTAAGCTTGGGTTTCTGCCCAAAGTTAGTAGCAAGATATTGTGGGCCTTTTAAAATATTAGAGAATATAGGGCCAGTTGCATACATGCTAGAATTTCCTGCATCCATGAGAGTGCATAATGTATTTCATGTATCATTATTAAACAAATACGTGTCTGACCCTAACCACATAATTGATTGGACTATGATCGAAGTGGAAAACGAAGGGGATTTCTGGGTCGAACTAGTACACGTCATAGACTGGAAATTCAAAGTTCTCAAGAAAAAATCCATAGGGTTGGTAAAGGTTCAATAAACCTGCTATAGTCTTGAAGATACAACATGGGATAATGAAGAAACTATGTGGGAGGAATACCCACAATGTTTTTTCAATTTTGAAGAAAATAGAAGCTAAAAATGAAAGAGTTCATTTTTGGGCAACTAGAGTCCTAGAACCACATCTCAAAATTATTGGTCACCTACGTTGATATCCTTGATAAAATAATGGTGCATCCCAGTGGAATGAGGGTAGTGAAGGGGGCACATTTCTTGGGTCAGAAAGTTGAGAAGAATGAGAGATTATGGTTGGGACTGATGTTGGAGAGTAAACATATTTCAAAGTTTTATTTTATGAATATTGTGATGTAAATTTATATTTTTTTTTGGCATGGTGTTGTGCACCGAGGACAGTGAAAAATTATAGGGGAGAGGGAATGTAACATCCCCACTGTAATCCTTATCTTAATTAATGCATCATGTAGATATGAATGTGGCTATGAACAACTGATGTAATATGCGAAATGCATTTTCTGAATTTTAATATATATAATGTGATGCCAGATTTTGGGGGATACAAACGGAGATGGGGGATGAGTTTTCCACAAGATAAGAGAGTGTCTAAGAGGGGTACAAGGGGGAAATGTCTTATGGCTATTAATTCAAACCCATATTTCCGAATTTTATTATCATTTGGGAAAACCTTCTATTTTTGTTTGAGTGTATGAGAGACCAATTGTTAAACTCATGTAAGAGGGTGGGTATAGAATTCACATCCCATAGTTATTGGGAGCATGGTGTTGAAGTACAATCAACATTGGGCAGAGTGAGCAGTCAACTATCTTGGGAAAATAGAGGAAATTTGTATGGGGAGAACATGCCTACATTCACATTTAGTTTTTGGAATGAACAACAAGTAGAGAGAAAGAGAGAGAGATCATTGAAGTTATACCAAGAATGATGGATGAATTCTGGAGCATGTTGGAGCGTTTTTGGAGCGTTCTAGAGCTAAATATTGAAAAGACCGGTTTTTAGGCCCTGAAGAGTGAACTCCTATGGGAGTTTCACTATAACAACAAGTGTTTTATTTTTGTTTGTTGGTAGTTTTTCTGGCAATGAGTTCCCTTGAATTCCCAATAGAGAGATTTTTGCTTAATTATTCCATATAGACCTTGATAAATGAATGGGATTCCCTATGGACTAAGATAAATGAAGGAGTACATTCCTTCAGTTGGGAATGTCAAGAGGAAGAAATATGGAGGAAATTCAATATAGTTTTAGGAAATTACTTGTGGGTTGTGGGATATTGAGCTATGAGTGGATTGTGAGAGACAAACTTCTTTTGTGAATTCCTAGCCCCAACTCGAGGGTGAATTTCTATTGATATTTGGAACAACAAGTCTATGGTTGGGTGGAAAGTCCTTCCCAAGTAGTTGGTTGCACAAATGTTTTACAAAGATATGTGTTTATATATTTTCTAAGTTTTCTTATGAGTCTTATGGATGTGCATTTTGACCCTATGTATGAGAATGGTTTTATGTGTTGTTGTAGATGATTTATTTTCTACATTCATGTTCATTTAGAATTTTATAGATGAATTTAATTATGGGTATCAAAATCTAGTTAAATATGTGTATAATTGTAGTTGGTAAGCTACAGGAAATGAGATAGCAAGAAAAATTTAGAATTTATGTGTATTTTCTACAAGTAATGTTCCTTCATTAAGCTGGGGAATGTTACACATTGTCTCAAGATAGAAAAATACCTTGATATACCAGTTGATAAAATATCTCAACCTCACACCAATATATGAAACATCTAGTTGGAGAGAATCTCTGAAATCCAACTATACGTAAAAACCTCCTATAAACTATGAAACAGACTCTACATAGAAATGAAATATACCTAATGATGGCCAATAATAACAATAACCACAAATATGATCACACCAAAGACAAGAAGGATTTACATATCCCAACACTCTCCATTAACGACTACTTTTCTTTACCTTCATCATGTAAGGTCTTCATCATCACCAAGTCTTATGAATCGAAGCACCTCCTCGTCAAAAAATTCTATATCTATTCCAACCTGATAATTTCACTTTGTACCTTGATCATGCATCATCAAACTATCAAAGTCCATATAAATAAAAAACCATCCACCAGAATCCATGGGTACCTAACTACTACAAATGTCAATCTAGTAGGATGTCCTTCATTTACATGGTTCATTCGACCTCATGATGAACTCCCTCTAAATACAAAACTCATGATTTATAGGCACCTCCAAGAGTCCACAACCAACATGGTCCACTCATAGAGAATATAGCCAATCATATGTCCCACTCCTCCAAGTGTTAAAGAACTCTATAATAGAGGTTTTTTCACTACAAATCATTAGGGATACATGACAAAGCGGTATGCATGCCTATTCAGGTATTACAACGATATCCCCTTGACATGTTACATAGATATAGGTACATACATTACATACTCCATTGCATGGAGACACCAGGTACTAGATCAAAATTTTCAAGGACCAATACATCATATCAAAAATGATATCAAAGACTTGCTATAAAAAAATGTGTGACTCACATTACCATATGGTTAGTTTTTTTTATTCATTACAAATCACACAAATTACCTTGTTTGTCCGCAATCATTTCACTTCCAGTGCTTCCACACAACCACCAATGTCACCAACTTCCCTTGGACTAAACTCTATTATGTTTCTAGAATAACATATATGTTCTTACCATTCAAAATCAAACTTATTCCTGCCATCAAATTGTGGTTTATCACCTTCCTCCTCTTCATTTGTTCACATGTTTGAAGTCTTCATTTGCATATTTAACTTTTGGATCTTCAATTTCACTGTCATATCATTGTCTTGGATTTCCCTGTGATTTGTTAGAGTAGCTAATTCTAAAACAACTACTAGATTTCATATCGAGTTAGCTAGGCTCAATAAAAAATGTTTTTGATTACAAAAATTTATGAGTGTCACCACTAACTCATCCTTCTTTGGAGTTTCCAAACTTTAACAAGAAAATGTTAAATTAGTCAATTCTAATAGTGCATCCACACACTGAGTTTTAATAGACTCAACATGTTTATCTTCAAAAAATACAAATAAATTTAAATACATGTTTAATCTTACCAGACTTAAAAAAATGTTCAAAGACACATTCATTGTATCATGACCCCATTTTGATAACTTCTTACCATAAACTTGGCCCATTTCAAAGTCTTTCATTGGGTGACTCCCCTTTCATAGTGACGAAAAAACTTCTCTTGCATCATTTCGGTGGCTTCATCCAATGGATAAAACAACATTTTCACCACCAGGATGACTTCCATCCATGTCCACTTCAAAAACAAATTTAACATGTGGCACTCCACATTTGTTTTCTACAATCCCATGTAAGGAAAAATTGACCCAACAAATTTTATTCACAATAACCTGAGCACATGAAACAGTATGGAAGTAGTGATACTCCTGGTTGAAGTAAGAAACCCCAATGGTATGATGAAGAATATGGTTGGTCCCATAGTCATTAGAATTAAACCCATCGACGATACAAATGACATGCATATTCTTATTATAATTCCCTACGATCAAATTAATGGCATTGAGCCCCCTAATTGAGAATATAGCCATGTAGGCCCCCATACCTATGGATCATTCATACCCATCGACAATGTCATTGATGTTGAGCTTATTGCAGTAATCGATGAGATTGAGGCTTGACTCCGCTAGAAACATTTTCCTCACCCTATGCAATCTTCCAGAGAAGGCCTTATTCCATTCCCCCATGCAAACTTACTTTCCTTGATTCATAAGTCTAGAGACAAAAATAAATATTTTTCCACTTGTACACACCTTGAAAGCTATACAACAAGCGTATATGCTGACTTCTCCACTACAGCTCATGTACATCGGGATTTGTGCCAGAAATTAAAAATTAAATTTTGGGTTTCCATGTCACAATAGGAGATCTTTGATCCTTGGCCTTCCACATACTGGAAACGTTCTGACTCAGCCCTTCAGTTTCATTTTCAAGGTTATAAATAATCTAATTCCAAGATATGGAAAATGAGAGAGAATTCAACTTTGAGAGAAAAGTTGCTCTGGAGAAATTATTTACTTCATATTGAGTCTGCATCCCTTTGTCCTTTAATTCTGAACTCAGTGTTCAGCCCCCAATCTCTTCCCTTATTTGATGGATAACCTCTTTGTCTCCCTTATATGAGCTTGTCGTTGGTGGAGGATTGAAGTGGTAGGGACCCAATTGGAAGGAACTTGGTTTCTTGGTTCTGAACCGTGCCGATACGGAAGTCTGTAATAGTTTCACTTCTACTGATCATTTATTAATAGAAATACTCCTTTCACGTCCAATTGATATCGTGAAAATATATGAATTATTATCCATGGGAATGTTTGTTTTGTATATTAATGGATTATGCTATATAATGTGCTAACCTTTTATATTATCACTATATGCTTTCTTTGCTTGTTTGTTGAGAACTTGTTGCAGGTATAAATCTTTGAGTCGAGGTGCTCAACGGTGGACATCATCAAACGTTTGGATGAGGTAGGCCTCTTTCTTACCTCTTTTTCACATTAGTTTATATAGAATATGTTGGAATTGAGTCAACTTCTACAGTTATACATGTCTGTTGTGGTTCACCCTAGCCATAGAGAGATTATCCTCCATTTGCCATGTTAGTTCCTTTGAACACTTTCTTTGTGGTGAGTCCTCATATATCCCTGGGTGTCTCTCACAGGGATAATTAGTTTACAGTTTGGGCTATCCTCTTTATGGAACCCTTTCACAAGGGGGAAATATATATCATCACTCGAATATTCCCTATCATACTTCTGTCTCTTCATAGACTTCAGTGATGATGCCCATTCAGACTTCTCTGAATCAATTAAATTGAGAATACTACCTTTCTGAAAAATGATAAGGGGTAAACCAGGATCCCTCCTAACCTGCAATGTTTCAAAGTCAATCTTTCCTTGGACCTTGACATCAAATTCCACAGCCTGTCGCTAGCCTAGTCATTGTTAGTCATACTGAAGCTCCATTGCCAACCTCTATCAGTTATGTTGGGAATGGGTCAACTACTCATGCTATTCATGTTGACATCCCGCACCCAGCCTCTTCCAAACATGTTGGGGGAATCATTCTTATCAATACCGCATCTCCAACCTTTGTACATCATGTAGGAGATGACTCTCCCACCTCTACCTATCATGTTGAGAGTATGTCACCAGCTGTTGTAAATGGCATTGGGGACATTGAGAAGCCTAGATGTCTCAGATGTAAGCCTAAGTCCCTTTGCATGACTTGCGAAGGAAATCAGCTACTCGTCTATGTCCAGTTACCACTGGGATACCAGAAGCATGGGGCTCACCCAAGGGCCCTTCAAATTTTGAGGCATCTGTGGTTTATCCTCACACCACTTCTTCTTTGATTGACACAACGGTAATACTATCACAATCCTCTCTTGACCCCACCCCCATTGTCGAGGGTGACATGTATCCCATCCCCGTTACTATGCATCCTCTTAAACCTATAATTGAAGAAGTGGTCACAATGGTGCAATATCTTGTCAATCCTACTCTCCCTGAAGAGAGTGATGCATCCTTCAATCATGTCGTTAGTATTCCTGATCCTGCACCTTCTGAATGAGAGAGAATTTTCCGTTCACCAAGTCCTCTCCCTCCTGGTTTTGAGGAGATCACCTTCAACTGGGATAGTCCTAAGGGGTATCCAATACCCCAGCCTATGTCCATGACATTAAGAGACATTGTTCAATCTATCATAGAGACTATATACTCAGTTGTTTCTTTATCCTCCTCAACTTGGAGAGCTTTGGGTTTCCCCAAGCTTATGTCGTCTATTCATAAGATACTAACATTCTGTAGAAGGCCGATACAAGAGCCTTGGCCTCCCCCCTTACATACTAATTAGAATAACGATCATGAGTCTAAGTTAAGATCTTTTCCAACTCATCTAAAAAAGTGAAAAGATTTCTGAGTGATTTGTCCCTTTCACACTCATTAAATTGGATTTGAAATATCATGAGTCTTAGTTAAGCTTTTTTCTGAATCATTACCAAAAAGTGAAAAGATCACCGAGTGAACTTGTCTTTTTCACACTCGTAAATTGGTTTTGAAAAAGATGTCTATTTGGCACAATTTTATCCCTTTTTCACACTGAGTAGACTAGAAGACATAAAAAAAGGACATTTTTTGGTTTTAAGTTGTGATTGCATCTCATGCCCCTACTTGCAGTATTGAGCCCATAGTCGATTCTCACTTTGCGTTATAAACCGTTTGCCTCAGTAGTTTTGCATCCTCAACCAAGCAGAGCCTTGTTTATATCCTTCGCAATTTGACACCCTATACCTAGGAGGGAACATTCCCTCGAGTGTCCATCTCCCGCATGCACTTCCCTTCATTGAGCATAGGTATGTTCTACTACTAGAACCAGTTTTTCTTACTTGCGACACTCGCTTCCTCCTCTGTATCATAGCATTCATTTGTTATAAAAAAAACAAAAAAATACGGGTGGGAAGGGAGTATTATCTTATATCGACAGCAGTTGTGTCATCTTTAAATAGAGCACAAATTTATTTGAGTCCATTCATCATAGTTTTGGGTTTAGCATGGCCTTAGGAAGTTGATCTCATTACAGAGTCTTCTCTACCGATTGGTTACTCTTCCAATCCCTACAGAGAACTTCATTGATGCCTCTTGCATCTCATGATTTTATCATTGGGTCAATGCTTCTAGAGTCCACCATATGTCTCATGCTCTTGTTCAAAGGAAGTCTATCAACATGTGTCGGCCACTCCTTAGAATTCTTGACTTTGCATTTAGTTCATACCCTCAGTTGTCTCAGAATCACATGACACTTTAGTCCTATTATGCACCCTGGCCCTACTTTCATCATTGGTAGGTAAACTTGAACCCAACAGTCGACATTTCATTATTGGTCATTGACTGGGTGGTTTCCCTTGTGTTCGACAGCAAGACATCTATTCACACATTTGGATTCATGCAGTGTCTTGGATTCCATTAGCCTTATTGGTGGTTTCCTCACCTTTGTTAGCAATTCTCATCATTGCCTTCTATTCAGAGGGTCTTTTTGTGTACCATTTGCACTTGGCATACGCGAAAGATGTACAGGGTCATTGGTTCATGAACTTATTCTTCATCCTATTTCCACCAAATCATGAAGCTCCTGCTTTGTACCTCATGTTGATTGATGAGAGATTCCTTAATTCTCTCCTTTCAGTGGGTCTCTTTCCATCGAAATCATCCCATTATCTAGAAACGAGACCTAGAGTCTTTTGAGTACCTTGAGGCTTGCAGATATCAGTGGTAGGATCTCTCACCATCGACAGTTGGGAATACATCAATGTCTTATGATCGATGGATTCTTCAAGTGTTCGACATCAAATCCTCTATTCACACTTGTAAGAATGTACTCGGTGCCTTGATACCTACTTTCATTATCGGTAGGTTGTCTCATGTTTTTTAATGGTATACATCAATGGTCGGTAATCAAATGATGTCTCATTATGTTCGACCTCAACTCCTTTATTCACATAATGTAGACTTGCACCAATGGCGGATTGTATAGAAGACTTGAATACATCACTATGTGGTCGCATCTTTCCTGAGTTATTGCTTCCTTTTCATTCGACCAGTACCTATATGACTTTAGTGATCATGGGAGATCATATTGTACTTCATGGTATACAGATATCTTCAGATTGGTTTTGAGACAGGTACTACTAGGCCTTGTTCATGACTATGATAGTTATTGGCATGTAATCGCATTTGTATTTTCCTATTCATGGCCACAGACATTTATTTGGTATATTTTTTACATGGATATGCAGTGTATTCTTGACATCCATGTATGTAAAGTTAGTCCAGAATGTAATGAGAAATTGATTTTGTCTAGTTGGTTCTCTACCACTCCATTTCTGGGTTATTTATAATGTATTTTGACCATCACAAATACTCCTCTGACCTCACACATTAGGGGGCATCTGTTAGAGAAAGATTTGCCTCACCCTGTGCAATATTATAGAGAAGGCCTTATTCCATTCCCCCATGCGGACTTACTTTCCCTGATTGATAAGTCCAGAGAAAAAAATAAATATTTTTCCACTTGTACGCACCTTGCAAGCTATACAAAAAGCGTATACATTGGCTGCTCCACTACAGCCTGTGTACATCAAGATTTGTGCCAGAAAATCAAAATTAAATGTCGGGTTTCCATGTCACGATAGGAGATGTATGATCATTGGCCTTCCAAATACTGGAAATGTTCCGACTCGGCCCTTCAGTTGCATTTTGAAGGCTATAAAGAAGCCAATTCTGAGCTATGTAAAAAGAGAGAGAATTCAACTTTGAGAACAAAGTTACTCTGGAGAAATTATTTACTTCATATTGAGTCTGCATCCCTTTGTCCTTTAATTCTAAACTCAGTGTTCAGCCCCCAAGCTCTTCCCTTATTTTATGGAGAACCTCTTTGTCTCCCTTATATGAGCTTGTCGTTGGTGGAGGATTGAAGTGGTGGGGACCTGGTTGGAAGGAACTCAGTTTCTTGGTTCTGAACCATGCCGACACGGAAGTCTGTAATAATTTCACTTCTACTGATCATTTATTAATAGAAGTACTCCTTTCCCATCCAATTGATATCATGCAAATATATGAATTATTATCCATGGGCATCCTTTTTTTGTATATTAATGGACTATGTTATCTAATGTGCTAACCTTTTATATTATCACTATATGCTTGCTCCGCTTGTTTTTTGAGAACTTGTTGTAGGTATAAAGATTTGAGTCGAAGTGCTGAACAATGGAAATCATTAAATGTTTGGACGAGGTAGGCCTCTTTATTACCTCTTTTGCACACTATTTTATATAGAATATGATGGAATTGAGTTGATTTCTACAGTCATACATGTCTGTTGTGGTTCACCCTAGCCATAGAGAGATTTTCCTCGTAACAAGGTTTGGTCCTTACATTTAGCTAGCATTGTTTTTAGCACTAGTCAATCAGTTTACTAAAATGCTTTGTAATGAGAGATATCTTTTATAAAACTCCACAGAGAACTATTTTGAGGTTTAACTTTAATTATTTATCAAACTTTGGTATTTCTGAGTATGAGATTTTTGGAGTATTCGCATAAAATTCTTTTTCAGTTTTGAATGCAATACTCATTTAAAGTTCTTTGAAGTGAACAACACCATTTCACTCTTTTTCTTGTGAGAAAATATGGATGCATATTCTTATTGCATGTGTTTCAGAAGGATGTTATAATGAAGTTGAGCACATATTTATCTTGATATTGGAGCCTGTATTTATCTTTTTACTATAAATAAGTTGCTTAGTCCATTTCCAAGAAAATGTTGCACTTAAGGAGCAATCTGGTTATCAAGAACCATTTTATATACAAAATAAAGAAATAAATATTTGGGGTTTGTTGTTTAGCATTCTTCCATTTTGACAGCCTAATCCAAGAATATGTTAGGTTCCTAACCCACACATAGGTAGATTAATATATTCGGATGTAATAAAGGACAATATTAATAAGGCCTTTCAAGAAAATAGAATAAGGCGGATGTAAGAAGACCTAATAGAAGCTTCCTCTTCTAGAAGGATCTTCCTCTAGATGCTTCTATTGATAGACATTTTGTATAAATAAGGGTCAAGGGTATGAAAACCCTAGCTTGGAGATTATTGTAACAGAGCAATGCTCAATTGGAGGTTGACCCCTCGAAGAGGCCTGTGAACATTACTTTCTGAATCAAAGTGCTATTTATATTGCTGTTCTTATATCATTTCTATGTTATTGTGGAGATTACGCTGGATATTTTACTGTTATTCTGCCATTTCTAGCATTTTATTTCTATTCTGCATATTTTATATATCTGGTATCTTGCAAGTGGTATCAGAGCACTTTCCTTGGCA
>JZKD02S0603064.1:152032-165127 GCA_000966675.3 Picea glauca | reverse complement strand
GGGTTTAATGGCTCCCTTGGCCCACTAAATTCCTAGAAATAAATAAATGAAACTAACCTATAAAGCTATGATACTAATAATGTAGGTTCGATAATTTACAAATGTCAAAAATAGAAGTATGGATATGGGCATATGCTTATATACAATGTATACACAATCTTGCAAGATTTCAGGGATATCTTGTGAAATAAATGTTTTTTGAAGATGTTTATGAAGTAGATAAGAAAGCACATACATTTTATAATTTTTTGTCTACTATTTAAAATCTAAAGAACTAAAGAAAACATGGTTGAAATAAAAATAGATAAACAGGCAAAGCTAGTTCAAATTGCTCCTATTTCATTTATGAATAATCTGATTAAAAGAAAATACAAGTAAACTAACCTGCAGGTAATGCGTTTATGTCCCTGCGCAATTCAAGCTCCTAGGTGTCCTTTCTATGAGGGAAACCTGTAATAGGATGGTGCTAACACTCCCAGAGCCAACTCAAAGGTGTTTTGGAACAAGAATATAACAGTAAACACATAAATATCCAGATCTGATGATCTTATAATGATGAACACTTATAATAACGAAAAATTTAATACAATGCATTGATGTAATACATCATCCAATATCCAACATAAATCTGTGATATTTAAATGAAATATTGATCACAGATATAATATAGGACAATAATTTATAGACAGAATTATAGTGCTGAATAATATGAAATATCATATGCTGATAAGACTAAAGCTATATAAACATATTAACATTCCATAAGATAAAGGAAAACCATAATGGGCAAGCACCACACTGGTCTAAATCCAAGGAGTGAACAACTTTTCCATATTAGTCTTGATAGTCATATGTCCATAATGTGTCCAAAACAAATATTCTCCTCTCTACTAAGAGTGACCAGTATTTAAACTAGTTCAGGATTCAAATTCTCTTATCACACAAGATAGAGTTGAATCCACAAAATTCAGATAATATTACAAAAATAGTGAACTAGAAACCACTCATGCATGAGTTGGTTTGTCAAAAATAAACCTAAGTTTTATAAACATAAAAGGCAAAAAACTACAGAATAATTGAGTGTATGACCCAAGGTGTTTTCTCCATGCAATCAGCATCATAACCACCAATTTCCTGTAGACAGAAAAACCGATTTGATATTCATATAACAATACTAATTAATATTCAAAAGAGATTGGCTATAGAATCATAGATTCTATAGATAGTCTTATTTTTAGCAAATGAAATCAAAAATTAAATCTACCTATTTTAATTTTTCATAACAGAATTGAATAAAATCAAAACAAAATAGTTTTACCATTAGAAATTAGCCAGAGAGGGATATGACAGTTTGGAATTTATAATGGCTTTGAAACTGGTTGTGTTCTTAATGATTATATTCCCAACCCTCTTACCCTTACAAATTTTCTTTATAATAGGTTTATCATTATTGTTCGGATTAGATTCATTCATAGGCATAGAAGCAACTTTACCTTTTAATTCATCAATTATTTTTTCCAAAGATCTTCTAGGTGAAATCCTACAGGGTAATTTCTTATCCACAAGGGTTTCATCAACAATAGAAGTTGGTTCATTAAATTCAGAGCTATCAGGTGAATTGAAGACCTAGATTTCGGTCACTGGTAATTTCGAATCAGGGTTTACAATTAGATGAGGGTTGATTGTATCGTTGACCTGGGTGAAGCCATTTCGGTTCGGAAAACCCTCCCAACTATCACCAATAGGTGATAAACCAACAAGATTTTAACGAGTCCGTGGTGAAACAGAATTGAGAGGGAATTTTTGCTTTGATCGTTTATATCGTTTCGACATTTTGTATAGACACATCAGAAAAAGAAGGGCATATATAACTTGGAACCCAAAAAAACCAATAATAGGCTTGAATCTCTGAGAAAAATAAATAAAAACAAAAATGCTTACCTCAGCCGCAAAATAAATTATGAAATTTTTTCGTCCAAAGAATGAGATGTATGTCTGAAACTGTGTGGTTTCTGAAAAAAATGCCTGTGTGGAAGTTAAATGACCCCATTTCCAAAATGGGTTTTAAACGACTTGGCCAAATTCGTTGCTCATAAACCTTCCCGCAAAAACGTGTCTCAAGTATGCAATTATGGGTTTTCTTAAAAAAAAGAAACTCGGAGTCATTTGGTTCAATCCAAACCAAAGGATTCATGGTCACTGTCAAATAGGCATAGTAGATATTATGAGGGATAAGTTTGGGTTTCCAACAGACAAGCAGAGAGAGGTCTGTGTGAATTGTAAAAGCACGAAAAATGCAAAGTTTGGGGGTTGTCATAACTTGGAAAAAAGAGTTGGGGAAAACGATAACCAGAGGGCTCGTAAAACTATGAGCCATTACCCACGATGAGTGTCAAACCTTCCATAGTACAAAACCCCAATTCGAACAATGAATGGTCTCATTAATTTTCGGGACAACAAGGTGGATTGAAAACATAGGTACAACATGCCTATACCAATTTACATGAATGTTGATATGACTGTTGAGTTTATGAGAACTATATCAAATGTTAAAACAACGTTTTATTGGATTCAAACAATTTACAAATTAAACCAACAATCGACTATAGAACTAATGAAGTCACGATACCCATAATACCCCAAGATTTTTGTGGTGGATCGATCAATAAATTCATAAGACTTTGATATTTTATCCATATATAGATGTCTTCAAAACGAAATCTCTAAGGTAAAAGATATGAAATTTCAAACCAAGTTTTTATTTAAATTCATTCTTACAGTCATGAATTTTAACAAACAAAACAAACGAAAATGAAAACGAAAAACTTAGCAAGATAATTTCAACCCAATCATTGCCTCGAAATCAAATGACATAATCATTTATAAATGTAAGGAGGTGGCTGCTACATAAAGAGTTTTATCTCTTCACAATGATTTTAAATTATGATAAAACTCGACAGAATTGGTGGCTGCCAACACCTCCCTCCTGTCGAGAAGGAAACAAGACAGGTTTGAACCTCGGGCATATCATTGGTTGGTTGTGTGCTTGAGGTGATGGATTTCAAAGAGTTATTTCTCTGGTGTGTAGAAAAATTTGATACAGTAAGAAGAGCAATTCAAGTTCAAGGGAAGAAACCCATCTCTTTGGCTCCTTTAGTCTTCACAATATTTATATGACTACCAAAACCCACCATGCATTTCAAGAATGAAGAAGCCAACAAATTTATTAAGGAACACATAGGAGGAGCAGAGCTCCTCAAGAAATATCTGGTCGACCCAAGAATTAATACCAATGCTGCTAAGATTGAGATAAGTTCTTTAAAAATACCCATACAAAGAATTTGTATGGTTCTTTTCCCATATAATTGGACTGGAGTCCACAACCTCTATTCCAAAAAATGTTATTTATATTCTTCACTTTGATGTGCATGAGGATGCCCTGACTGATTGGGGTCGGATTATCTCAAACGAAATTTCATTTCAACTAGGTGGTTTGAAAAGAACCTGAAAATTATATATGATTTCTTATTTGATATTTTCCATAGCCTACTACCACATTTTCAAATACTTGCCAAATGCAAAGAATATCAATTTCAACATCAAACCAGTCTCTATCTGGTATCCAGGATTATGGAGACACAAGGCTCAATACTGTATATACTCGGTCCACAACAGTTTTATTTATGAATTTAAAAAAATAATCTTTGTTCCTAACACATCAAAATTATCACTTGATACTTCCTCCTTTCTCTCAGATAAAGGAATTTTTGAGACTTTAGAGGATTTCAATGTTATAAGATTATTTTATTTTCAAGAGAAAACTATTTTTCTCCCTTTCTATGTATCTAATAGACACTTTGTTATCGAAGTATGTAGATAGTACAAGTATTGGGCACACTTCTTTAATGAAAAAAGGAAGAAGAAGTTCATCCCATTTCCTTGGAGAGTTGGAGAAGTTGTTTTAAAGGATATCTCTCATTTGGATGAATTTGAAAGACAATTTGACCAACTTGTCCTGAAAGAAGTTGAATGCATCGAGGGTTTCAACCCTAATGATCTATTTACTACACACATGTCCCTAGTGGGATATTATTCTCATTTCACTAAGTTTGAACAGTTTAAGGAAGGAGGAGGGGACAATTAAAATCTCCCCGAGAAATCAGTTGATGAAGCCCTAAATGATATCAAAGATTTAGCTATCACTAATGAGTGTTATAGAAAAAAGGTAGATAAGTAACAAATAAAAACCCCAATTCACCTAGTGTTTCAAAGAGAAGTACCCCTACTAAACAAAAACCAAGAAGTAGCGGTATGGAAATAAGGAAAACACCTGCTGAAAAATCAGATGATAGCGGTGACAAAGACCCTATGAGGAAAAATCAAGAAAAATCCCATGTTGTGCATACTTCTGCTAAAAGAAAGAGAGAAACTCAGAAAATGGGACTAGAAATACCTAAAATTGAATAAAGTCCTTGAGTAATGGATGTAGATGAAGTTATTGAAGAACCCAACTGGTCAGAACAACTACTGTTGGAAACCCAGGAAATTGTTGAATCTCTAGTGTAATGTTCCCCCCCCTTTGACAGGGGTATAGAGAGACTTAGTAGTCTAGCTTTCCCCTCTAGACTATAGTCTCGTGGAAAAAGGGGACTAAGAGGTGCAAAATTGGTCACTATAGGGTTAAAAGTTATATTATTAAAGTGACTTTGGAAAAAGAAAAAGAAAAAGCTAATTGGATAAGATGAGGAAATAAAGTAAATAACCTTAGAATCCAATTAAATAATTTAAGTGAAAATTAGATGATGGATGTTGAAAAGGAGAGGAGGGCCCCTCACTCCTCATTCATGTAATTTCTCACTTTGTATCTTTGAGATTTGTAGCTTAGATGTTTTTATGGTTTTGAGTGAACAAACCCTAGATATCACCAAGGAGGTGAAAGATTCCTTTGTTCCTAATCCAATATTGGTCAAGGTGGTTAAATATCCCACCTTCTCCATTCTATTCAGTTCTAGATCAGTTTCAGAAGTGGATTGAGGAAGCAGTGTGTAGGTTTGGGGGTTTTTTGCAGGTAGGGTGCAATGTTGGTGAAGGAAGAGTTCAATTTGACTAGTGGAAAGGAGGTATGAGAACAAACTTATTCCAGAGGGGTTTTCCATCATTAGAGTGCCCTTTTCTCATCAGATCTTTAGGGTTTTCATCTACATTTTTATTATTTCTCTTAGTTGGGAGAATTTATGAAGGAGGGTTCATTGTCTCTTGGTAATTCAATGAGTTGGAGGGTCAGATATCATATTATGTATGAGGGATCTCATCATATGTGCTCAAAATATCCATATCTATCATTTTCCAAGGTTTGGAGGCTATATATGAAGAGTATGAATTCCCCTAGTGTTTCTACAGTCAGAAAGGGCGCAACTCAGCCAATATCTGTACCAGTTTTGAAGAAGGGAAAGAAATTAATCTTATAATATTGCATGCAGGCATTTGGGATCCAAGAGTGTCTTCAGCCACGACTCTTATATCTCTTATATCTCTTCCATGAGATCTTTACATCTCTTGTATGGAGGTCAGCTTATATTTTAAATAAAGGTCAGATTTGAATTTTTGTGGTTATTTCCTTGTGTCATTCTATGTGTATCTTGTTTCTTATCTACTGTTGTTCCATGTCCATCATTTACATGTTGCAAAACCTTTAAAATCAACTTCAACACAACTTTGAGAGACAAACTGCAAATTTTTTTATTAAGTCACTTCACACAAGCAAGCAATAAACCCTTAAGTTCCTGGAAAATCTGCTTGGGAACATTACAATGGTATTAGAGTGAATATACTTTCCAATCTATGATTAAATTGATGACTATAAGGAGAGGTTGAGGAGGAAATCCTTTACCAGAGTCACTAGAAGGGGAAGAGACAGAAAGCAGCATGGGGGGGGGGAAAGAAACAGGGGCTGACAATGATAAGGAAGTATGTATGAACAAGTTTCAAGAAACGAAGCGCTCCATGGATATGACACAGTTTGATTTACAACATCAAATGTAATAATCTCAGGAACACTTGTCAAGGAAACAGGATGGGTTCAATTTGACCTTGATAAATATAAATACCACTATGAAGGAAGGACAAAAGAATATTACATATCTTCTCATGCCCCTGACTCATGGTAGAGAGCCTCAAAGAAATGGGGGTAATAATGGGGCTAGTGGATCCCATGGAGGATAAGGGAATTATACAGAGACCAATCACTGGAACCACTATGAAGTCCAAAGCTTATTTGGAGGTGCTCATAACAGGATGCCTGGTAATAGTAGGGATACACCAAGGCCTTACATGCCTATCTTCTTGGATGAAAAACATCAAGATTAGTAGGGTAATGGGGGCATAGAAGGTAACTTTGATCAGTATGAGAGGGAGTATGCAGCATTGAGTATGATTTTTAGGAGGCATGTCACATTATCAAAATATTGTGGGATCAAATTCAGACGGAGGCCCGGGGAGTTTCACAAGGGGAATTATGACCTAGGGCACATGGCAAGAAAGATGGATATTCCACCTTTTTATGGGACAACCAAGTTATCTACCAAGGCATGGGAATAAAAGCGGGATGCATACCTACAACTAAATCCCATGGTGGAGCTGGATACCATAAAATTTGCTACACTACATTTGGAGGGTAAGGTCCATGAGTGGTGGTTCCATCGGATGACCACCCTAGGGCATGAGCATATCATTTCATATAGGGAATTTACACAAAGGATCATGAAAATATTTGATCGAGATGATTCAAAACTTCAATTCAAAGAACTCACTCAACTTAGACAAACAAGTTCATTTGATGCATTCATTGAAGAATTTCAAAGGATAGTAGTGATGGTTACTAATGTATCATAGGCTATATTATTGATGTTTTTTCTCTAAGGGGCTAACAAATCCCTTTCATGGGTGGGTCAAGGATTTTAATAATACCAAATTACAAGATGCAATTTGGAAGACTAGGGATTTGGTAGGGGCATCTCAGAAACACAAGTTCACCCCAAAACCATCTATTGTTCCTAAAGGAAGGGAGTCAAAATTTGTATATAAAGGTAATGGAAGTTATATGAGGCCACCAAGAGAGATTTGAGGAGGAAACAACTATGTTTTACTTGCAAAGAACCTTGGGAAGTAGGGCACATATGTATGGGAAAGGGAAAGATACACTACATTGTGGTAGTCTCAGATAGTGAGGAGGAGGAAGATGAGGTTGGGTGCCTTCAGAACATGGAATTAACTCAAACATTTGAATAACATATACAAGAGGAAGGTGAAGAGGAGACAATGTAAAAGAAACTAGGGATTAAGAAGGCAGTTATAACATCCATCAGTGGGGTTCAAAGATTTAATACATTCATAATAAAAGGGGTTCTCCAAGGACAAAGGGTCACAATGTTGATTGATGGTGGAGCTTCTCATAACTTCATTGATGCAGCCTTAGTAAGCAAGAGACATATACCCACTATTGATTTTGATGGATTTTGGGTGGATGTAGAAGGAGGGCACACCATGCCTTGTGATAGGTACATTCCCAAAATGAATCTTACCTTATGAAGGTACAACTTAATCTAGGACTTATGTGTGATGGATCTTCTAGAAACTAATGTGATACTTGGAATTCAGTGGCTTATCACCTTGGGACCCATTACTACTAATTAAAATATCATGGAGATGTCCTTAAACTATGAAGAAGGAAATAGGGTGACCTTGAAGGGAATGACAAAAAATTCACCCAGGGTAGTTTCAGCAGAGCATATGGAATTAGTTTTCAGACACGGGGACATGGCTTATGAAACAAAGTGTCTGATAGTCACTCAAAACACCCAATAAAATTACCATTCCTATTCATGTGACATATAGAGGATAATTGATAAGAACATGAATGTTTTTGGGCATATTCCCCCAGGGAAGCCACCAGATAGGGGATTTGAGCACATCATAGAGTTGGAAGAAGGCTCCAAACCAGTTATCACTACACCATATAGGCACCCCAATAAGTTCAAGGATGAAATAGAAAAGGCCATCAAGGAGTTGTTGGATAGGGACCACATTAGTCCAAGATCCAGTCCTTTTACATCTTCAGTTGTATTGGTCAAGAAGAAATATGGCACCATGCACATTTGTATTGACTACATGGATCTAAATAAGAAAACCATCAAAAAAAGGTATCCCATTCCTAGGATAGATGATCTATTAGATGAGTTGCATGGCGCAACATACTTCACCAAAATTGACTTGTGGTCTAGATACCATCAAATCATAATGATAGAACATGATGTATCCAAGACAACCTTTAGGTGTCACTATGGACATTATGAGTTCATTTTCATGTTGTTCGGTTTGACCAATGCGCCAACCACCTTCCAATATTGCATGAATCATGTATTCAACAAACAATTGAGGAAATTCCTACTAGTTTTCTTTGATGAATTTTTTATTTATAGTAGGGCATGGGAATATCACCTCAAGCATGTGGATGAGGTCTTAAGCATCATGGAGGAACAATCATTGTATGCCAAAGAATCAAAATGTGAAATTGGGATGACAAAAGTTCTTTACTTGGGACATATCATTGTGGGAAAAGGGGTACAGATTCACTAGGAAAAGATCCAAGCTATAATTGATTGGACCACACCTAAAACACTTATAGATCTCAAGGGATTTCTTGGTATTTGTAGTTATTATAGGAGGTTGGTTAAGTTTTTCTCCCAATTATGTGCACCTTTGACGGATTTTATAATTGTCCATCCCAACATTGGCAACAAATCTTGTCATAATGGTGGTAGTTCACCACCTTTGGGGGTTTGTTCTACACCCACCAACATACCATAAAAGAAAATATAGGCATACCATACACTATATGGGTGGTACTAAATGGAAAATGGAAGGGAAGGGACATGGGGGTTGTTTCGATCCTCCACCTAAAGCAAACCTAGATGGGAGTTCAAAGTCTCAAAGGTAAATCAAAAGCAAATAATGAGAATATTCTTTTGTTCATTCTTATTTCAATCATTTACCAAAAAGGGTGCATTAAGGTGGAGTAATGAGGCACAATTGACCTTTGAAAAAATGAAGAAGGTAATGAGCACTTGTCACATACTATCTTTACTAGATTTTTCTCAACCATTCATTCTAGAGTGTGACGCATTAGATGAGGGGATTGGAGTTGTACTCATGCATAATAGGCATCTTATTTCCTATGAGATATAAAAACTAAGAGGGCTTGATTTTATATAAACAATTTATGACAATGAAATGTTAGCTATAATGCATGTACTGGCCAAATTCAAACAATATTTGGTGGGGGAGAAATTTGTGGTCAGGATAGATCATAACAACCTCAAGTATTTTCTAGAGTAGAAGGACGTCAATGAGATATGTTGTCCGTTGACCACGTTTTGAAGAACTTTGGTCATGTTTGACCATTTTTGGGACTTGGTTCAGGGGAAAACACCTAAGAGTTAAATGGATTTGGGACCACTTAATATTCCATAATAGAGACATACACTTCTCAGTAGTTTAACCTTATCGTACTCAATAGACAATCCCAAATCTAGACCTGTAGACTACTCTCGGTTTCCTCATGAAACGGTTTTTCGCGTTAGGAAGAAACCTAATTAGAGAGATAACCTTTCATAGATGGAGTAACTTCGAAAATCTAGTAGAAGGTGAAGCGCAAGGCGAAGTGGAGATCGCGGAATACCGGCCCCTTTTTAGGGCATTTTTGGGTTTAGGGTTTATGTAACAGGTATGGGATGTCGGCCCATGGGTTTACCCATGTTTACGCCCCTTTTGTAATGTATAAATAGATATCTAGGTGATGTAGGAAGAGGTCGGTGAGCTAAGTGCGAATAGTTTTGAATGATTTGTGCATGTTGTGTGTGTTGAGAACATGCAGAGCTAAGTGCAAGTGATTGTAATAATATTGTGTGCGGACTATAGGAAGGCTTTGTGTTGTGAACTAACTCGGGGAAGGAGGATCTGGTGAGGTGCGCGCAGATCTCCTGTTCTATGCGGAGTGGGTTTTTGTGGCTCTGTGCATGTAGAATATTGACAGAAGACAATAAAGAGGAAGAAGAGTTGGTGGACGTAGCCCCACACTGTGGTGAACCACGTATATCCTATGTTGTAGTTTCTTTGTGCATTATGGTTGTTATGTCATTGATGTCATTTATGCTTAGTGTTGTAATCTGTATGTTAGATGTATCTGATATAATGGCTTAGTGCTTAGTGATGTGAGTAAATGCTAGATATGATCTATTTCTATATGATAAGAGATTAGATGTGTTAGATCTTGTTGAATACTGCGTTGTTATGTAATTATGGTTTCCTCTTGCGATGTGGATAAGGATTAAATGTTAATGAATGACTAATTGCTAAGTTCTCTGTAAGTGTTGTGATCACAGATATGTGTCCCAGCTAGGTTGTAGACACTTGAGTTCTACAACCACCCTTGCCTCTACCTCAGGTGAGACTTCATTTGCTTCACAGGTGTTGTCGAAAGGGCCAGTAGTTAGGGTTTTGTTGGTGCATTGTTGAAGCGTTGAAACCTGGGTCTGTTCCCTGTGTGCCAACAAATGGTTCCATTGTCGAGACCTGAAACTGTGATTTTTGGGAACTGAAGAAAAGAATAAGCTATGTGCGTCGATCCGTTGTTTTAGTGTGAAGTATTCTACTTGACTTACGAAGCTATGTGCTAAGAAAGGAATCCGATCTGAAGAAAAGAGGTAAGATCTGAAAGCTCTATGATCTGAGAAAGGTAAGATAAGTGAAAAAAATTCGTATCAAAAGAATGGATCTAGGTATGTTTGATAAAAAAAATCCTAGTTTGAAAACCAGGGCACAACCATAAGAAAGAAGATTTGATATGAATAGATTTGATAGAAATAGTGAAAGATATGTTATTCCTATGCATAGAAAGATTTTTTGGACTAACAAATGGATGCAGGATCCTAGAAAGAATTTTTTGTAGGCTAGTTACTATGATCCCAGTGCGCAGTACAGGAAAGGTCGGGGATCATTTAAGAGAAAGAGAGGATTAACTCTTTGTTATTGTTGCAAAAGACCGGGCCATCTTGCTAAGGAATTCCCTGGTAGAAGTCCTAGTTGTCTTTGTTGTAAATCTATGGACCATGATGTTTTGGATTTCCCTAGAATGATTGCTAAAGTTTAAAACATGAATATAAGCCAAGAAAACCATGAGAAAGGCCAAGAGACTAAGGATATTATGGAAACCTAGAAAGAAGTAGAGACTGTATTATTGCAAATGAAAGAAATCCTGAATGATCACAGAGACATCAACTTATCAGAAATATTAAAAGAGAAGGAGTGTATAGAAACAAGAGTAGGATACTTCGACATAGACTGTGTATTGGATGCAGAAACACAGGTGAATATTATGACAGAAAGAACTTGGGAAATTTTGGGAAAGCTTGCTATGGTTCCAACTTCCTTCATTGGGAGGAATAGGATTATTTAGAGGAAATTTGATAAACCTATGTGGAAGACTTACCCAGACATATATGAGTACTCATGGAACTTCGACAGAGGAAGAATTCAAGGTCAATAAGTTTGTTGAGATCAACGCCCCATTTTCTATTTTGTTATGAAAAACTTGGATTGAGAAAGATCAGATCCAAAGGAAACAAGAAGAGGAGGATCTAGAACAGAAAAAACAAGAACTAAGAGATTTCATGGCTAGGAGAATAGTGCACTTAATATAATAACAAGAGGACAAATCGAAGCTACTGAGGACTAGAGACTTAGGTGTCGAATTGGATAAAATGCAAGAAAGTTTGAAAAACCTATCCATGCAGCAGAAATAAGCGCCTACCCCTGAAATAACAAGAAAATAAGTATTACCCTCGAACCCTGTGAAAAACCCTCAGTAATGCAAGGTTACTATCCTAAAATAAGATAAGAACAATAATGGAAAGAGTAACACAGTGACTCAAATCATAGGAAAGAAAGCTAGAAATCTCAGTAAGAAGAAAGAAAAGTTAGAAAAATTGCAGGAGGTTCCAGAGAGGACTTCACATAAGGAAGGTTTCCAAAACTTGAACTGTAGAGGAATCACAGAACAACGTAGCTTGGAACTTGACCATGATGAAGCAATATGACCATTAGAGGCATCTTGACCATTAGACCGATGCTCCAGAATAGCTAGAAACGCAGTTATGGATGGAAAGATCGCTAATGGACTCACCAGGAGGAGGAGGTGATGACGAAATAGACCAAGAAGAGGACCAAGGGGAAGAAGATAAGCAAAAGTAGGGTGAAGTAACACTGCCTAAGGATCCCATTGATGAGGCTGAGACCTCCAAGAAAAGGAAGGTTCCCCCCACTAAACCTACATCGCGGAAGAAGTCCAAAGCTAGTAAACCACAGATACAGACTATGCTCACAATGGATGACATCGATCTCATCATCATCGATGTGTCAAATTACTCAGAAGATATTTTACAGCACAACAAAGCGAAGCAAGAAACCATGTATGATAGAATTGAAGTAGAGCTGAAAGGGGTACAACAAGCCCTGTACTCCAGCCGCGCAGTATCCACTATGCCACTGTCATAAGAAGGAACAGAGTTGGGAGATGAGCCTATGAAGCTATGCAAAATAGTAGATGTGACTGAAGCTCACCTTCATCATGTCCAGGAGGAAAACGAGAAGGCTATAGAGGCCTTGAAGCAAGCACAATAGGAAGCCATAGAGAAACGTCGGGTTGTTCAACAAGAAAAAGATGACATCCAAGCCAAGTTTGTAGAGGATAGAGCGTAGATCCAGAAGGAGAAAGAACAGTTGCTTGCGGAGCAAAGTGGAGTGAAAGAAGTAGTCAACAGAGCACTTCACTTTGTGACAGGCTTAGAACAGATAGAAAAAGACCCAGTGGAGAGTCAAGTGGTGAAGCTTGTTGAAGCCATTTAGTAGCTCCAACAGACAATAGTTGTTAAGGTCCTAACCCGCACATAGGTAGATCAATGTATTCGGATGTAATAAAGGTCAATATTAATAAGGCCTTCAATAAAATAGAATAAGGCGGATGTAAGAAGACCTAATAGA
>JZKD02S0603064.1:134812-152022 GCA_000966675.3 Picea glauca | reverse complement strand
TGTTTATTGTGAAGATTATGCTGGATATTTTACTCTTATTCTGCCATTTCTAGCATTTTATTTCTGTTCTGCATATTTTATATAACTGGTATCTTGCAGTAGCATAAATATAGTTACAAGCAGTACCAATCACTCTACAGGAAGTGTGAGACCAGAGAGAAGAAAATTCCCAAAGCGTAGTCCAAAGAATCAAGGCATTGGCCCTAGCATGTAAACAGCTCAGCAGTAAAAGTGCGTAGACTTACGAGCACCTTGCAGAGGACCCTGAACTAAGGACATTGGAGTCATATCTTCAGAAGTCAAAGAAACAAGTAGCAATGGTGAAAGCGTAGTTGATTCCACTGCCTGTGGTCGAGAGGATGAAATGATCCCAGAAACAGTGCACGGTTCAGCAACAAGTCCATGCTATCCAGAGTAAAGTCATGGAAGTGACTCAAAATCTCCATCCAGTGCAGGATGAAGGTTACACACTTTTTGAGTAGATTGAAGGATGAGGTGCAGAACTGGAACAAATGGTCACTACATCAGAACAATGCTTAGAAGGACCTGTGACCAATAAAGTTATTCAGAAGTTCACTAAGAAGGAGGCTTTGGTGAAGCAACAGGTCGAGGCAGCTTGATCTAAGATCAAGGATTTTGAAGCAGAGCTACCCAAATCAGAGTGACTCGGGACGAGTCACGGGTGAGTTTTGGGGGCTTGTTGGCCCTTAAACAAGTTTTGAAGAAATTTGGTCATGTTTGACCATTTTTGGGACTTCGATAGGCTGGTCGAAGGTGGAGTGCAAGGTGAAGCGGAGATCGTGGGATATTGGCCCCCTTTTAGGGAATTTTTGGGTTTAGGGTTTATGTAATGGGTATGGGATGTTGGCCCATGGGTTTACCCATGTTTAGGCCCCTTTTGTAATGTATAAATTGATATCTAGGCGATGTAGGAAGAGTCCGATGAGCTAAGTGTGAATAGTTGTGAATGCTTTTTGCATGTTGTGTGTGTTGCGAACTTGCAAAGCTAAGTGCAAGTGATTGTAAGAAGTTTGTGTGTAGACTGCAGGAAGGATTGGTGTTGTGACCTAGCTCAGGGAAGGAGGATCTGGCGAGGTGCACGTAGATCTCATGTCTTATGCGGAGTGGGTTTTTGTGGCTCTATGCATGTAGAAGATTGACAGAAGACAATAAAGAAGAAGAAGAGTTGGTGGACGTATACCTTTATTGGGGTGAACCACGTATATCATGTGTTGTGGTTTCTTTGTGCATTATGGTTGTTATGTCATTGATGTGATTTATTCTTAGTGTTGTAATCTGTATGTTAGATGCATCTAATATAATATCTTAGTGCTTAGTGATGTGAGTAAATACTAGATCTGATCTATTTTTATATGCTAAGTTCTTAGATGTGTTAGATCTTGTTGAATACTGCGATGTTCTATAATTAGGGTTTTCTTCTGCGATGTGGATAAGGGTTAAATGATAATGAATGATTAACTGCTAACTTCTCTGTAAGTATTGTGATCACAGACGCCCTAAAGTAAGCACAAGAGGAATCCATAGAGCAATGTCAGGTTGTGCAGCAAGAAAAAGACAGAATCCAAGCCATGTTTGCAGAGGATAGGGCACAGATCTAGAAGGAGAAAGAATAGTTTCTCGCAGAGTAGAGTGGAGTGAAAGAAGCAGTCACCAGAGCACTTCTCTCTGTGATGGGCTTATAAAATATAGAGGAAGACCCAGTGGAGAATCTTTTTGAAGCCATTCAGCAACTCCAACAGAGAGTATCAGAACTAGAGTTACAAGAACTGCCAAGCACTCCGTAGGAAGTGCAAGACCAGAGAGAATAAATTGCCCAAAGTGAATTCTAGAGAATCAAGGCATTAGCCCTAGAATGTAAACATCTCATCAATCGAAGTGTGTAGAATTGTGAGCGCCTTGCAGAGGACCATGAACTAAGGACACTGGAGTCACAGATTCAGGAGGCAAAGAAGCAACGGTGCAAGCATAGTTGAAGCCATTGTCCATGGTCGAGAGGATGAAATGATCCCAGGAAAAACACATGGTTCAGCAACAAGTCCATGCTATCTAGAGTAAATTCATGGAAGTGACTCAGAAGCTCTAGTCGATGCAGGATGAAGCTTGCACAATTTTTTAGGAGATTGAAGGATGAGGTGCAGAACTGGAACAAATGGTCACTATAGTGGAACAATGCTTGGAAGGACCTGTGCTCGAGCAATTTATTTAGGAGTTCATTGAGAAGGAGGCTCTGGTTAAGCAAAAGGTCGAGGCAGCTCGAGCTAAGCTCAAGGATTTTGAGGCAGAGCTACCTAGATAAGAGTGACTCGGGACAAGTCACAAGTGAGTGTTGGGGGCCTGTTGGCCCTTAACCAATTTTTAAATAACTTTGATCATGTTTGACCATTTTTTGGACTTCGACGGGCTGGTCAAAGGTGGAGTGCAAGGCAAAGTGGAGATCATGGGATCTCGACCCCTTTTTAGGGAATATTTGGGTTTAGGGTTTATGTAATGGGTATGGAATGTCGGCCCATGGGTTTACCCATGTTTAGGCCCCTTTTGTAATTATAAATAGATATCTAGGCGATGTAGGAAGAGGTCGGTGAGCTAAGTGTGAATAGTTGTGAATGCTTTGTGCATGTTGTGTGTGTTGATAATTTGCAGAGCTAAGTGAAAGTGATTACAAGAAGCTTGTGTGCAAACTGTAGGAAGGCTTTGTGTTGTGACCTAGCTCAGGGAAGGAAGATCTAGCGAGGTGTGCACATATCTCCTGTCCTATGAAGAGTGGGTTTTTCTGGCTCTATGCATGTAGAANAATATTTGGGTTTAGGGTTTATGTAATGGGTATGGAATGTCGGCCCATGGGTTTACCCATGTTTAGGCCCCTTTTGTAATTATAAATAGATATCTAGGCGATGTAGGAAGAGGTCAGTGAGCTAAGTGTGAATAGTTGTGAATGCTTTGTGCATGTTGTGTGTGTTGATAATTTGCAGAGCTAAGTGAAATTGATTACAAGAAGCTTGTGTGAAAACTGTAGGAAGGCTTTGTGTTGTGACCTAGCTCAGGGAAGGAAGATCTAGCGAGGTGTGCACATATCTCCTGTCCTATGAAGAGTGGGTTTTTCTGGCTCTATGCATGTAGAAGATTAACATAAGACAATAAAGAGGAAGAATATTTAGTGGACGTAGCCCCACACTGGAGTGAACCACGTATATCATGTGTTGTGGTTTCTTTGTGCATTATGGTTGTTATGTCATTGATGTGATTTATGCTTAGTGTTGTAATCTGTATGTTAGATGCATCTAATATAATATCTTAGTGCTTAGTGATGTGATTAAATGCTAGATCTGATTTATTTCTATATGCTAAGTCCTTATATGTGTTAGATCTTGTTGAATACTGCGATGTTTTGTAATTAGGGTTTTCTCCTGTAATGTGGATAAGGGTTAAATGCTAAGGAAAGATTAACTTCTAAGTTCTTTGTAAGTATTGTGATCACAGATATGTGTCCCAGCTAGGTTGTAGACACATGAGTCCTACAACCACCCCTGCCTCTACCTCAGGTGAGACTTCATCTGCTTCGCAGGTGTTGCCGAAAGGGTGGGTAGTTAGGGTTTTGTTGGTGCATTGTTGAAGCGTTGAACCCTGGGTCCACCCCTGTGTGCCAACAAGAGAAAACAAAAGTGGGTGAGTAATATCCAGGCATATAAATTTGACATAGAATTTTTCAAGGGAAAGAATAATGTGGTAGTATATTATTTGTCTAGAAGACCCTCAACGTATTCCATGTCGTAGATATCAGTTAAATTGAAATCACATCTATTGGTAGAATATTCAAAAAATAAGTTTTCATGTGAGTTGATGGATGGAAAAGTACAGGATGAAAGGTACAAGATTATAGATGACATCATATATTTTAAGGGGGTGATTTATTTATTTCCTAATTCCCTATTCAAGAAGAAGGTGCTTCAACCATTTCATAACTCACCACTAGCAGGGAATCAAGGATTTATTAAAGCATATAAATAGATAAGAGAGAGATTCACTTGGAAAGGTCTCAAGGAGGAGTTCATGCGCCACATCAAGGAGTGTGTCACATGCCAAAAGAACAAGGATGAGCACACCCACCCAGCAGGTCTATTGCAGCCTCTTCCTATTCTGGAGCATAAATCGGAAAGTGTATCCATGGATTTCATTATAGGACTACCCAAGGAACATGTTAAGGATTGAATATTTGTGGTAGTAGATCGTTTGACCAAGTTTTCCCACTTTTTTCCATATCCATGGACTATAGTGCATCTCAAGTGGAATATTTATTTTTTTTAAAAGTCTTCAGGTTGTATGGGTTTCCTAAGACGATTGTGAGTGACAGGAACAATAGATTCATGAAAACATTTTGGCAGGAATTATTTCGGCTAGTGGGAAAACAATTAACCCCCAACACTAGCTATCACCCACAAACAGATGGTCAAACTGAGATAGTCAATAAGTGAGTGGAGGGATATATCAGAAATTATGTGACAGGGAAATAGAAATCATGGGTCAAGTGGATACACTTGGGTGAATATTTATACAACACCACTTGCCATATGTCCATTGGTATGTCTCCTTTCAGATATTTATACAATTATTACCCCCTCACTTTTGAAGAGATGGTGTTTGGAGACAATAGAGTTCCTATGGATAAGGATTGGATATAGGAAAGTCGAGACATACTTAGAGAGAACAAAGATCATTTGAAAAGGTATCAAAACCAACATAAGATATATGTAGATATATACAAAGTGGATCTTACTTTTGAGGTAGGGGACTTAGTTTATTTGAGGCTCCAACCATATAGGTAGGCATCCATAAAGAAAAATGGCACTAAGAAGCTCAAACCCCGCTTTTATGGACCATACAGAGTGAAAACAAAGGTGGGGGTAGTTGCATATGAATTGGAGTTACCACAGGGAAGTAAAATACATAATGTCTTCCATGGATCATGCCTTAAAAGGAATTGGGGCAGCATATTGTAGCTAATGAGGGATTAAATCTAGTAGATGAAGAAGGAAAATTGTTCTTAATTCCATATGATATATTGGAGGTGAGGGAGAAAAAGTTAAGTAACAGAGACATCGAGGAATAATTGATCAAATGGAAAAAATTCCTATAGAGGATGCCACTTGGGAAAGTGAATAGGTTCTACAGTAGATAGATTTAGAATTGTTTGTGGGAAAGCAATTCCCAGCAGGAGAGATTGTAATGTTCCCCTCCTCTTGACAGGGGTCTAGAGAGACTTAGTAGTCTATTTGTCCCCTCTAGACTATAGTCTCATGGAAAAAGGGGACTAAGAGGTGCAAAAGTAGTCACTACGGGGTTAAAAGTTATATTATTAAAGTAACTTTAGAAAAAAGGGAAAATAAAAAGGTAATTGGATAAGATGAGGAAACAAATTAAATAACCTTAGAATCCAATTAAATAATTTAAGTGAAAATTAGATTATGGAGGTAGAAAAGGAGAGGAGGGCGCCTCACTCCTCACTCCTCATTCATGTCATTTCTCACTTTGTATCTTTGAGCTCTGTAACTTAGACATTTTGAGGGTTTTGAGTGAACAAACCCTAGATATCAGTAAGGAGGTGAAAGATTCCCCTGTTCCCGATCCAAGCTTGGTCAAAGTGGTGAAATATCACACCCTCACCATTCTATTTAGTTCTACATCAATTTCATAGGTGGATTGAGGAAGCAGGGTCCAGGTTTGGGGGTTTTCTACAGGTAGGGTGCATTATTGGTGAAGGAAGAGTTTGATTTGACTAGTGGAAGGGACATATGAGGCAAAACTTATTCCAAAGGGGTTTTCCATCATTAGATCACCCTTTCTCATCAAAACTGGAGTGTTTTCATCTACATTTTTATTATTTCTCTTAGCTGGGATAATTTATGAAGGAGGGAACATTGTCTCTTGGTGATTGAGTGGTTTGGAGGGTTAGATCTAATATTATAGATGGGAGATCTCATCATATGTTCTCAACATCTCCATATATAAATATCTACAATAATTTTCCAAGGTTTGGAGGCCATATCTGAAGAGGTCGAATTCCCTAGTGTTTCTACAGTCAGAAAGGGTGCAACTCAGCCAGGATCTGTACCAGTTTTGAAGAAGGGAAATAAATTGATCTTGTAATCTTGCATGCAAAATTTTGGGGTCTAGGAAGGACCATATCTATCTCTTGAATTGTATTTTGGAGGTTTCTTTAGCCACAACTCTTATATCTCTCATATCTATTTCAGATCTGTATATCTCTTGTATGGAGGTCAACTTATATATTAAATAAAGGTCAGATATGAAGTTTTGTGGTTATTTTCTTGTGTCATTCTATTTGTATCTTGTTTTTTATCTACTTTTGTTCCATTTACATCATTTACATGTCGTAAAACCTTTAAAATCAACGCCAACACAACTTTGAGAGACAAACTGCAAAATATTTGATTAAGTCACTTCACACAAACAAGCATTAAACCCTTAAGTTCCTAGTAAATCTGCTTGGGAACATTACATCTAATCACCCAAGAACTAGAGATCTTAGAGGATGAGTCTATTACTCTTGAACACATGGCCTACAATATAAATTCCAAGAAATTGTTGATGGAGAAGGTTAACATGAAAAAACAAATGTCTGAAAAATGGAAATCAAAAATTGGTTTTCATATAGTTTCCCCCTAAAAAATTGTAAAATTTCATGAAGAAATAGGGGAGGCACTGAAAGAATATGTTTGTAATATAGAGAAATAAAATTTAATTCTAAAAAGAAAAAATAAATGAATTAGATACAACTCTAATTCCAAAACTATTGTATGTTGAGACATTAATCGCAATTCAACCAACACTTACCCGAGAGAACATCCTAGAAAGCAGAAGTAAGTTAAAAGTCATCTAGTTTGTTGTTGGCTATGAGAAAATACGTTGGATATGCAATTAAAAAAATAATATACTTAATCCATGAAATATGGGAGCTAGCACAGAGCTCAATCATTTTGGATTATGCATTTTAGAGAGAATCTCTAAAAGGATCTAGAGAATGACGAAGGTTTTTACAAGGAGGTTGTGGGAACATTTGCAGAAAAAGTTTCAAGTTTAAATGACACCCATAGAAGAGAACAAAACCTTCACTCTAATATCTAAATGAAACTAATCAATGCATGTTGGTTGAAAAGAATTAAAATTTTGAGAGAAATGTTGACTGAGTTGGATGCTGTGAAAATAAAAAAGAGGTGACCTTTTTCTAAAACTCGTTGATCTTACAAAAGAAATTGATGGCCCAAATTTATTAATGGAAACAATACTCATGTCTAAAGAGAAATTATCGGATCAACTTGACGCATTAAAATTTGCATGGGCGAGTGAGTTTACTGACTCAATAGAATTCTTTGAAGATGAGGTTGAAATGTGGTTGATCTGATACATTAACAAGAATGATGATATCGCTAAGTATTGACTTAAGAGAAATGGAGAATGCATTATTTGAGATAAAAACCAAGCACAAAATAATGGTTGCTCCAATGAGGGAGTACACTGAAGAATGGTTGAGAAAATATTTGGTTAAGATCACCAAGACATATCAGCATGAAGCAGTTACAATGGTTATGCCACCTCTATCACAACGCAACCACCTAAAAAATACCTACGAGCAAGAAAGTAAAGAGTTTGAGTATTTCCATCACAGTAATTCAAGTACTAGCCTTATTCTATCATTTTCCATCTTTTCTTCTACAATCATTTTTCATATTGTCTTTTCTATTCCCAGTAACATGTGAAACCTGAGGTTGAACCTTAAATGTTTGTCTTTTGTATTACATATCTCTCTTTTCATTTTATGGTATGTGAGATCCCCATTATAGTCCTCTTTCAAGGACAAACGCAATCTCTTTCATTTGTAATTAAAGACATTATTTCCTATTGATTTAAAGACATCTATTATTTTTTAAGGTTCCCAGAGAACTAGTTTGGGACATAACATTATTGATTTCTCGAGACTTTTAATTTAAGCATGAGATTTTAGATGTATGTCTATCATAATATTTATTGGGTTTAATGAAATGATCATTTAGAGATCTTTGTTACATGCAGTCCATATTTTCCTTTCCCTTTTGTTGAATATTGTGTTCTACTTTGGTGAAATATGTGATGGAAATGTTTTCCTATTTTATTACATACTCTTTTGGTTTATAAATATTGTAACATATTGTAAATATTTTATTTCTACAAGATACCTAGTCCTTTCTCATGTATTCTTTGCATGTGAATATTTATTTCAAGAATAAGTATGGTCCTCTCTCGTGAATTTTTATGTTCTTGTATGTTATTTGAAATATAGGAGTAGCACCTATTTAAAAATGTATAGAGATTTATCCTTGTGAGGTTGACTTAAAGACCATAAGACATTATTTTAGATCAACATTTTTGGTGACCATACTAGGAAAAAAAAAGGTTGGTTCCATAAATAAAAAAATTAATGACTCTTCCTAAACCCAAACAACCCCAAATAGAAATTAGATTAAGATATCAAATGAGATATATTTCACTAGTTGTATGACCTAGAAATTACAACAAAAAGGAGCCATGATGAACTCAAAAGAACTTGGTAATTTCTTGGCCAAGAAGAAGAAAGAGAATTAGCCCGGAGACAAAGAAGTTAGTTGTAAATTTAAGAAAACATGGAATCATACAAAGGTCTATTAACAAAAAGTAAAATTAAGAAGCTTGTGATTCATGAAATTACCCAAAGTTCAAGATCAGAAACAAGTGACATAGTTATCATGTGTGACCGAGAAGAACAAAGAAACAAAATTCCCAATAAAGAAAGAGAAAGAAATGATAGAAAAAGAAACCCAAGAAGAAGGGATAATCCCAACCCACTTAATTTACAAGGAGAATAACACACATTGCCAACCCTCCCTCAAGGAGTTTTACCTATATTTTCAGGTGATGGGATTATGGATCCAAAAATGCATATGGATTACTTTTTAAGTGTCTATGATATTCATTTGATTCAGCATGATGATGTAATGGTCATGGTTTTTCTACAAACTTTAATAGGTCCAGCCTATGTATGGTATATTTCCCTCCCAACTTGATTAATTGGTTCATTTGATGATTTAGAAAGTATGTTTATGAATATGTAGGCACCATCTATTGTATATCATACTCTTCTTACTCAATTTACCCAAATCCATCTCAAAAAGGGAGAAAGAATAAGGGATTTTAATTTACAATTATTTAATACACTAAATCAAATCCCAGAATCCCAACACCAAAATGGTCATGTCATACTTGGATGTTGTAAGAATGTCATCCCTTCAAACATGAATTATGTCTTTAGAGATTCAAAAATAGAGTATTTGAATGAATCAATCCATACGGAAACATAAATGGAAGAATACATGTTAGAGACCAATGTTGATCCTGAGATTATTCTTAGAAAAGTGCAAAGACAAATGACCAGTTTATCAATATTACTTCAAGGACCATCTACTTCCAGAAGTTCCGAAAATTGAGCAATTGCTGGAGGAATTCTTCAATGTGTTCCCCCTAATGTTAGAAATGATCATGGAGATACCCAAGAAACAAGATACAAAATAGAGATGGCTCAGATGAGCAGAACAAATAGACAAATGCAGAATGAGATTACTAGACTCAAGAGAGGTGAGAATCTCATTCCACCAAATAAGAGCATGAGAACTCCATTACATGATCAGGGAATAAGAAGTTATAGAATTGAAGAACATATACCAAGATCACCTAGAGTTACAAATCCTCATGTTGTGCTAGAAGAAATTGTAGAAGAAGAAAATTTTGATCAAGGAACAGACATTAACCAAGACAAAGTTTTGTAATTAGTACAAATGGATGAATGTACTTCATATTTTTACGTTTTTTATGAACAAGAATATCTCGAGTGTTCACAAGACAATGTTTTTCAGAATAGAACACAAGTGAATAAATTCAAGACAAGGGAACAACCTAAAAATGAAAAGGAAAATTCTAATGTTCTAGAAACAATAAAACAACAACCAGTTTCTAATCAAATGAAGACTCCACTACAAATGAATTGTAATCTGGTTCATGAGTTAAACAAACTCTAAATTACTTTATCATTCATGGAGGTAGTCAAAGAGAGAATCTGTTGAAAATACTGGATGATGCAAATCCAAGAATAGAAGCAGTTGTAATGAATAAAAGGAAACAAAAAAATATCACATCGGTAAGGACAAGGGGAAAAGTCCCACCATTTTATATATCAATATAATTCATGATTTCATGTTACAAAATTGTCTAGTGAATAGTGGAGACACTAAAAATATCATGGCACTATCATTATGGAAGCTTTTGGAATGGAATGCATGAAATACTATGAGACTGGAGAAAGAATATATACCATTGATTCAAGAAAAGTCCCAACTTATGGATAAACAAAAGATTTGTTTGCATGGATAAATGCAACACCTCATATTACAACAACCTTTACTATCATAGTGGTTGATCTGCCTCCATCATATGGTGTTGTCTTGGGAAGAGACTCATGTTCATTAATTGGAGGATATATCATGAATGATGGAAGTTGCATGATGCTTCCAAATAAATATGGAACTATAATCAAATTCCTCAAGAACACAAAAAGGCAATATCATTTAAGAAAAAAAGAAAATGAAGTGATGCAAAATTATGTCGATGTTGGAATTGCAAATTATTTTGTTTTTAGTAAAGAAAAAAGAAATCCACTCAAGCAATATGAAGAAAATGATTTCCAAAGTTTTTAGAAAATGCTGTTTGACGGCACTTGTTCTATGCCTGGAAGTGGAGCTGATATTTTTTTTAAGTCCTTGATCTAGTATTTATCCACATGCTATCAGATTAGAATTCTCTTGTACCAATAATGAATCTGAATATGAATCATTGATTTAATGAATGATTCTTTTCCTTCAAATGAAAGTATAAAATTCGGTGGTTACTGGTGATTCAAAATTGGCTATCAACCATATCAAGAAAAAGAACAAAATCAAGAAAGAAAAAATGAAACATTATGTAAGAAGAGCATGTGAAATCATGGATTCTTTTAACTCCTTCAACATCTCTTTCATCCCTCGGGAAAAGAATAAAAAAGTTGATTCATTGGTAGTAGCTGCATCTCTTTTCAATTCAGATGATTCACATAATCAAAGTATTTTTCATAGAAAGACAATTTTTCAGCCTTCAATACATGATAATCAAGATTTTTGGCAAGTTTTTGAAAATGATGAATGTATTTCAAACTTTCTCACTAATAATGAATCAATATTATCAGATGATCCAGAAGAGAGACAATATACTTAGAAGGAATTTTGTGATCTTTTATTGTACTCACTCCCAATAATTATGTCAATTTTGAATCTCTTCTTACAAGAGATGATCAAACAAAGATTTTGGATCCAAAAGAACAACCATTTGTTAGGAAGGATGAAGAGACATATAAAATCAACATTGGTAGACCCAATTATCCAAAGTATATAAAACTTGGTACTAGTTGTACCACTGAAGAAATTGATCAATTTACTCAATTGTTCTAAGAAATTCAAGACATATTTGCTTGGAGTTATGATGACTTAAAATAATATGACCAATATATATTATAGCATGTTATACCACTCAAAGAGGGATCAAAACCTTTTCAGCAAAAACTGAGAATGATCAATACCAAGATAAAGCCTCTAGTGAAGATAGATTTGGAAAATTTGAAAAAGGCTAGTATAATTTTTTCTATCAGGCATTCAAAATGGATTTCGAATCCTATGGTGGTAAGAAAAAAGAATGGGGAATATGCCTTTGTGTTGATTTCAGAGATCTCAATCAAGCAAGCATTAAAGAAAACTATCAACTCCCCAATATGGAAATGATGTTGTAGCAGGTCACTGGTTTGCACCGATGTCTATGTTGGATGGATTTTCATGATATAATTAAGTTCTTGTATACAAGGAGGACCAACCAAAAATTGTGTTCATAACACCATCAAGAATGTATGCTTATGTATGAATTCCATTTGGACAAAAAATGTAGGTGAAACATTCCAAAGAGCGATAGACTAGGCTTTCAAATATCTAATTGGATAATTTATGGAAAATTACCAATATTACTTGACAATTCACTCAAAACTAAGAGAAATACATCTCAAGCACCTCAGATAAGTCTTTGAAATATCTAGAATATATGGAATACCTTTGAATCCAAAAAAGTGTTTGTTTTCTATAACATAAGGAAATATATTAGGTCATATTGTGAGCAAAGAAAGAATATACATTGATGCAAAAAGAGTTAATTCAATAAATGACCTAAACCCTCCTACATCAAGAAAATGAGTACAATCTTTCTTTGGAAAAATAAATTTTATTCGAAGGTTTGTTCCAAATTATGCTACAATTGTCAAAGCAATTAATAAACTATTGAAGAATGATAAAAAAAATTGAATGGACACCAGATATTCAAAAAGAATTCACAGAAATCAAGCATGCCATTAATGTTTCCCTTGTTCTTATCAGTCTTGATTTTGATAAATAATGTATCTTGCACTTATTCACTTCAGAAGAAAATATTTCCTCCATCCTTACTCAGAAAAATGAAAAAGTAGAAGAACTTACAATTTCTTTCATGAGTAATACCTTGCATGATTATGAATTAAACTACTTAATAATCGAAAATAAATCTATTTCCCTAGTTAAATCAATATCTCATTTCAGGAATTATATCTTTTCAGCTCACATAATTTCTTATGTTCCACATTCACCCATAAAGATGTTTCTCAATCAACAACTCAAAGAGGGTAGATGGGAAAACTAGTTAGCAAAGCTTCAAGACTATGATTTGGAGATTAAACCTTTGAAAGTTGTTAAAGGGTAGGGATTATGTAAATTCATGTCTGGAATTGAAGTGGTGAATATATTACCTCCAAATGCATTCGACTTTGTTGTATAGGGAACAATTTTAGAAACATAAGAATGGTATAAGGGCATAACTTTCTATCTGAAATCTGACCAGTTTCCTCCTGAAATGTCTTCTAAAGAAAGGAAAATGAAGAAAATGAAGAAAAATCAATACGTATTGGTCTCAAGAGTTCTTATCCATAGGAATTTTGATGGATTTATATTAATGTGTTTAGATTACTCAAGTTCTAGAGAAATACTTCAATAATTTCATAGTGGGGTTTATGGTGGACATGTTTTGATGTTTATGACTGCTCCTATTCGAGCTGGTTATTATTGGCCAACTATGTCAAAAGATGCTTATGAATTGATTCTAAAATGTATTCCATGCCAAACATTTTCAATAAAAATGAAGAGAATTGCAATGTCATTACAGTCTATAATAGTAGAGAAACCATTTGCACAATGGGGCCTAGATGTGATTGGCCTCAGAAATCCAAAGTGTAGTAAAGGACATGCTTATATTATCAATGCAACTGATTATTTTACCAAGTGGAAAGAAGTTGTTTCTTTAAGAAATGTAGACTCGGAACAATTGATTTTCCTTTTAAAAGAAAATATCTTGTCCATATTTGGTGTACCAAAAAGGTTTATAACAGATAATGGCTCAATATTCATTGGATCAAAGTTCACAAATTTATATGGAGAATATGGAATCATCATGGGAAAATCATCAAACTATTACCCACAAGGAAATCGTTTGGCTGAGTCAACAAACAAAACATTAATTCAAATTCTTAAAAAGACAATTGAAGCAAATTATAAAAGATGGCATAAGAAATTGATAGATGCACTATGGGAAAATTGTCTTACTCCAAAGGATAGTACTAGGCATTCCTCATATACCCTAGTATATGGAAGAAAATAAATATTACCATTAAATTTGGAATTGAATGCCTTGGCTCTTACTGAAAATGTTGAAGATACAGAAAAACAATCACCAATGCAAAAACGATATCATGAACTTCTGCAACTTGAAGAACAAAGATAACAAGTAATAATGGCAATGAAAAAAAGACAAGAAGTAGTAAAAAGATACTTTGACAAGAGAACTACTTCAAAATACTTTCGAAAGGATCAATTGGTTCTGTTGTGGACCAAAGAAAAAGAAAAACCATCCATCCACACAAAATTTGAAGCTCTATGGATTGGTCCATATCATATTGAGAAAGTCATTGGGTACAATTCATACTTATTGAAGGATATAAAAGGATCGATTCAACCATTTCCCGTGAATGGGAAATATCTCAATAATTTCTTTCGTTAAATTCCCCAGATAAAATATGTACATAGTTTTTCCTATACTCCTTTGTATATTCTTTTCCAGTCTATATTTCTTTCCCTTTTTCTCTTTTGTTTTGTGACTCCATGTTCCCAATGGAAGAAGATTATGCATTCTCAACAACCCACAAAGGGTCATTGTCCCACAGTTGGAGAATAATTTTTATCTACATTCTTAATCAACGTTAGTACATACATATCCATCCTTAGTATATTTCCCTTGTTTTTCTTTGTTCCTCGTATCTTCTTTACTTATTCAATCTTCTCTTTGAAATGCGAACTATGTTGGAAATATTGGTATCATTGATGCCAAATATAGGGGGATCCTATAGATGCCTAAGATAAATATTACAAGCCTACATATGTCTAAGACAAAGATTGCAAGACAGAGATTGTTGAAAGTATTACTTTTGGATTTTTGAAGATTAGTTTGGATACCTTATCTTTGAAGGAATGTTTACCCTGCATACCTAGCTCAAATGGGAGCACACGTTATATGGTTGGAAATATTATTCCTAGATATTTCCAATGGTATGTTGCATTCCCTCTAACTCCCTAATAATGAAAAGATATGAATTTTTTCGTCCAACAACCTAGCCATAAAATTGAGGTCGGCTCAGCCAATCTTTATAGGTTGGTCTTGAAAGTGGGGACAAAATTACTATAAATACATGACAGATTTTTACATTTGTAAAGAAACCAAGAAATATATCGAGTCTTAGGTGTGCTAAAGGTGCTAGGTTTTCTCTCTGATATATAAAGGTGTGCAAGAAAATTCTAAGTGATTTTCTTAAGGTAATTCTTGTCCTCAAGGTGTGCTATGAAGGACTGAAGGTCTATGATGTTGCCGTGTGCACTATTTTGAGGTTGTGATTTTTTCGCCAGTGGATGTTTTCACTAGTTTTTGTTTGTGTTAGTGAATTTTTCCATCAGTGATTACATTCTAGGAATGATTCTATGAGGCCTTCTAGGGTTTGAAGGATTGTATGTGGAATGAATCATGTAGGTGAAGTCAGTAGTACTTTGTGTATGAATATCTTGGATTGGTGACTACACATATCTTATTGAGTTGGTGCTCAATTGAGGAGATTGGTGTCTCTAGTAGGTTGGTGCCTACATGTTTTTGAGTTGGTGTTAAATTGAGGAGATTGGTGTCTCCAATAGGTTGGTCCCTACATCTTGTTGAGTTGGTGCTCAGTTAAGGAGATTGGTGTCTCAAGTAGGTTAATGCTTACAATATTTGTAACAATAGTTTGGTGCTTGTCGAAATTTATAAAGATAATTTTTATGGTTTTCTCTTGATTGGGTTTCCATGTTAAACTTTGTGCATTGTGATTTGAGTTTATTGTTTCTCACATAATCAATAGTTAAATAAAGTAAAAATTATCATATATTGATTCATCCCCCTTCTCAGTATAAGCATAAGTTCAACAAGTTGCATATCACACTACCATCAAATCCCCAAGTCTGTAGACCCGCAAGACCATGTATCTTTACTTAGTCGATTTTTTCTTTCGTTGTAATCTCAACACTTAGCCATTTTATCTGTTGCAGGAGACAAATCATTCCTGTCCTGCAATTCCTCATGTCCCATGTCCCACAGTTTTATAACACTTGGAATGACCCTTCTACCTTCGTGTTAACCAAATTGCACCCTTTACCTTTTATACTTAGTCATTTCTTTGAATGTGAATGCAGGAGACAAACTCATTCATGTTCTGCAAATCCTCATGTCTTGTGTCCTACAATATCGTATTCTACAAAATAACCCATTCAATTTAATGAACCGCTTAATGTCCTCTTCTCATACTTAGTATATATTCTCATTGTGGATGCAGGAGTCATCCCCTTTTACCTTTTTAATTTCCCATGTCTCATTTCCCACATCCTGCAATATTGCATTCACCATATTGCACTCCCCATGTTGGCATGTTTTTAGGTAGATGTGCTTGTCATTGATGGAAAGATTAGAGTATGCAGTGATGGAAAAACAGGGACAACGTAAGCTCAGAAGAGATAGTGCAGAGGTGCACGAAGAGTGCAAGAGTGTGCTTGTTTATTTGATGGCAAACAAGCAAGCAAGGAAGCTCAGTAGCACAGGGATAATTGCATGGAAAGATCAGAAGCGTAAACTCCACTTCAGAGTTTTGGATATTGGGCATTGGAGGAGTCAAGGAAGAAACTCACGACAAGAATGCCAAAACGGAGAAATGCGAAACGCTGGAATATGTTGATCTGACTCCATTTAAGATTTTCGGATACCAGGAGATTGAGAAGTCAAGAGTTGAGACTCTTCAACACAGGAGTCTCGGAGTTGCGAAATCTGGAATCCTGAAATCCTGAAAGAGGCACATCAACAAGAGTTTTACAGACTGGGAAATAACTCTATTTCGGAGTCCTGAATACCGAGAGTTGAAGTGTCAAAACACTTCACCACAGGAGTCCCGGTATATCGAAATGTGAAACGCTGAAATCTTGAAAGTAGGAGACAGTTCCAGATACCGGGAGTTGAAGTGTCAAAACACTTCACCATAGGAGTCCCAGAATCATGAAATGTGAAATGCCAAAATCCCAAAAGCAAGATATGGTTCCGAATACCGGGAGTTGAAGTGTCAAAACACTTCACCACAGGAGTCCCAAAATTGTGAAATGCGAAACGCTGAAATCCCAAAAGAAGGAGACAGTTTTGAATAACGGAGTTTCGGATACTAGGAGATGGAGGAGTCAAGTGTCGATACTCCTCATCATAGGAGTCCCAAAGTTGTGAAGTGCGAAAAGTCGAAAAGCTGATCTGACTTTATTTCAGAGTTATACAGACCCAGACTTGGAAGTGTCGAGAAAATTCACATCAAGAATGTCGAAATCGCGATATGTGAAATCGCGAAGTGATATGGGCCGATACATCCAGGAGGAGAATGTGGAAGACCATGTCAGAAAGGA
>JZKD02S0603064.1:97481-119575 GCA_000966675.3 Picea glauca | reverse complement strand
TTTGGGGCCTGCCGAACGGACTAAAGCCTTGAAAGCTTCCACAGGATCTATTCCCTTCTCAGCATTTGGATCTGGGGCCATCGTAGCCGATCTTCTACAAAAGTCTCAGTGATGATCCAAGACCCTTGTACCCACTCGCATGCAAGTCCGTAGGCGTTCACAGGGAGCCTCCGTAGGTGCCGATCCCACGTCTCTGAGTGCCGGGAACCCTGTCTGAAGGACGCGTCCTTTGGTCTCCAAACGCATGGAGGAGGAACGCTCTGGGAAACCCTTGAACGGCTGCACACCACGCTGAATCCCTGAGCACGCGCTGTAAGTCCACGCTGAATCCCCGAGCACGCGTCCCTGCAAACGATCAGAGCGATGGCGGCTAGGGTTTGGGCCCTAGCCGCTTGGGCAGTTCGACTCGTTCCATCTCCAGTATATTTCAATGACTCTTAATTACTGAATCTTGTTCTTTAGAAGACAATGAGCCCATATTTTATGAACATCATATTTCTACATTAGCATGCATTGATCCTTACAGTAGTCCTCCTCCTTTTGATGATTATGAAGAAAGTGAGAGTGAAATTCAAGAGCATAAATTTATATCCTTTTCTTCAGAAGGGTTTGAACATCAAGAATCCTATGAGAAACATATTTCAGTTGAAGTTCTCAAAGGCAATGGAAGCAACTCACAATTTCTTCCTATTTCATATATAGAAGAGGCTAATATTATCAATAAAACAGATTTCATACAAGAGTATGAATGTTTGTGTGGGAATATGAATAAATAATTACATGAGCAATTTGGCTTCAATAATCCATATAAGATGCGGATGTGCTCTTTTAATCAGCTCGAGATTTTTCATGAGTATAAAGATCCATTAGCAGCTTGGATGGAATCTTATATTTTTAGGATTTCAAATGTAGCAATATTTGACATGCAACTAATTTGTAGCTGTGAGTATAAACTCCCCATGAAAATATTGTTGCAGATGTTTTATTCTTCTTGCACTTTTTTATATAGTTGCAAACAAGAACTTCATTTCATCAATTTACTTCTTGGATGGTTGTATTGGAAGTTTTCCTATACCTGAGCATAACAATTGATTTGGTTAACTTAGCATGTACATAAATAAGCTCACAGTTCGATAATTTGGTTTGCAGTAGAGTAATAAAGACTCCATAGCCTAATGGAGAAAAGGCACTAGAAATTCTATTTTTAGTTTGCTCGACAGGTTGGTTTGCAGTACATTTTGGTTGCAATGTAAGATGAATGGTGATGATCTCAGAGAAAAATAGTTTTCAGAATAGGTTTAAGGGAAAAGGAATTGTGGTCTACATGTTTTTACTGCCTCACATGGAGAGCATTATCCTCGGTTGGAGCCACGTGTTAGTACCTAAATTTGCAGTGTCGCTACAGGAAGTTTAAACTTCCGATAACGAAATGGGTGGATTCTTAAATAAATTCTCTACCAAAAGTTCTGAGAATGAAATTGATTCAACACTTTAGGTCTCACTTGGAAAAATGCATCATCAAGGCATTGGCAATGCCCATGAAGGAGTTTAATGAGTGCACTACGTGTTGATATTGCTTGCAAGAAATATGTAATATAAAGTATTATATCCACTTATTCCTTGTGCATATGGAATATTTTCCACTGCACAAAGAATAAAATTACAAGTGTTGATTTCCCAATGAGCATCAATAAATGTTGAGTGCATAGTGGTTATGTTCAGACAGACGTTCGAGATCCATTTTTTCTTTTTCCAAATGGAAAATGAAAATGCATGGATGGCTACTCAAAGGAGGTATTTTCTAGTGAAGGAGTGAGAGTACTAGTTGCGGAAAAGGATAAGGCAAATAAGGTATTAATAGCACGCTTAACAAGGAGTACTTTATAAGTTTTCTTCATGCATTGAATAGTCAACATCATACTAAAAAAGGCGAGAAACCTTGTTGCTAGCTTATCATACGCTTGGAATAATGTATGGAGATATAGGAACTTCTCCCTTGAATGTTTTCTCTTTTATTGGTCTTGAAAATCCATAGGAAAAAGAAATATTGGGATGTCTTAGCTTCATATTCTGGATTGTAACCATGATTGACTATGGTCAAGTATGTTATGATTATCCTTCGAACAGATGATCATTGTAATGTCCCTAACCTGAACCCCAATTGTAAATGAAATTGTAAATGTACATTTAGGTTGGTGAGTTGTTGACACCAAGTGTTGATTCAGTTTTGTGCGCACCTGAGTAGTGCACGAGGATTGTTTTCCAAAGAAAGAGCACGTGCATTTCATAGTGTTGCACACACCTGAGTAACTGTGTGAGGATTACCTTGAAGTGCACATCGGACCGAGTTATATATGTGTGTGTGTGTATTTGAGGTATGTATTTGAGGCCAGAGATCTTGTGTGGTTAATGGGATGGTGAGTCGGAATGCAAAAAGGTCAGTGAACCTATCCATGTAAAATGTAATCACACTCAAATTATTAATAATATCACATCATTGCACATAGACCAATCAGATGAAAAGAGATGGGGGGACAAACTCCAATGAAAAGGGAAAAGGGGGGCTTAAGTCCAAGGGAATATTTTATTGATATTTCTGAAAAGTATAATTTATGGATATTTATTTATCCTAAGTTCTTGAGGGATGGGAACAAGTCACCAAGTGGCTAAACCTAATTCTGAAGGTGACAAGTGTCCATTTATAACCATTCAAAAATATGGCTGAGCCTTAGTGTATTTGGGGGGAATATATTAATTTTCATGGGGTTTGTACCATATGAATAGGAAAGACAACCATTACCTTATCTATGAAGAAAATATTGAAAAGGGTTTTTCCATATTGTAACCAAGGTCTTTGTTGTCGAAGAGGTGGGTTGTCAGACTTGTGAGCCTTCTCTCCCAATGATAGATTTGTTGTAGAAGAGGTGGCTTGTCAGGCCCCATGAGCATTCTCTCCAAGTGATATATTTTATGTTGAAGAGGTGGGTTGTCGGGCCCGTAAGAATTTTCTCCAAGTGAGAGATTTGGTAGGAATTGTCCCCTTGTGTGTTGGGCATTATTTACAGGGATCTGAGACTCCCTGTCTAACCTATTGTTGAGTCCCTGGAAGGGAAGTGGGGCAGTTGGGGGATTGTTGAGAAGAGAAGGGCCACACTTCATAGGGTGGGACAGGCATGTGCAGAATGAGATGTTGTAGGCTAGCTATGGTAGTTGGGCACCATGGACTGAGAAATTTTGTTGATTATCAGACCTTATCTTGGCATTAGGAATCATTTTTCCCTAGTGGAGTTTAAGCCCCAACTCGGGGGTGACATGTTGTTGAAAGTATATGAGCAACAGAGTCTATGGTTGGGAGGAACATCTGAGCTCTACGTGTAGTTTGTGAGTCTTTATAAAAGATAAATGTCATTTATGTGCTTGTCTAATTTACTGTGTGCTTATTTATCTATGTCTAATATCGATTTATTCCATGTATGATGTTGCATACAATTAATTTATGTTATTATGTATGATGTTGTATTCAATAATTATTGCCGCACATGCAGAGTATGAAAATTATTCGTTTTCATGTTAGTTAGCTTGGTAATAACGGTCATGAGTTTCCGGGGAAAGGTTAGAATTACCATGCACACAGAGAAATAATCTGTGTGCGCAAAAGGTTGGAATCACTATGCACACAGGGAAACCGAATTGCATGCACAGGGAGAACTAAATCTGCATGCGACACCATAATGTTTGTGCATGATCAAGTGTTCAGAGTGGTTACGCGTGCAATATATTTGTGTGTTCTGAATTATTGTGCACGCAGTTTCATTATGTGTTAATTATGTTGTTACATTTAGTGTCTGAAGAGGGAAATTTGTGTGGCACAATCTAGCTTGGGATAGTGCAAGTTACCTCACATGTTTCTACCCAGATCAACGTTATAGTGTAGAATCTACGCACTAGATATTTTTTTTGAGTGATATTTCTCAGTAGTAAGTTGAGAATGTTATAGAATGGTATCAAAGAATTTGTTAGTGTTGGTAAATGGATACGTTAAAATTTGGTATCATAATTGTATCCCAGCTAGGAGGTTGGGTACATTGCATATTGGTATCAGAACAATATTGGTAATGTGGGATGTTACATATTGGTATTAGAGACATATCTCATTTAGGAGGTTAGGTACATTATAGATTGGTATCATAGCTCTAGTTTCAACACTGAGCCTGCATGCGCTAAGTATTTACTTAAGATAGAAATTTATATTGATAAGTGGTCGAATTTGGAATTACAGTGTGGCCATGGTGTACATAAAATAAGAATGTGCAAGTGTGCACACTAAATTTTGACATTGCGGGGTGTGGCACTGGAAATGCGCAGAAAACAATGGTGCACAGGTGTGTGCACTAAAATTTGGAGCTTCACGGAACAAAACTTGTGATGCATGCATAATATTGATACGTGGTGTATATGTTAAATATTGACATCGCACATTGGTATGTGTTGAATATCAGTGCACGCACGGGATTCAGAAGAAGAAAGAAGAGTAAAAGGGTATTTGGGTGAATTCCAAATGACTATAATTTACTGCGCAAGACTCAAAATTGCGCAAGGGAGTGGTCAATGGGAAAGTTTTAGACAAGAGGAGTCCAATTGTTCACCCAAAAATTTTGAATTGGGACGTTAAAACCATCCAAGAAATTAGAAGAAAGGATTCTGACAAAACAGTGTAGAGTTTTCATGAAGTTGTTGCATAAATTTTCCTAATAAACCTTATTGCCTGCACATTTTGCAGAATTAACAACGATTAGATCAGGAAATAATCAACACATAAATTCAAAATCATGGAAATGCACAGAGAACTTACAACCATGATGATGAATTTATGGGTGTGTATATTGGTATGGGTATTGACAGTACAGAATCCAATGAGCATAGAGAAGGAAAGGAGGAGTGCATAAACTTGGTAAGAACCATAAAGGTATTGCAAAAATATGTCCAACGCTATAAAGTTGACAATGAGAGGCTTATGAAATCCAAGGAGCAACAAGATGACTTCAATATCAAGTTGATGCAAATCTTGGACATAATAGAAAAGAAAATGGATAAGGGGACAGAGTCAAGCAAGTCAAGAAGTCGCAGGTCTCATGATGAGAGAAGAAAAACAAGAAGTGTCGACAGGCATCACCATCACTCACTAAAGCATTCATTTAGGAAATCATGCAGTATCTCAAGTCCATCTCCTGTCATAAAGCATAAGAGAAGGACTCGGGTGGACGAACTACAGGGAGAAATGAATAAGATTAAGTCTCCTACCTTTGATGGTGAGCCCAAGAAGGATGAAGATGTGAAGACTTGGTTGTTGGGCATGATGAAGTATTTATAGTTGCATAATTACTCTGTGCATGTAGGAGGGAGAATTTTCGTCTATCAGCGAAAGGAAAAAGCATCAATGTGGTGGGATTATTTCATTCAAGTGCAACACATTGACGAGAAGAAGGTTACTTGGAGGGACTTTAAAAGTATTTTCAAAATAAATACTTAACCAAGAGATATTGTGACAAGAAAATGAAGGAGTTCTTTGAACTCAAGCTTGGGAGTATGACAATAGATGAGTATGAAAGAAGATTCTTAGAACTGCTAAAATATGTTGCATCCACCAAGGATGAGCAAGTTAAGATTCAGAGGTACTTAAGTGGGTCGCCATCATTTATCAGTGACAAGATACAATATGATGACCCCAAGACATTGGAGGAAACCACAAGGTGAGCTAAATTTCTATATGATCAGAAAAGGGGAATACCAAGTTTCCAAAGGCTTGGGAAGACAAGAAGAAAAGAAATATGGAACAAAGTATGAAGGGGACTAAGCCACCATTTTTCAGAAATAATTCTCAAGAACAACCAACTCCTAAGGAGCCCAGAATGACTGAGACAGTGGGGAAAAGACCAAGGAAACCACTTATTCAATTTTGGGGTTTTGGGGGATACCATAAGTACAGAGATTACGCTCACAGAGGTGAAAAAGTGAGGATTGTTCACAATGTACAACAAGCTGGGACAATTGAATACATGGGAAGAAATGTACCAAGGATCTACGCACCCCTAGATAACATGCAAGTTGAGTTTTAGTCGCACATGATTGAAGTGGAAGATAAGATTAATGACCAACTCAATGATATTTTAATTGATTTAGTAGATAGTCATCCTAAGATGGTGGAAAGATTTCAATTGCCAAGAAGCAAGCTTGGAAAACATGGGTTGGTGTAGTTAATTACAGGAGAAAAAAGGAAAATTAATCAGATGGTTAAGGAAAATTAATGGATATGAATGGGTTGAGTGCAAAAGTTGATTTGAATACAATACCTTTGGGATCTTGTGATTTCCTCATTGGTATGGATTGGTTGGACCAGCATCAAGTTGTTCTAGACTATTATAATAAGGAATTTACTTACTTGGATGAGGAAGGAAATTTAGAAAATTTTAAGGCATTCCAAGAGTTGTAACTATCAGAGAAGTTTCATCCTTGCAATTTAAGAAAAGATAAAGGAAAGGATGTCAAGTATTTGCAGCGCACATGGAGGAGACACCTAAAGATAAAGTACAAAATGTTGAAAATTGTGTAGTACTAAAAGAATTTGAAGATGTCTTTAAAGAAATATCGACGTTGCCACCAAAAAAAGACATTGATTTCTCTATAAATATGATGCCTAGAGAAGCCCCCATATCCAAGACTCCTTATAGGATGAGTACACCAGAACTGAAGGAATTGCATATGCAACTTGAAGAGCTTATGAAGAAGGGGTATATATGTCGAAGTGTGTCACCTTGGGGTGCCCCAGTATTGTTTGTGAAGAAGAAGGATGGTACATGGAGGATTTGTACTGGCTTCAAGCAGTTGAACAAAGTAAGAGTAAAGAATAAGTATCATTTGCCAAGGATAGATGACCTCTTTGTCGAGTTGAGGGGCGTACAAATATTTTCAAAGATTGATCTCAGATCTAGATATCACCAAGTGATAATTAAAGAAGATCCTTTGCAATATTTGCATTAGTGTCTATGATTGCCTTTAGTTCAAACCAAGAGTGCTCGTTCGCAAATTTTTCCTTTAGAGGCCTGCTCTCATGATCGTTAGGCTCTAGATTCTTATTTCCCTTTGTTAAGTTAAATGAGGGTCATGCCTGCAAGGTTTGTCTAAAGGGAAATATGGTATTTTCATGATCTTAGTAGCCTCCCTGCAACCCTTATTATCTACAAAAGAATAATCCCCATAACAATGGGATAATTAATGTAGTTTTTCTCCTTGGAATTAAAAAAATGAGCTTCATCAATCTTGACCAATTGCCTAACATATTCCAGCGTGAAAAATATTGGTGTGAGGAGCTTGAGGACTCTGAAAGGGGTAGATTTCACCCCATACATCCTACTCCCAGTAAAGTCCTCCTCCAAACACTAGTCACCTCTTATGTGTAAGTTTCATCCCCATACATCCTACTCACATACTATAGTAAAGTATTCCTCCAAAAAAATCAAGCAAGGCTTTCATAACAAGACATGTGGCATATTTCTATTGGCAAGGGAGATCCTATCCTTGGGGATCCCAATGGAATATTTGCACTGGAGGAGATCCTTGATTCTTTGTAGGGATATATTCCTTATTGCAACACTATCATTTTTAACACTAGCATGGGGTTCCCCATGAAGGATTGTGAACCGTAGATTTACTTGATTGGGCATGATCTTGGTTGTTCGTGACATTCCACTTTATCATCCCAAACATTTTTCCTAACCCTGGCAATGCATCTTGGGTTGTTGATCTCTCTCAGCAAGGTTAATATCTACCATTCATAGTGGTTGAGCTTCTTACGACCCCCAATGGGCCTATCCTCGACAACACATCTTGAATTGTTGATCTATTATGGTGGGACAAACCTTACTCATTTGCAATGTTGTCAATCTTTTGGACTCCTGATGAGACCAACCCCTATGAAGAGTTATGAGTCATCAATCTATATGAACACATTTAATGATGGTCATTCACAGTCCTTTCGACTTTTTGGGATCTCAATCATGAATGTAAACCCCGCAAGGAGTTGAGGCCCATTGATCTATTAGGGAAAGGTGCATATGTAGTGTTGGAGGGTTTCTTTTTTATTTTAGGGCTCATGCCCCTCCTTTCTTCATGAATGGATATTGTCCATTGACTTAGCTTCCATGGGAACACTCTCAACCATCTATGATACTTAGAGGACAATTTTTAACAATTTTACACCCCACAACGATTTTTACCCCACTTACCTTTCAAGGGGTTTCTCATGCAAGGGGGGTTTATAAGGGTGTCTACAAATTTCTCATGGAGTTTATTCTCAGAGGAGTGAAGAGGAACTTTGAGGCATCTTGGGATAGTGAGAAGGATATAGGGCTTACCCCTTGGTGATAGATTTTTAGGTTGAGATATTAGAATGTTGGAGTGGAAGTGACAAAGTTTTGGTAAGGGTGTCTAGGAGGGAGAACAACATGGACAAGATATAATGTAGTAGATATACAAAGAAGGTAGATGTTTGACTAGCACTTGAGACCTTTAATATACTTTAACTTACAACCTCACCAAATAGTGTTATTTATGCATACAATAGGTCAACACATCACTAATAACCAACTTAGCTATGTGTCAACATTGGTGTACAACCTAATATGGTCGATACACTAATATGGTCAATTTATGAGTCAAGTACGTACATGATTTAACAATTAGAACAAGCAAGGGGATAGTGATACATTGAATTCCATTAATAGGCTTTGTATAATTGTTTATGTCATAGGACAACCAAAGACAATCTACATTTCATGACTCCCTGGTGTTTATACTTCAATTATAATGAGCAAGAACATGAAATAAATCGTTGCTTTGACATCTAGAAAGCATATCCCTTGTTCATAAAAATAAATGTGTTTATGATTGTTACTGGTAATTATGACTTTTGATTGATTATTCAAGTCAACCAACATTTTTGCAAGACCTCGGTATTGGATGGTTTCATATCTAAAATTTGGCTTGTGTGGCATGTCAAGGATGACACACTAAACCTTGTCTTGGATGACATGCTTAATAAGATCTGGAGGCTGATATCTAAACAACAAATGCAACACTACACACTTAAATCAATATGGTCACTGTTCTTGGGACCTAGGAAAGACTTATTTTCCTAGTCTCTAATTCTAGGAAAGCTAGATATTAGGCAACAATTGAAATACTTAGGTGTACCTTAGCCAAAATGCCCCCTATGTGGTAAAGATGAAATTATCAAAACAACTTTTTCCCATATTACAAGATTGTCAACTCAGCATGGGAATGAGCCTTTGGGATCCGTTGTCAATGCTTCCCCTCTCCCATTAATTGAAAATCATCTTACTAGGTGATCATCTTCCTTATGTCATTGCATTTAATTTAAACATGACAACTTATTAGGATTGAAATTCTTTATCTGATTTGGAAAAAGAATAAATGTGTTTTAAAAATGTGCATCACAACAACATGTTTACCTAGTACGATGGGTCCCTAATACATGCCAAACTCCACATGCAGATTCAGGGCCAAGATTGCAAGGTGGAGAAGGAAACGACCCATCTGATGCAACTATGTAATGTCCCTGATCCAAAACCCTTTGTAATTGTACATATAGGTTGGTGAGTCGATTGGTACCAAGTGTAAATGTAAGGAACATTTAGGTTGGTCAGCCATTGGCACCTGGATTTTTTGGTGTTGTGCACATCTGAACAAGTACATAGAGAAATGTTATAAAGACAGGGTGCGCACATTTTGTGTGTTGCGTACACCTGGGTAAGTGCACACATTGCACTTTGCTGTGCACACTTGGGTAAGTGCGCAATAATGACCTGGAAGTGCGCAATACTGAGTTATATATATTTATATGTGACTATTTATGTTTTGTGGTTGGAGAGCCTGTGTGATTATGAGGCTGGTGAGATTGGACGCAGATAGGCCAGTGCGCATATCCATGTAAATATAATCATGATTATTAATATAATAGTGCATCTACGCACAGACAAACTCAGACAAAAAGAGATGGGGGGCCTACTCCACTGAAAAAGGGAAAAGGGGATGAGTCGTAAGTCTCGGGGAATATTTTAGTAATATTTCCGGAAAAGTGTAATGTGGATATGTTTTTATCCTAAGTTCCTGAGGGTAGGGAACGTGTCACCAAGTGGCTTAAAGCTGCTTTTGAAGGTGGCAAGTGTCAAGTGGAAGGCATGCAATATATATTGTTGGCCTTAATGTATTTTGGGAATTATTATTATTATGATTATTATGGATATTGCAAGCTCTCGTGAGCAGAAGGGGGTCAGACTATATGGAAAATCTGATTATTACCTTCTCTGCACAGAGAAGCTTGTAAGGAGTTGTGGGTTGTAATCTGAGTTACTGTCGAGGGACAAGTTGGCAGACTGTAAGCAGTGTCTCTGAGGAAAAGACTGGTTGTTGTGAAGTGGTTGTCAAACCCGAGAGCATACTCTCTAGGTGAGAGTATTATTGATAGTTTTTCCCTGGTGCGTTGAGCATTAATCACAGGGCTCGGAGACTTCTTGTCCATCCTGTTGTTGGTAATCCTGGGAAGGGAAGTGGGACAATCAAAGGACTATTGAGCGAAGAAGGGGCACACTTCCTTGGTTGTGACAAGTGTGTGGGGAATGAGAGATTGTGGGCTAGTTGCAACAGCGGATACCTAGGACTGAGTAATTATGTTGAGTTTCAGACCAAAGCTTGTCGCTAGGAACTCTTTTGCATTGGTGGAGTTGAGCCCCATCTCGGGGGTGACTTGTTGTTGAAAGCTTATGAGCAACGACGTCTATGGTTGGGAGGAACATCTAAGTCAAGGCCGCAGTTGGTGACTTTTATAAAAGATAAGTGTTCTGTATGTGTTTGTCTTGGTTACTGTGCATATTTGTCTATGTCTGACATGGGTTAATTCTTGTATGTTGTTGCATATAAGTATTTGTCATTATTCTATTTAATGTTGCTTGCACCTGTAAGTATGATGCTTATAGCATGTATTTGTAGCTGTGCATGAGTTTGTCAGTTGATAATACCCTAGCCTGCTAAGATAATCCGGTTAAATTGGTTATGGGTATTGTAAGAAGAGGATTGAGTGGTCGGGTGCACATGATTGTAGCTTGTGTGTATCAAGAGGATGGGACTTGTGTGTGCAGACAAAGAATCAGATTCCACGCACAATGAAACCTAAGTTGGCGCATGACGCCTAGATGGTTGTGCATGCAGTTGTGTTGTGTGATCTGAATGCTAGTGCTCGCAATTGGTGCGTGCAATTTTGAGTTATTTCCTCTGCTTAAGCTTGTATTAAAAATAAAATGTTGCTTCCGTTGTTATAAGTTGTGTGGCGTGACTCAAGCTTAGGTTGAACGCATTACTTCAAGAGATACTGCGCGGACTTATGTTAAAGTAGAATCTACACAGTGAAGCTTCAGAGTACATTGCTTAGTAGTATGCTGGGAATGTTACAGTTTGGTTGACTTAGAGCGACAGGAGTTGAGATTGTGTGACATGGCCCAGCTTGGGTAGTTGGGGACGTTACAAACTAGTAGATCATTGGAGTCATGCACCATGCACTATGAGTAGGGAGCCCCCTACAACTAACTTTGCGACATTAGGAACAATGTCATAGATGACCTCCCCCTTTTTCCAAAGAATGGTAAGTATTTACACTTGGCCCTTAACATTTCATAGGAAGAAGAACCTCCTAAACATGTGTAAGGGGTGAACAATGAATGCCTGCAAATATTGGTGGGGCCTAAACCACTTGTTCAAAGATGGGAGTCAACCCCCAAGGATAATGATGATCATGTCAAATTGTCATTAGTGTTCTCTGATGTCAAATTCTGTATTGGTCAACTAGTTGTTTTATTATGTTGTTGTCACCATGTATATGTTGTCATCAAGGTAATACTTCTATTATTTTTATGTAGTCTTTGTAACAAAGTTTTGTACTTTGGACACTTAGTTGCTACATTTAGTAGCTCTTTTTGCTCGTGCTTGTGGTGGCTACTTTAATCATAACACCTTTTTATATAAAATGCTCTATGCATACATGTTTTATCAATAAATACAAGGACACGTTTTATTAAAAAATAGAAATTCCAAAGGATAAATATAATTATTTGTTGAGAGGGGGAGAGTTGACCCATCCTTTTTCATTTTCAATGGTGAAAAGGTTTTGCATTTGCACAAATATGTTTCAAGCCTCCTCTCTAAACTTCGAGTAATTATTTTTATTGTATGCAATTCTTGTGACGTGATAATTAACTAAAGAAATTTATCTAAACAAAAAAAACAAAAAAAACAAGAGTCGATAAGGGTTTTGAAAGCAAAGGAAAGCGAAGAATAGAGCATAGCTAAACCTAACAAGGATATTTTTTTAAATACTTTTTGGTTACTATGACGATCATCAACTTGTCCCTTGTAATAATTTGAATTAGTAATTTTTCATAAAGAAGAGGACGATTACTCAAATGCAAGGAGTTTGCGTAGAGCATCATTGAGTAGAGACCAAAATCCATATACGAGAGCAGTATTGATTGTATTTGAAGTGGATGCAATAAAAATACGTTCAAAACAATGTTATAAAACTCAAGCTGACGAATGACTCGGCAAGGGAACTGTATAAGAGTTTGACTTGGACTTGATTGCGGAAATCATTCAAAATAAGGGCTTTTCAACCCTATGCCCAGCCTTTTGTGGCCCACTTCAGCAAGTTTCCACCAAGGAAATAGTAGACCCTACGACCAAGCCAACGAACCAGGGCATGACAAAAGCAAGCACACGAGTTGGCCCCCAACCCCACAACACAATGATAAATAGTACTTGACCTTGGCCTTGGGCATCTGAGAAGGGCCTAAGCCTCCAAAGCCTCTTGTTGATGGGTAGGAACCTATTCAACCTGTTGGTGCCAATCCCCAATATTATGGATGGGGCCCTACCCTATGTGACCATGACGAACCTCTCTCCTACGATGGCCATGTTCAATATTTAGTCTGACTCGGCAAGGGAACTGTATAAGAGTTTGACTTGGACTTGATTGCGGAAATCATTCAAAATAAGGGCTTTTCGACCCTATGCCCAGCCTTTTGTGGCCCACTTCAGCAAGTTTCCACCAAGGAAATAGTAGACCCTACGACCAAGCCAACGAACCAGGGCATGACAAAAGCAAGCACACGAGTTGGCCCCCAACCCCACAACACAATGATAAATAGTACTTGACCTTGGCCTTGGGCATCTGAGAAGGGCCTAAGCCTCCAAAGCCTCTTGTTGATGGGTAGGAACCTATTCAACCTGTTGGTGCCAATCCCCAATATTATGGATGGGGCCCTACCCTATGTGACCATGACGAACCTCTCTCCTACGATGGCCATGTTCAATATTTAGTCTTGCTATGCTTAGGCTTATGCCCTTTGTTTTTAAGTTTTATGAATAGTTTACTCTTGACATTATGATAGTGGGTGTTTGGCTTACGCCAACCCCTGTTTTTGTTTTTTTATACTCTATGCTTCTGGATACTGCATGCACAGCCCACTTTTTGTATTAAATCCTTGTCAATATTGTTTCAATGTATTCTTTTTCTTTTGGGAATTCATATTGGGCACCAACAAGTTTTTCCATTTGCCTTATAGCAAATAACACATGAGCTACTTGCAAGTTGTTAGTTTTTGAGTTGCTCTAAAAGTATTTACACCATGCTAGGGGTGTGCTTCATGTCATGTGAAGTGCATGGTAAAACCCTAGCCCCCTTGTTCTATCTTAGACTATCTTGGTTGATTAACATTTGGAGAGATAACTATAGGTGGATACTTGTCCTCGAGATATGTGTTAGATGAGGTGCACTTCTTATGGAGGCAGTTATCGTATGTAGCATTGACATCTTCTACATGGCACACATGTTGAGGAGGATGGGGCCTTAGCATAGGTTGTGGATCTATCATGTGAAGGAGCATTAGGCACTGGGAGGAAGGGCGCATAGCCCTAGGAGCATCAAGACAATGTGGCACATTCTAGGAGGTTGAGCGCTTGGCTTGAGGGAGTCTTGCTTGCAAGGCGCACTACTTGGAGTTTGTTATGGCCTTGCACACATGTGGAGGAGTGTTGGATCTTGTAGCCTTGCTTGGAGAGCATGCAACATTGTGATGATGCGTTCTTGACATGTGGAGCCTTAGCTTGGAGAGTGCACCACTTGGGAGGTGGAATCCAACCACCTTACGACATGTACCTTGAAGAGGAGTGCTCCTCGTGTGGACCTACTCTAGTAGCCTAGAATAGGTTACTTGTGGACTTACCCACTTTCAATTTTTGACCTCTCTCACCTATCTTGTATAAAGGGAGGAGAGTGTCTTTGTATAAAAACTTCACTAGATCATTTGTATCTTCTCAATGTACTCATCTTGTAGTCCTTGTGCTTATATGATGCAAGAGTTAAAAGGCTTAGGTGAAGACTTGGTGCACTAAGGTTTGTTTGTGATAAATTTTAGAAAAGACATGGAGTGCTTCATGCTAATGGAGCTTGTGTTATGCAAGCTTGTGAATCTCCTTGAAGAATTTTGTGATTCAAGTGGGAGATACAAAGGTGGACTTCTTGGTGTGATCCTAGCTTGCTGTGGAGCCTTTGGTGTCGCTAGGAGAGCTTGGTGAGATGCCTTGCTAGGCTGTGGTATTTGGTGTCGCTAGGAGAGCTTGGTGAGATGCCTTGCTAGGCTGTGGTATTGCTAGTTTGGATTTCTTGTTGATTGTGGATGCCCTAGCTAGAGCTTGGTAGCAATTGGAGTGTCCTTACTTGGATGAACTGAAAAGGCATGTTTTACCAGATTCGGATGAGCTGAGGTATTGTATTGTATTCATTTATGCTTATTATGAATTGTACCATTGTTGTCCAAATTTGTATGCTGCAAATCTGGAAATCAGACTTGTGTTCTCATTATTTATGAGTGGTTTCTTGATTGTTTCTATATCATGGTTTATTGGGACAGCTTGGCTGATATGTAATGTGATTAGCATGCTAAGAAGAAACTAAAAATCAGATTTACTCATGTAATAAATCTGTTATAATTAAAGTAATTTTCAGATCTTGTTAATGAAGGAAATTGTACCCCAAGGGCTATGAATCTTTTCTCCTTTAAGTACATATTTTCAGTGTCAATTTTCTTGAGCTTGGCTAGTGATTTTGTTGAACAGAAGTGAAGTATATTCCAGCTGTAGTTTATAGTTCAGATTCAGCCATAAGGCTGAGTTCTATGAAATAGATCTGGGGAACCTCAAGTAAATGAGATGAAATTTTTGAAGTGTTTTAAAGTGCAGATTTTCAAAATTTCAACACAAGTCGAGGCCTGACACACAAGTACTTGTGGGTTTGACTCGCTATAACAGAGAGCCAAAAATGGGTCTGAGATAACTTGGCAGCAAGGATGAACTGAGTTTGACTTGGGATTACTTGAAAGACGAGGCGTTTTTCCAACCATGGTTCAAAGTATATATATATATATATATATTATTTTTTTTAAATCTAGAGGAATCGGTAGCTTACCGGGATTACCTAGGAGAAGCCTAGGTTCAAATCCGGCTGGCTGCCACTATAACCCCTAAGCTAGTGCCAACAGCCCGCAAGCCAGTGCCTAGCAGGAAACTTATGACTTAGCAAGGGCCAAGATGTAAGATGTCCCGAAGTCCACCAGAGTGGAACCTCTATCCCAGGGGACATCTAGCCTTATCACAACGGACCAACATGTCCACTTTGTGGAAATTGAATCCGAGTGGGGAGGATAACAAACATGCTACCCAACCACCCAAACTATGAACCCAGGACCATGGTTCAATGTATATTACATCGAAAATAGTGTTAGTCATCAAAGCTATGAACCCAGGACCATGGCTAAAAGTATATTACATAGAAAATAGTGTTAGTCATCAAAGTACTCTAAGACTATCTATAAACTTCTCTTGGATGCTGACGAAAAGTGCATTGGGATTCTCAAAATATTTCATGTTTTCACAGATGTGAAAAGAGCTCCAGGAATACTCAAAGAAAGTGATGATTATAATTCTTGGACTCTACAGTAGTGAAGCTTCCTCCACCTAAGCATCCTATGTCAACCTTCAGTCTAAAAGTTCTAAGTTGACGAGCAAAACTGCTTTTCCATTTGCTAATCAGTCGAACAAGAGTTGTGGACCATTCCTTGCTTCAACCTTTGCATTCAAATTGAATAATCAGTCGAACAAGAGTTGTGGACCATTCCTTGCTTCAACCTTTGCATTCAAATTGAATAAAAACCTGCCTGGATGCAGTATTAAACCGTAGCTGCAATCATGTTTTCATCGTATGAAAGGATGTCTATAGCATCTCTTAGATGGTATATAATGCTGTTGTGGCATATCAACAGATATACTCTACATTACATAAACCCTTGGTATCATCTTTCACTACCATTCATCCAATATAGGCCAAAGCACCACCACCTCAGCAAATAGACTTATCCCATCCTGGGGTGTCTATCTCTGTATTATGTTGCTCTTCTGGGCTGCTTATTCAAGTTTGGTAATATGCACAAGTTTGTTATCATTACCATTAATCCCTACAGGAATATACCATATCCATTAAATCATCGAAACGATTTGCAATTGAACATCTGACAATCATTTTCTGCTTGTCAAAATTGTAGACAAACTTAGTGGGACTGTGCCAATCATGACATCCACGAAGGTTCTTTCCGATGTGGATGGCAAATCCAGGGCTTGTACTAATACAAGCCCAAAAGGGATAGCTATCTTATCACTGAGACTGCAGAGGATGTGTTCTACTACCACCTTGTTAACAATATGCAGCGCAAAATTTATATTACATGCATACCCTGCCGTCTCAATGTTATGCTCAGCCAGTATTTATAATATTGCATGATTTTTTTTCAGATTGAGGACGTGATATCTTCCACAAGGAATGCATGTACCTTGTTATTTACTTCAATGAAGCTGCATCCTGGTGTCATTTTCAATCCCATCTCTTTCATGTTTGTTCTCACCTTCGCTGCATCATCCCATCTACCTGCAGCGGCATATGTGTTTGACAAAAGAACATAATATCCGGCATTTTGGGGATTGAGGTCAAACAGGTACTTTGCCGCACATTCTGCTAGCACAACATTACAGTGAATTCTGCAGGCACCAAGCAAGGCACCCCAAACATCAGCGTTCGGTTGTATCGGCATACTGAGGATAAAATCTTGAGCCTCATCCAGATTCCCAGCGCGACCAAGAAGATCAACCATACAAGCATAATGCTCTGCCCTTGGCATGATGCAATAATCTCTACTCATGCATTTGAAGTAGTGCCAACCTTCATCCACAAGCCCTGCATGACTACAAGCAGATAAAACTGAAACAAAGGTGACGTCATTAGGCTGGATGCATGTATGTTGCATTTTTGAAAAAACAGCAAGAGCATCATTTCCACGCCCATGCATTCCGTATCCTGCAATCATTGCACTCCATGACACAACATCTCTAGTAGACAATTTATCGAACAATTTGTGTGCAATATCTATACTCCCACATTTGGCATACATGTCTATAAGGGCAGTTTCTACAAAAGTATTTCCCTGGAATCCGGCTCTAGTTGTGTAATCATGGATCCACTTGCCTTGTTGCAGAGCGCCTAATCGGGCACATGCTTTGAGCACATTCACCAATGTAGCCGGATCTGGTGTTATGCCATCGAGTAACATTTGATTGAAGAGAGTTAACGTCTCATTGGCATGCCCATTATGGATATAGCCTGCAATCATTGCACCCCATATGATAGCATCTTTCCTAGAAATCACGCGAAAAGCTTGGCAAGCATTCTCTACACTCCCACATTTAAAATACATGTCTATGAGAGCAGTCCCTACAGAAAAGTCCGACTCAAATCCGTTTCTAATTATGTAACTGTGCATCCACTTGCCTAGCAACAAAGCTTCCAACTGGGCACATGCAGGGAGTACACTCACCATGGTAATCAAGTTGGGTTTTATGCCTGCCTGCTGCATTCGGTTAAAGAGAATCAAGGCTTCATCGGCAGCTCCATTCTTGGCACAACCAGATATCATAGCACTCCATGAGATGACATCCTTTTCAGATATTCTTTCAAACAGTTGGCATGCAAACTCAATCTCCCTACACTTTGCATACATATCTACAAGGGAATTCATCACAGATACATCCGACTCAAATCCACTTTTAATTATACGATTATGAATCCATTTCCCTTGTTGCAGAGCTCCGACTTGAGCGCATGCTGATAACACACTCATTGCAGTAACCAAGTCTGGTGTGAAGCCCTCCAGTTGCATTTGATGGAAAAGCGTCAGAGCCTCATTCAAATGCCCATTCTGTGCATATCCAGCAATCATGGCAGTCCATGAAACCACATCTCTTTCAGACATTTTGTCAAACACTTTGCAAGCATCCTGTATTTCCCGGCACTTGGTATACATATCCACAAGTGAAGCGGAAACAAAGGCATCCGAGCCAAAACCTTCCTTGATTATGTGATTATGAATCTCCTTGCCAACTTGCAGAGAAGACATGGTTCCACAAGCCTTGAGTGCAAAGGGAAATGTGAAATTATCTGGTCGTATACCAGCATTCTTCATTTGATAGTAAAGCCTGAGAGTATCCCCGAAATACCCATTCCTAGCGTACCCTCTGATCAGTGTATTCCATAGGAAAGAATTTGGTTGGCAGATTTTGTCAAACATTTGACGTGCATCCTCCACATAACCCAGTATGGCATATTTGTTAATGAGTTTCAAACCTAAGAAGCTGTTCTGATCAATTCCAGTTATGAGGATGTGAGCATGGACTTGATTCAGAGTTTCCACGTTATCACACGCCTGCAACTGCAAAGCACAGGCGCTCGTTTTGGTGATAGAAGAGGAGAATAGTTGAATACAGTTAGTAGGCGATTGTAATGCACAACGCGTTTTGGGTTTAAATTTCTGTGCGGGCCGTTGCAGAAAGCCGCGCATACGGATCTGAATGTGATAACAGGTATGGTAGTGCAAACCCAACTCCACGTCCGGCATTTCAAATTGTTTTCGTTTCGTAGCAAATCAGTGGTATCAATAGATGTTAAATTGTCAAACCAAAGTGCATGTGGGACAGTAACCCAAAACATAAGTAACTCGGTATTTTTTAATGAGAGGGTTAAGATGATTTTATATATATATATATATATTAATCTAATTTTAAGGTTATTGTTAAGTGAGACATTAAATTGATATATCGACTCTTTGTCAAGTGAGACTTTCTCTCCATAAGAATTTGATCATTTTTTTTTAAGAGGAAACACATGTTCTTAATCATTAGTTTAATTAGTTGGAGTTGTTTTTCCTCAAATATTAATAATATTTGAAGTATTTTATAAATTAAGATTTCATTTCTGCAAGATTAGGAGCACTAAATCTATACCACTAAGTATCATTCTTAAAATAAAAAGAAATATCCAAAAAAATATTTTAAAGATTATATATATATATATATGTAGTTTTTTTTTTTTACTTTTTAAAATAAATATGGATTTCAATTTTTTTATTTTATTTTATAAGTGTGATGATGATGATGATAATGATGAACAACGTCCACTAAGACCGAATTGGTCTATCAGACTAAGGGTAAGTGATTATTTGTGATTCTTTAGAATTTTGTTTCTATGCTCGAAAAGCATTAAGAGAAGTTTTCCAAGATCACCATACTTTTGTTGAGTTAAGAGGTTAGGAAAGTTGGTAATGTGATAAAAATTTTGAAAATGAGATCTAATATGGATATAGGCTCGACAATCTAAGAGAACGTGCTTTTCATCTTCAACCTTTTTAGTGTCAAAAAGGTGACACACTCTTTCATCCCATCACGTTTTAGGAATTGACAAATGCTCAGTTTCACTATGGAGCTCGTGAGAATTTGTTCTTATCTTTGTAATGCTTATTTTTTTCTTTACGCTTGGCAAAACAGATAGATAATTTTGATCTTCTAGATTAGGGTTGATTACATCTTTATAATACCTTAATTTTCTTTTTTCTTCTAACTCTTTATCAGACCACATTTTCTCCTTAAATTTCGATTTGACATTTTTTTTAATAGTATCTGTATCTTTATTCTGCAAAATTGTTTCTTCCATGATTCCTCAATAGTTTAGCCAAGACTAGGCATCTTTATGCCATCCTCGCTTGAGTCGTTGGTGGTTATGACTTGATTTTGAAGCAATTTTAGATAGGTTATTACATATGGTATCCATATTATGTTGTAAAATGGAATGTGTTTTTGTTGATGCAATTAACACAATTATATCTTATTTTTCATTCCTAAAAAATATACTCATAATTTTAATAAATTATAATTACGAGAACCATAATCACTTAATCATATTATTTAATTATTTTTAAAATATTTTCAAATACAAACACATCATGAAAATCTTTGAATCAACCTCATGAATTAACCCATGATTCCTATGTTAAATCAACCTCATTAATTAACCCATAATTCCTATGTTATTATTTTGTTGCTTTCTATGCTAGATGTAGGAACACATAGTCATCCCATTCATTAATTAATTAATAATGAGTGAAAATATCAAATAATCATATGAAAATATCTTTGTCATTTTTTATTTTATTTATGAGGTGCCTTCGTGGATGATATGAGGTGTTAAACTGCAACCCCGGGGATACAAGGCTCGAACCCATGACCTCTCCCTGAATCGAGAGAGTATAAACATGTCTCACCAACTGCGTTATCCTATGGGGCTATATCTTTGTCATTTAGCTAAGCTATGAGAATATATAATCATACAAGAATGAAAGTGCCCATTGGGAAATGAGTTTTAGCCACTTATCTTGAAGAAGCTAGTTTTGGGTACCTTTTTAATTTAAAGCCACCACTAGTGTGGATTCAACTTATATAATACTCCTAACTAGCACAGTCGCTAACTCGCTGCTAGTGAACGCCGAAAGGCTTACGGTGGGTAAAATTCCCGACGTATTCAATGAAACCCGCTTAATCTTACTCCTGTGCAGATGAAAAACAACGAGAATGTGCCCATTGTGAATAGGTCACTACAACAAACATGCCATTAACGCCTAGTTTAGCGTTGGATTTTAGTGCATTTGAGGGCATGAATTAGGCTGATGAGAGGGCACAAACCCTGGCGCTAAACGACGTGTTCACTTGGGCACCGGATTTAGCACCCAATTTAGCTCCCTCTTTAGCGCCAGGTTTGGATCCCTTTTTAGCGCCTAGTTTTGCTCCCTTTTTGGCGCCCAGTTTTGCTTCTTATTTAGCGCCTAGTTTTGCTCCAGATTTGGCGCCTAGTTTAGCGCCTAAAATGTGATATAGCTCCCTAAATAACACCCAAAATAGTGCCTGGTTTAGCTCTTGGTGTAGCTCCTAGTTTAGCTCCAAGTGTGGCGCCTAATTTAGCTCCTGGTTTAGCTCTTGGTTTAGTGCCTAGTTTATCTTCAGGTGTAACTCCTAGTTTAGCTCATGGTTTAGCACCTACTTTAGCTCCTACTTTAGCGCCTAGTTTAGCTCCACGTGTGGTGCCTAATTTATCTCCTGGTTTAGCTCCTAGTTTAGCTCCTAGTTTAGCACCTATTTTAGCTCCTGGTTTAGCTTCTAGGTTAGCTCCTGGTTTAGCTCTTGGTTTAGCGTCTAGTTTAGCTCCTAGTTTAACTCTTTGTTTAACTCTTTGTTTAACTCCTAGTTTAGCTCCTGATTTAGTGCCTAGTTTAGCTCCTAGTTTAGCTATTGGTTTAGCGCCTAGTTTAGCTCTAGGTGTGGTGCCTAGTTTAGCTTCCAATCATGCTTCTTGTTTTTCTTCTAGTGTAGCGTCGAAAATAGCTTCTATTTTGACTTCCAAATTAACGCCAAGATGTGCTTCCATTATTGCATCATTTTTTGCTTCTAGAATTGGTTCCTTGTTAGCTCCATGGTTTGCTTCCTTTTAGTTCCAACGTTTGCTTCCTTTTTAGCGTCTGGTTTTGCTTCTATTTTAGGTCTAG
>JZKD02S0603063.1:976060-987854 GCA_000966675.3 Picea glauca | reverse complement strand
AATCTCAAATTATATTACAAGAGTCAAATGACAAAGCATGAAAGAATAACAAAGCTAAGAATCCCCTTCTCCTAATTACAAGACCAAATTATGAATTACATGATCTCTAACTCTCTAACTCCTAATTGTGAATAACCCCCCTTCATGAAGAGAGAACACTCTCTTATATACATGAAAGTCTTGAAGAGTGTCATAATTACAGATCCACTATCCTCTCAACTTATTCCTTTAATTTCTCTACAAATATCTTGGATAAGATATCCTATCAAAATCTCCATGATCTTCTCCTTTGAATATGCTTGAATGATTGTCCTCAAATCTCTTTCAAATCTTCAAAGATGTAATTCGAATTTGCGGATAGGTTCTGAATTTTTACTTTGTTGAAATCTTCAAATATGTTTGCACACATCATCAAACTCATCCAACCTTGATATATAATGAGAATATGTCATTTTTCTAACATTTAACCATAAATTCACTTATAATACTAAAATGAATACAATGGAAAATAATAAGGAGAAACCCAAATATCATTATGAAAATGGTATGATAAAAGGTTAATGGGACAATGAAATGTAATGAATAGTGAAGGAAAAGGTGGATGAAAAGTGACATTTCTGAGGCCCAACAATAAGATGACCCAGAAGATGAAAGTGTTACCACAGATACCTTACTAATTTCTGTGAATAGTCTTTGGAGTTCAAGGTATGAAATGTTACAGAAATATTTTTATAGCGAAAATTATGCAATGACTCAATTCATGATGATTCCAAAACCCTATCTTAGAAAGGTTGTATCTCCGAAAGTATAAGGCCTCATGAGCTGAAATTTTAACCCAACATACCTTCATTCTTCTACTAAATATCCTCCAAGCCGTTCCTTCTAAATCGTTTTAGAAAATAAGTTATAGCAAAAATTCTAAGGTGTCTCAGATGTAGCAGTGAAACCCCAAGATCTTGAGCTCTGATACCATATGTTAGGAACCAAATATCAATATAGCATAGAAAAACCTCAGAATAAGTACTCGATGCCTTGAAAAAGAGATAAATTCAGATAATAAGGCTCTTCGAGGGGGAAATCTCCTCATGCCACATAAATGTTCAATTACAAGATGATTCCAAATGAAAATGTCTCCTTGGTATATATAGGAGACTAGGAGGTATAATTACAACTAATGGATTAAAGCCGACATAAATAAAATAATATTACTAATGTAATATGCCCCAATTAATGGGTAATAAGCCACTATTTAGGGATTAAAAGAGATCATAAGTAGAAGGATAAGTTGAAAATTCTCCACACCTATAAGCATATTCCAAATACAATATGTGAATGCCATGAAAAATGATCTTGTGCTAATTATATAGTAGTATGTATGGTCTCTCCAATCTCACTATTTGTGTACAGTGCCCATTAGGGCTCTATCATAGAGACCTTCAATGTGTTTGAAGCATTTACTGGATTGTATATGCTATTACCAGTACTTAGTAGAACATGGTAAAGCATTTCTATGAATTTCGGTGTTGGTTTGACCAAGACCATTTGAGGAATGGGACAAGCACATAAGTTCTCTGAATATTTTTGGACTCATCTAAATCTATTATCTCTAATGAGGATTTCAATGATTCTTTTGTAACCATTGAACTACACTTTGGGAAAATTTGGACACCTAGTTGAAGAGGTCTACAACATTCCATCCATAGAGCCATGTATTTCAAAACTTCTTTTGTAACCCTTGAACTACACTTTGGGAAATGTTGGACACCAAGTTGAAAATGTCTACAACATTCCATACATAGAGCCATTACAAACTGAATTTGTGAATTCCATCCATAGAGCCATGTATTTCAAAACTTCTTTTGTAACCCTTGAACCACACTTTGGGAAATGTTAGACACCAAAGTTGAAGATGTCTACAACATTCCATACATAGAGCCATTACAAACTGAATTTGTGAATGGGCCGATGGTACAAACTCCAACATAGTATAGTCAGGAAATCCTAAAAATTTGGGATGCATGCATGCCCCTCTATTCAACGTTGTTACAAATTACAATAGAGAAATTTAGAGAAATTCACTGCTCAACCAATCAATCTTATTTTAAAACATGTTTAGGCTTTCTACCTCAAACTCCTTTTGACATTCTTGAAAAAAATTATTGATGAACAAAAAGTGCAGATGTTGACTTAAGAAAAGCACTCAAATTCATCGAAAGAATATAACAAATCCACCAGAAGCTACAATAAAAACTTCAGAAACAACTTCAGACAACACAAATGAAGCATAAAACAAGGAATGATCGGACTCGAGAGTAGAGTTTCTCATAATTTCTAGGGCGGAGATCTTCTGTGGCTGCGTTTAAGCAATGAGAGTTCCCAAGGAGAAGGAAATACGTTGAAACCTCATTGGTATGGAAATTTAAATATCTTACAACACACTGGAATAAATTCGTTCAAGTTGAACCTACCATCATACATGAACATCTATTCCATAGTGAATGATGAAAACTTGAAATTATTTGAAATTCTAGCAGATGTGGATTTCATACCTGATATACAAAACTAACTTGTATAGGATACAATATTGCAAATCAAGATTCACATTTACTGGAAAAAAGAATCCATACAGATTGGTTTAAAAGATGAAATTCTAAGCAAATCCAAGTGGTATTAATGAAGGAATTGACAAAAAAAAAAAAAATATCATCATCTTCTTCAAAATTAATCTGTTAATTTGGGACCAAAAAATTCACAAACCGGGAGGTCTGACATGTATATATTTGCATAAATATTCTCAACGTAAGAAAACATTGATGGACTTACCATGAGATGAAGGAATAAAACATTAATTGAATGATAATTTTTGAATCTATGTTATGTCAAAATACATTATTAATTGCAGTTAAATGGCATCTGCTAAGAATAATAACGGAAGGCGTTGGGTGACTGTTATTGTCTCTCTCTGCTTATTGATGTTGTTCACATCACTCAAGCTACATCCCAACAGGGATGTCGCGGCAGCTGCAACAGAGTCAACGATTTCCTGGGCAAATTAATGTTGTTCTCTACGTATTTACGCTCCGGTCAAGTGCTCTAGAGATATATCTAGTGACGACTTCGCAACATGTTCGTCAAATACAATTAATTGTATTTTCACACTTTATGGTGGAACGTAAGGAGTTCAAGGTTTGATGGGATGCTGCAGAGTTCATTATGAAATATATATTTTCTTTAATTCGGCTGTAGCTCCGGCCCTTGCTGAAGCTCCAGCCCCAATGCGCTCGTGATTATATTACACCAACGAGTAATAGTACCCTTACTTTTAGGTTTTGTTGGCAATTCGCTTCTAGAAGTATTCGTATTTTAGGTTTTGTTGGAAATTCGCTTCTCGTAGTATTCGTATGCCTGTTTACAAATGGGAGAATATTGAAGTTTGTAGTATTTCAAAGGCCAAACAAAGTTATTGCATAAGATTATTTTTTACGGCTGGGAATGGGTTCTAATCATATATAAGATAAAATTCATTAAAAACACATAAGAAGTGGTTGCGTTCTACTGCCACCTACCCCAACCGAATAACACATCCCAACCAATTATTTTTCAAACTAGACGCTGTATAATTGGTTTTCTTGCCTAGCTTGGCAGTGCATATGAACACTCTTGGGATTAAGCACAGAATATTTATAGATCCGATGACACAATAATTTCTTTGAAATCCATTTTATAAATATATATGTCTGGTGGAAACAAGTACGTACAACAACCTTATGATAATTTACCTTTAGAATGACATCAATCCATATTGACTATTAACAAATCTCCACAGAAACTCGAGAAAAAGATGAAGAATACAACATAAATTTCAATGGCGGAAACATTCTACCTAAAGATGTAATACAAACGAAAGAAATCTCTATTGTACACAGCGAGGATTTGCTTCGGTAAAAGTTTTCCACAATATTGTTTTTCCTTGGCATAGCATGTGTAGTAAAACAGGTTCAGAATCAAAGTAAATACAGTGAAGGCGACTCCTACCGCAAATACCCCTTTCACAGAGTCTCACAAAACAGGTCACGCATATCGAAGTAGCCCCTGTATTTTGTATGGTAGGCATTCCTTGCAGCCTCTACTAGGAAGCAGGCATTGACAATCAAGAACGTTACCCTACAAAACAAACCATAAAGGACCAGAATTGGTAAGGGTTCATGCTGAGCTTTAAAAACAAAAATTTGGTACAATGGAGAAGAAAAAGACAAAGAAATCCAAGGGGACCTCCATTTTAGTGACTTCGATTCGGTTTTAAACCTCTGAAAATCCTACCAAAGCGTCTGCTATATCCTATGAAATTAACTCTGAGAAGATATTGTTCAGCTCCTGCATCTTCGGTACCTCTCCCGTCGGCTGCTTAAACCCTCCCACTAATTTTCAGCGGGCGTGGTAAAAGGCACCCGAGCAGCAGGACTCTGTCGTCGGAAAGCCACTATAATCCACCATCTGAATCCATGGCATCCACATTGTGTGTACCTTAGGAGATCCAGGCGAAGAGGCTGGGGCACAACCGCAATCAGACGAAAATGCCTAGTTAAGAAGACTATTAAGAAATAACATACGACTCGGTGAAATAAAAACGCGTGTAAAAAAAATCCGATAAAGAAAAAACATAAATGAAACCCCATATCCACGTTTGATTATATATGTGTGTGATGATTATGATGATGGTTGTCTACTGAGACCATACAAATCTTAAGAAAGGCAAGATATTACTTGTATTTTTTTAGAATTTTATTTATGTGCTAGAAAAGCATGAAAAGAAACATTCCAAGATCATTGGAGTTTTGATGAGTTAGAAGATTAGGAAGGTGGGTATTGTGATAGATATTTTGAAATTGAGTTCTAATTTGGGTGTACACGAGACATTCTAAGAGAAATTCGTTTTCATCTTCAACCTTTTTAGTGTCGCAAATATGACACATTTTTTTTTATCATAATTCTTGTCAAAATGGAGAGGCTAGGGTTGATCACCTCTCTATATTATCTCAATTTTATTTTAACCTCAAATTATTTATTGCAACAAAATTTCTCCTTAAATTTAGATGTAATAATGTTTTAAATATTATCGTTGTTAATGAGTATTGGATCATTATATTATTTGTCATCTATCTTGATGCTTTAGAGTGGAACAAATGGGGGAATCGATTTGCAAATCCATTTTAGTGGGAGGTCCCAATTTGGAAAATTAGGGTCTTCAACCTTCTCGGGCCATTTTGGGGCTATTCTACACATCAAGACATTTCCAACGATGCAAAAATCACATCAATCAAAGTTCTTATACAAAAGTCACGCCTCCCTCAAGTTGACCTACTGTGTTAACACCCATGATATGCAAGGATGCCATGTAATCCCCCATTACTCACACATATGGGGCTAGACATGTATGTAATTTCAAGAAGATTCTAGAAGGTTCAAAACCCTATCACAATTGAGGGTTGAGTAAGTCAAAAACCTACCCCTAGATGGCTATCAAGATGTGTTAAATATTGGGCCAATAGTAGTTGAGCACAAATATCGGGAGTGGGAAATTAGTGAGCATAATAGAGGGGGTTAATGTTTTGTAGCAGTCTACACAGGACAAAGGTCGTAGGTAACTCCATAGAGAGTTCCTTCTCCTTTATGCTTGCATTATTTCTAGACCAAATAAAAGAGAGTAGAGCAACCTCACCTTCTAACTGGGTTTTCTCCCATAAGGGTTTCCGAGAGAAAATATTTGTGTTATTTTGTGGATGGTGTGTGATTGTATTTTGTTGTTCTCTATTTTTCGCATTTGATCTATTTCATGCATAAGTAGAAAATCAGTAACTAAAAATTATGAAACTTGGAGGAATTTAACCTTCATTGTGTAGATTTCAATTTTATTTATCATATCTATTGTGACGAATTGTTCCAATGGAATATCCATGGTAGTTTGTAGCTCAACTATTTTGCATAATGACCTCTTCCTTTATTTCCCATTAATTTAGCTAATATTCATGATCTAGGTGGACATTGGTGGCCACCCACCACTTCCATTGATTCAACATGGTTCTCCATCTTGGTATTTTTTTTCGTCTATAGTTTTTCAGGTCCTAAACTTTTAGGGCCATTTTTAAGCCTTAAATTATTTTCTTTGGCCATTGAAGGATATCTTACTAAACATCCCTAAAGTTTCAACAGATCTCTTCGTATCAAATTCATTGATAGGGGATACATTAAGACCCTCCTTCGACGTATCTCTTCCTATATCTTCATGCATTTTCATTCTTTCATTGGCTTGGTTGGGTCATGAATCAAAACATCATTAAAATTTCAAAAATGAAAGAGTAATCTAAAATCAATTAAACATCTTTATTTTGATAGTGAACCAACATTATATAGACTTAGGGCCTTGGATTAGGATTGGAGAGTAAACTACCCAAGGCTACAAAACAAAACCTAGAGTCATTAAAGAGCATTAAAATCCATTATTACAACCAGTGTGTGAGGAGCCTCCTCTAACACAGGAGTTAAGAATGAGGTCGCATCAGGGAAAGTAGCGATATTACCCCTCTCTGTTTGTTTTTGTGTTTACGATACTCCTTCTATTGCTACATATATGGGGTTTCCATTGGTTAATTACTTCGTAGCTTCGGGATTTATTACCCTTCCCTTACATGTGGTCAGACCTATAACTTTTTTCCCTGCCATTGATTGTTAGGTGCTATCCTTAGTGACCTTTCCTAGGGAGCTTCATAGGTGACGATAGGTGAAACTTGCCTATAGTACTTGGGGAAGATGTCCATTCATGGTCTTATTTCCACTCTAGGGTTACCTCCTTAATAAAGGGTCCTTGTAGAAATCAAGATTATTTTGTGTAGATCAATATAATTGCTCCTCATACCTTCTCTAGTGAATCCCGTGGGGAGTTCGTCTTCCCCATATGATTTTTTTTCGAAAGGCCCTAGAGCCAATTGGTTTTCTAACTGTTAGCCTAGATTTCATTAGGGGTGTGCTCTCTGATTCCAATTCTAAGTCAGCTTTATGTTGAATTGTGTTTGGATTTTAACATAGTATATTCATCGTGGTTGAACTATCGCGCCATTTCCATCGAATATGAGGACTTAAACCCACTATAGAGGTAGAACCACCTATCAAGAGGTGTGAGATAGTTGACAAATATTTGGAAGGGATTGAACTTTGGCTGAATGAAATAGGCTTAGTTGAGGTATAAGTGGTAGATGAATGTCCTCCTCAAAATTTCAATCCTCCTTTGACTCAGCCAGACACACCTCTACCTATCCAAGTGAGGGAAATTTTTAGTGCACATTTCTCTTTGTTTAGTCACCGTATTAGCATATCATGAACAAGTGTTTCAACTAGTGTAGTTGAGTCTCTCATCCCATTCTCAAGTGGGATAGGGGACAATCCCCTAGGGAGCATCCCAATGATGTCTATGTTGCCACCCATTAAATCAATTGGACCTACACCATGCATACCATTCTCTTTCGGTTCCTTGATCTGGAGGAACCCAACCATGTTGTCATATACATACATTATTTTACTGAGCATTTCTACACCCATCCTGTCTATCGTGACGCCCACTTTTATATATTCTTCCAGTGGGGGCAGAGCATTGGTTTCAACATAGGGGATGGAATTCCCTCCATCTCCATCACCCTTATGAGTGGTCCGATATCATCAGGAACTACCTCACCTTTCGAGTGGAATATGTCTATTGTTTTTGTGGATGTCCCTAGCTAGGATGGGGAAAGTAGTACATCAGGAGGATTTCAATTTCCCTAGGTTATCACACTGTTCGTTGGGGGCACATCCCTTGGGGGTAACTTCTAGAATGTTTTTCTTAGAGGGTACACATTTACACACAGGGGAAACCCCTCTTACAGAATCTTTGGTTCTGGGAGCATCCATGCTCTTGGAGGTACCACCATCCCATTCAACACTCATTCTTCAAGAGCTCTCGAACCCTCTAGTAGTACCAACATACGAGGACCATCATCAATTGCCCATCACGTATGAGGTAGGAACTGATCTCTTGACTTCACTGTGTCAATAAAATGAAACTCGCAAATCTAATAATATGCATGAGTGGAGACAAAGACGTAGGATGATTAAGACTCAAGTTCTAGACAAGCGCCTTATGGAGTGGTTCACCAAGTCCCTCCTACCACTCATTGCCAAAGATGTAGCTATGGTTAGGGCAGCCACCGAAGAGAAGGTCATTTTGCATGCCCAACACTTGGACTTGATTTATTCATAGTTGGGTACATTTTATGACATTAGTCTAAATTCTCCTTAGTCATCGACTAATCCAAGGAAGCCAACCCGAGGACCCCATCCAAATGGTGTGATGGGTTATGTTTCCCATGCCTCTATGAACTAGTTAGTTGTTGAGATGGATCAAATGTCCATTAAGTCACACTTGTCAGATTCTGGTACTAGTTCTCAAATGGTTTTGGTACCTACTCATACCTCCGAGGTCAATTCGGTGCAATTCAAGAAATCGAAGAACAACCTAGAGGAAATAGAAAGAGAGGCTACCAATACCGAGAAAGGGACTACCTCCACCCAAAACAACCAGGAGAGAGGCACTAAGAAGAAAAGGAAGAGTCATTTTCCTTTTACCATTTTTGGAGATGACCACCATACTCAGCAATGTCCTAAGAAGGATGACGTTCATATATTTTTTGCACAACAATGAGACCCCCGACAAATTGTTGTCTCAATGCATCATTTCATCCTTCAACCTCAAAACATGGTTGCCACAAATATTTCCCCTATGCAATGGGTCATGGAAGGTACCCCTCACCATGAGGGGTATTCCTTGAATTCTTTTTTCTACATGTGTGATCACACGGTCAACTTGAAAACATGAAGCAAGAACTATGACATTTTCGAGCCTTCCCATGCCGCCTCAAAAAAAGTGTATTCTTCCCAACATAGTGGCACTCTTGAAATATAGAAGCCATATTTTTACCCATCTCTTTTGCCCCCCAAAGGGAATTATTTGACACATGACACATAATCCTAACACACAGGCCACCCACAAGTATGGTATTATTGAAGACTTGACCCAAGCACCATGTGCCATGTCTATGCTTGAGGTCCTCCAAAGATTCCCAATGCAACATAAAGCCTTATTGTTTTCCATGGGTGGGATTGATCCCTAAGAGTTGAGTTTGATAACCTTTAAGACCAGTCAGGTTACTCATAGACTCTCCCATCAGGTTTCCTTTCAAATCATAGTGTGATTGTTGGGGAAAAACATCTATGAGACAGTGGTAGATGAAGGAGCCTCGACTTGCATAATGCCTATTTCTTGTTGGAAGGACCTTAGCTCTCCTAAGCTCAACACGTTTGCAACACTATTTAAATAATTTGAAGGAAACATGTTCCAATGCCATGGACTATTCACTACCTTACCCATCAAGTTAGGTGGAAAGACTGTCTATGGTGATGTGGAGGTTGTCGATGCACCTCTTGAGTACAATTTATTACTAGGTCGTACTTGGTTCTGTGATATGACTACATTTATCTGATCAATATTTAGGTTCCTATGATTCCCTAACCAAGGGAAAATTATTACGATCGATAAACTTTCATTTTGTACCCCAGACCTTGGATACAAAGCGAGGTCAAATGTACCCTTTGTCAATAATACAAAGAATTATTATTTCAACGTTGGTGCAGGGATGTTCAAAGATACTTCAGTTATGGGAATATCTCCCCTTCCTCCACCATCTCATACTTCAAATTCCACTCCTATGCCATGATTTATTTATTTACCACTAGATCCATCGGGTCTGTTGATCCTTGAGTTGTACCTCTTCGTGATGATGTTGAATCATATGGAGCTTCCATGCATCCCACCATGGTTGATATTTTCAACCCAACAGTCCTATCAACGTCAACTAATATTGTTCAATGCCTCCATTTTCGTATGGAGTGTTGATCCAGGTGGATATTGGTGGCCACCCACCTATTCCACTGGCTCAAAAAACTATTTTCCACCATGGCAATTTTTCGACAGTTTTTCATGTTCCAAAATTCTGGGGCCGTTTTGAGGCCATAAACGACATTTTGGGGGATTTTGGGACCAGGTGACTACTAAAGGCACTAAGCTAGGCCAATTGAAATTTTTTTTTCTCAGTTAGACCTTTCCAACGAGCTATCGTGCGCCTAAAATGAATATCGTATGCAAAAGTTACGACCCCTGGAAGATGATGTACTAACTTACCCAAACGGGTCCCACATGATATTTGAAGCTTCATCTCCTAGGGTTATATTTTTGGATGTCTAGTGTTTTTGACATTCTTGTTTATTGTAAAAATGCCTTTAGAGACTCATTGTAATGATGTTCTTGCGAATGAGCACAGTCATCACATCTCTTCTTAGAGATAAGCTGCCACCATTCCAGCAGGCTTGTTTTCCACTACATTTTATAGTTTCATCCTATTTCCTTATTGAATAGAAAACCAGTTTTTTTGTATCTTTGCTATTCTGTGTTAAGTATATTTTAATAATCTTTATTCATTTTGTTCTACTCATAAAATCCAGATTAGTGGTATCGGAGCGGTCTGCTCCTTGTCGTCTTAATGCATAACCCCAACGAGGTCAGGGTAAAAAGAATTGGGTCTTGAGCTTGTTTTTCTTGAGGGAAAAACCTCTCGCACACCCAAGAGACCTATCATGGAAAGAGAAAATAAAGATGAAGGGACAACATATCCTTTCAAAAAAATTCTTGAGGAATCCCTCACGCAACAAAGGAACGAGATGATGGAGTTTCGTGCAAATCCTTTGATGGATACCAACAGACGACACATATTCCTCGAGCGAAGGCGCTGCCCCCTTCAAGGTACAAATTAACATCTATATTCCTATATTTGAAGGAACAAACCTACTCTATTGGATGGCTCTACCAAGGAAGCGATATCCACGTCAGCCAACAGTTTCAACTGTCATACGACATCAAGCCCTTCAAAGACGAGGTATTGTGTGATGTTTCTCCTCTCAAAAGTTTTAATGTTCTTTTGGAACAACCTTATTTATGGAAACATCATGTTGTATATGAGTCTAGGCCTCATAGTGTTATTACTACTTTGAACAGGAAATTATATAGGATACCCAAGGCAGTCCCTCCTACTGCTATTTCCTTGATCTCTGCCAATCACTGCAAGAAGGTCATCTCTTAGGCCAAGAAATTTTTCTTCTATGTGATTCTCTCTCAGAGTGAACGAAATATCGCATCCATATTCAGGGCCTCCACGACTGGTCTTTCCACACAACAAAAGAAAATGGATAAGGTCATGCAATTATACTCATATATCATCTCCTCTGCTACAAGGGTACCTATGCATGTCCTGGTCAAGCATCCCATCGATATGACCCTAGGCACACCACTACTTAAGTGGCCATTCTACCATTGCTCTGCAAGATACCAGATATATAAAATATGGAGAACAGAAATGAAATGCTAAAAAATGACAGAATAATAGTAAAATATCTAGCATAATCTTCATAATACACAGAAATGATATATGAAATAGCAACAGAAATAGCACTTTGAATCAGATAGCAATGTTCACAGGCCTCTTCGAGGGGGAAACTTCCAGTCGAGCAGCGCTCTGTTACAATAATATCCAAGCTAGGGTTCTGTTAAGAACCAAACATCAATATAGCATAGAAAAACCTCAGGAAAAGTACTCAACGCCTTGAAAAAGAGATAATTTCAGATAATAAGCCTCTTCGAGGGGGCAACCTCCTT
>JZKD02S0603063.1:963539-976050 GCA_000966675.3 Picea glauca | reverse complement strand
ACAGATCTCTGTGGCTTAAAGACGTTGGAATACGTCTCTACCCTGAAAAAAAAAATACCCACAATTTCTGCCAAGGAAAGTGCTCTGATACCACTTGCAAGATACCAGATATATATAATATGCAGAACATAAATGAAATGCTAAAAATGACAGAATAACAATAAAATATCCAGCATAATCTTCACAATACACAGAAATGATATATGAAATAGCAACAGAAATAACACTTTGGATCAGATAGCAATGTTCACAGGCCTCTTCGAGGGGGCAACCTCCAGTCGATCAGCGCTCTGTTACAATAATATCCAAGCTAGGGTTCTCATACCCTCAACCCTTATTTATACTAACTATGTCTCTTAAGAGAAGCATCTAGAGGAAGATCCTTCTAGAAGCAGAAGCTTCTATTAGGTCTTATTACATCCGCCTTATTCTATTTTATTGAAAGGTCTTATTAATATTGACCTTTATTACATCCAAATACATTAATCTACCTATGTGCGTGTTAGGACCTTAACATGCTCTTTGTTAGAAAATGAGGATATCAAGAAGTAGATTCAAGAACTACTCCACAAGGGGCACATTTGTGATGCAGACCCCCTACCTCAATAGGGTCCACTGACCTCCGGGTCTCTGGATCACTCTTTTGCTGAGCCAAATTAGCTCTTCGGGCCCTTAGAACCCTTCAAATAAATCCACAGGTCCCCCTTTCCTCCTCTGGCACAACCCTCCAACAAAATCTGTGCACGTGCCCTTTTTCCTTGGCTCTCTTCTCTTTGTTCTGACCCGACGTACCTTTTGGGTTTTCCGGGATTTCAGGACTCCTGTGAGCAAATTCTCTCCAGCTCCTTGTCCTCTTGGACTTCTGGTCTTGGAGACACCGAAAAGGCACGACGCCTCAACTGGATCCTTCCTTAGCCTTTCAGATCTTTGCATTTCGCGGTTTCGTGAGTCGGGGCTCCCAAGCTCCAAACTCCTAGCCTCTCGAGTACCCAGTACCTGGAATGCCGAAATGATGGCCCACGATAATACACCACCAAATTTTTGTGATTCAGGGAATCGCGAAGCGAGCGTTCTCCTTTCTATACTAGAACCTCCGGTCATCGAAAATTCGAAATGTCCAAATGCCGAAACGCTGAAATGCCTTGGCGTTCAATCAACATTTCACAATAATCCTTGAGAACGACAGCTCACGTTGAATCACGATTTCGCTATTTCACGATTCGGGGTTCTGAAGGATAAGATTTTTTGTCGTTCCACCTCCCGATACCCGAAGTCCCGAAATGAGCATCGAGAACTCTAACCGCTAACCACCTCGCAGCTCTACCTGATCCGATGGCCTATGGGGTTTTGGTGTTCCCCCTCGAGGATTCTCCATCATGATCCAATGCTCGACGACGTTCTTCCTCCTGATATTTTACTCGATTTTTACATAGAAGCTTTTCTAAGTCTGCAAAGACTCATCTCCACTCCTCCCAGGGAATGGGTTCCTGGATCCTGACAACACTTCCGAAGTGTTATCCCTCCTGAACTTTGTCTAGCTCAGGCTTCAACTCTCGCGCACTCATTGCGTCTAAGGGAGTTCGATGGCTTAGATCCATGACATTTTCTCTCTGGAACGATGCACACCTTGCAGGGCTCCTAATGAAGTGAAACAATTAAAACTGGGAACAACTCACAGTTCCATTCACTTGTTTACAAAACAGAAAATAACAGGAAAATACACATAGCCCAAGCACAACACATTTGGATCAATTTTCCATTATATTCTATTCATAAGTGCCCACTAGCTACTAAATACATACAAAATACAGTAGCTTCAAAAACTAAGATCTTCTACTCACTCGCAGTTCTCTTACAGATGACTTCCCTGTATTACAACTCTCCCTTCTCTTCCTTTTTTCCCCTCTCCCACTAACTAGGCTTCCAAACTTTTTTCATAACTCAAAAATGTTCCTAGGGTTTTTCTGCTACTTGCCTACTCTAAACCTTATCCTACACTATCTTAGTCTAGTCATATTCCAGAGCCGAAGTGGAAACTCCTGCTCTATTTACAATTTCAAAAACTTGCTTCACATGGTAAAATTCGACATCGGTTCAAGCGTGCCTTAAAAAGTGAATTATGGCGCTAAGTGGAGGCGGATCTCGAAATCCGTTTTAGCCGCCCACGTAAAAGTTCTGTAAAAATTCACATGTGTTGGATGTTCCCGCCTCTATGCGCTTGACACGATGATCCTGCATCATACTCACCTTGACAAAAAATCATGGACTCCTGTCCATGAGCTCCTCTACTGATTTTCCCTACTTCTGGATAGCAGCTTCATTTTCCCAACTAGCATCTTCAATTGGGTTTCCCTTCCATTTGACTAGATACTCAAAATAATTCTTCGTCCTAGTCTTCTTGCCAATCCTTTGATCAACAATTTTGTCCATCTATGGATTTTCTGCTACAGGCATCTGTTTCTCCCACTGAATCTTTCCTTGATCTTCTGACCCTTCTGTGTCATATTTGTTGTAAGGATACAGGTCTGAAACATTGAATATGGGTGAAATGCCCACACCATCTAGTATTTTGATCTCATAGGTGTTTGCATCAAACTTCCTCAGGATCTTACAGGGTCTTATCTTCTTCATATTCAATTTGTTATATGTTCCCCTAGGGAACCTTTCCTTCCTAAGATGTGCTAAAACCTGATCTCCCACTTCGAATTGAAGTTCCCTGCGATGTTGATCAGCTCTGTGTTTGTATTTCTGATTGGGACTCTGTAATTGTTCTTTGATCTGACCATGGAGTCTCTGCATCTCAGTAGAAAAATCCTCTGCTCCAGTGCTTCTGATCTCTCCCTGTTCCAAGTCCCTTAACTCAGACAATCCCCTGGGTTGCATTCCATAGAGTATTTGGAACGAGCTCCTTCCAATGCTTCTATTTGGTGAGTCATTGTATGCAAATTCTTCTTGTGGCAGAATCTGATCCCACTGGTTATGGTGTTCAGTAACCAAACTTCTCAATAAGTTTCCCAAACTTCTATTTACCACCTTAGTCTGCCCATCTACTTGAGGGTGATAAGCTGAGCTGAAGGACAAATTTGTCCCCATCTTTTTCCACAATGTCCTCCAAAAGTGACCAACAAATTTTGTGTCTCTGTCTAAGACAATGCTTCTCTGTCTCTGTCTATGAAAAACAGATTTGCAACATGTGTTGCATCACTGGTCTTCTGGCATGGGATGAAATGTGCCATCTTTGAAAATCTATCCACCACCACAAATATGGAATCAAATCCTCTTTGTGTCCTTGGCAATCCCAACATGAAATCCATGATTATTACATCCCAAGGCCTCTCAGGTATTGGCAATGCTTGATACAATCCAGTGTTCTGTCTTTTCCCCTTTGCATGTTGGGAGATTCTACATCTGTTCACCAACTTTATCACATCTGTCCTCATACCTAGCCAATAGTAAGAGCTACTCAATTATGCAAACATTTTATCATGGATGAAATGTCCAACCAATCCTCCACTATGCTTCTTCTTCAGAAGATTGTCCCTCATTGAGCATCTTGGTATGCACAATTGATTTCCTCTAAACAAAAATCCTTCCTGAACTATATACTCTATCCACTGACTTCTATCTCTTAGTATAGGGCTTGTACATGCTTGATAGGCCTCTTTGAAATCTGTATCATCACAATACATATCCTTAAGGTGTTCAAACCCCAAGGTCTTCACCTGGAATTCCTGCAGAATTAAACACTTCCTTCTTAACACATCATAAACCTTGTTAGTATTCCAAACAATATGTTTTATGAAAAGAGTAAAATTTTTCATAAACTCAACCCATTTTGCATGCCTCTAGTTCAATTTTTCTTGTCAAGTTATGAATTGTAAATCTTGGTTATCGTTGTACAAGACAAACTCTTGCGGGACAAGATAATGCCTCCATTTCTTCAATGCTTGAATGATGGCATATAATTCCTTGTCATATGTGGAGTATTTCCTCTTAGTCTCATTCAACTTCTCACTGAAATAGGCAATAGGTCGATTGTCCTGACTCAGAACTTCTCCTATTGCAATTCCACTTGCGTCACATCTTACCTAAAATGTAATTTCGAAATTCGGCAAGACCAGAATTGGTCATTCTTTTATCTTCTTCTTCAGTATATTGAAGCTCTTTTCAGCCTTCTCTGTCCATTTAAAGGACTTGTGTTGTTTCTTCACTGTATCCATCATTGGTGCGCAAATCCCACTGAAGTCCCTAATAAAATTTCTGTAGAAACTTGCTAAACCATGACAACTCCTTACCTCGAACATGCTCCTTGGTGACGACCATTCTCTAATTGATTTCAACTTCTTTGGATCCATCTTCAATTCATTAGAAGAGATCAAGAAATCCAAATAAATGAGTTATGTCTTCATAAAAGAGGATTTCTTCAAATTGATTAGCAACTTCTCCTACTGTAACCTTCTCATTACTAGCCTTAGGTGCCTCAAATTCTCCTCTGTAGTCCGACTAAAGACCAGTATATCATCCAGATATACAACCATGAACTTGCCAATGAAATCTTTTAGAATTTCATTCATCAACCTCATAAAAGTGCTCAGGGAATTCATTAAGACAAATGGCATAACTAGCCACTCATACAGGCCTTCATTTGTCTTAAAGGTTGTTTTCCATTCATCACCTTCTCTCATCCTGATCTGGTGATATCCACTTTTCAGGCCTATCTTAGAAAATAAATTTTCTCCACTTAAGTAGTCCATTAAATCATTCATTCCTGGTAAAGGGAATCTGTACCTGATGGTGATCTTTTTGATGGCTTTCGATTCTGTGCAAATTCTACATCCTCCATCTTTCTTTGGGCTTAACACAGTTGGTACTATGCATGGGCTCAAGATTTCTCTGACTAAACCCTTATCCAGTAACTCTTGGACTTGGTTCTTCACCTCCTCATTTTATCGAGACGTTAATCTATATGTTGCCTTGTTTGGAAGGCTTTCTCCTAGTATCAAGTCGATATGATGACTGATACTCCTAATGGGTGGCAATGAGTTTGGCAACTCATCCACCACTATATCAATAAAATTATCCAGCAGCTCCTGAACTTCTTCAGTCAAATCATCCATTGATGTACTTATAATGATGACTCTGGGCTTCCTCACCACAGTGAACTACATCTCCTCTTCTTCCTTGAATTCTTTCAGGAGTTCCTTCCCGCTCATGAGAAGTATGCTTGTGCTAGTTTCCTCTTTCCCTCTCTTCTCCTCCATTGGCAACAACATATGCATCCTACCATTCTTCTCCAATGTATATATATTCTTTCTTCCATCGTGAATGAAATTCCTGTCAAACTGCCATGGTATTCCCAATAGAATGTGGCATACATCCATGGGAATTATATCACATAGGATTTCATCTCTATATCCTCCTATTTTAATTTCAACTAGGCATTGTTTAGCGATTGTTACCTGGTGTCCTTTTTGCAGCCATGAGATTTTGTATGGCCTTGGATGTGTAGTCATCTTTAGCTCCAATTTCTCCACCATCTATGTGGATAATAGGTTGTCAGTACTCCCACTATCAATGATTACCTTGCAGACTTTATCCTTAGTCTTGTAAGCTATCCTGAAGAGACTATTTCTCTGCACTGGCTTCTCAATTTCTGCCTCTGGTTTTAAGAGAACTTTTCTCAACATCAGGGATGTTCCATCCTCTACCCCTTCTTCTTCAACATCTCTTTGTCTTGCTTCTTAAATGTGAGCTTCTCCTCCTTCCTTCTTCTTCTCGGGACATTCCCAATACGTGTGCCCTATCTTTCCACAGTTATATCACCTTACTCCTCCTCTGCCTCTTCCTCTAGAAGAGTTTCTTCCACCACTCTGTCTTCCTCATGAACTTCCTCCTCATTCTGAGTCATTGTGTGGTTCTTCAGCCTCATCCTTAGACTGATGTGCTCTGTCACAGTTAAATCCCTTTCTTTTGCTTGGGTCTGAGCTTTTACCTTTTCCTTGTTGGTTATGTTTTCTGGCCAACTTCTCCTCTACCTTTAGCGCAAACTGATAAGCATCTTCCACAGTCCTTACTGACATCATGCTAAGCTCATATTGGACTTCATATCTCAAGCCATTTACATATCTAGCGACTTTTTCTTCATCTCTCTCCCTTTGTCCAGTCCTGATGTTCAATCGGTAGAACTCCTCAGTGTACTCCTTGAATATCATTCCTTTCTGTCTCAGGTTCTATAGCTTCCTGAATAGATTGATATGGTAGTCTTTGGGTATGAACTTAGCCTTCAGTTTGGCTACCATCTTGTCCCAACTCTTAATCCTCTGTTTGCCTTTATTTCTCCTCTCATCCTGCAGTTCATCCCACCATAGTGCTGCATTCCCTTTTAGCCTAGTGACTGCCTACTTCACCTTCTTTTCCTCATCAACATCTTCATAGTCGAAGTGTTTGTCCATGGACCTTATCCAGTCCAACAGTTCTTTAGCATATATATTTCCCTCATACATGGGGACCTCTATCTTAGCTCTACCTCCCAATCTGGCAACTTCTCTCAACAAACGTTCTTCCGCATCATCTTCTCCTATAGCTTCCTCACCCTCAGCCTCCTAACTTTCTGCATCACTGACATCCCCAATGTCAGGTGCTCTTCTCTGTGCTGCTTCCATTTCTTCCATTCGAGTGCAAAGCTCTCACATCTCCCTTTCTACAACATGGTTGGCTAAAGGCAGATCTCATCTTCTTGGCGACATTGTGTTGACTGTCTGTCACACACAGAGTACAGCTCAGAGTTTTCTGTCTCCTTCTTTTTCTCCTTTGCCTGAAATATATAGACAAAAAATGGGCTCTGATAACACTTGATGCAGACCCCCTACCTCAGTAGGGTCCACTAACCTCCCGGTCTCTGGATCGTTCTTCTTCTAAGCCGAATTAGCTCTTTGGGCCCTTTCTAGAACCCTTCAAATAAATCCACAGGTCCCCCTTTCCTCCTCTGGCACAACCCTCCAACAAAATCTATGCACGCGCCCTTTTTCCTTGGCTCTCTTCTCTCTATTTTGACCCGACATACCTTTTAGGTTTTTTAGGGTTTCAGGAATCCTGTGAGCGAATTCTCCCCGGCTCCTTGTCCTCTTGGACTTCCAACCTCTGAGACGTCGAAAAGACATGACACCTCAACTGGCTCCTGCCTTATCCTTTCGGGTCTTTGCACTTCACGGTTTCGCGAGTTGAGGCTCCCAAGCTCCAGACTCCTGGCCTCTTGAGTACCCAGTACCCAGAATGCCAAAATGATGGCCCAGGATAATACGCCACTGACTTTTTGCAATTTGAGGAATCACAAAGAGAGCGTTCTCCTTTCTGTACTAGAACCTTCGGTCGTCGAAAAGTCGAAATGCCCAAATCCTGAAACACTGAAATGCCTTGGCGTTCAATCAACGTCTCACAATAATCCCTGAGATTGACGGTTCACATCGAATCGCGATTTCTCTATTTCGTGATTCAGGGTTCTGAAGGACAAGAGTTTCTGTCCTTCCACCTCCTGGTACCTGAAGTCCCGAAATGAGCATTGAGAACTCTCACCGCTAACCTCCTTGCAGCTCTACTTGATCCGACGGCCTACGGGGTTTCAGTGTTCCCCCTTGAGGATTCTCCACCATGATCCAACACTCGACAGCATTCTTCCTCCTTAGATTTTACTCAATTTCGACTTAGAATATTTTCTAAGTCTGTAAAGACTTGTCTCCACTCCTCCAAAGGAATGGGTTCCTGGATCCTGACAACACTTCCAAAGCGTTATCCCTCCTGAACTTTGTCTAGTTCAGAGTCTGAAAGACACACACTCCTTGCGTCTGAGGGAGTTTGATGGCTCAGATCCATGGTGTTTTCTCTCTGGCTCGATGCACACCTTGCAGGGCTCCTAATGAAGACAAGCAATTGAAACTTGGAACAACTCATAGTTCCATTCACTTGTTTACAAAACAGAAAATAACAAGAAAATACACATAGCCCAAGCACAACACATTTGGATCAATTTTCCATTATGTTCTATTCATAAGTTCCCACTAGATACTAAATACATACAAAATACAGTAGCTTCAAAAACTGAGATCTTCTACTCACTCCCAGTTCTCTTATAGATGACTTCCCTGTATTATAGCTCTCCCTTCTCTTCCTTTTTTTCCCCTCTCCCGCTAACTGGGCTTCCAAACTTTTTTCATAACTCAAAAATTTTCCTAGGGTTTTCTTGATACTTGCTACTCTAAACCTTATCCTACGCTATCTTATTCTAGTCGTATTCCAGAGCCAAAGTGGAAACTCCTCCTCTGTTTACAACTTCAAAAACTTGCTTCACAGGGTAAAATTCAGCACCGGTTTAAGCATGCCTCAAAAATGAATTCTGGCACTATGTGGAGGCAGATATTGAAATCCATTGTAGCCACCCATGTCAAAGTTCTGGAAGAACTTGCACGTGTTGGATGTTCCTACCTCTATGCACTTGACACGATGCTACTGAATCAATCCGTCCCAACTCATCACCTTGTAGGAGCCCAATCGTGCTAATGCAAAAGAAAGACGAGACCTGACATATCTACATTGATTATCGGGCCCTGAATAAAATCACAGTTCGAAACTGGTACACGATTCCCCGAATCGACGACCTCCTTGATCAACTCACGGGGTCAAAATACTTCAGTAAGATTGATCTAAATTCTGGCAACTACCAGGTCCCAATAGAACAGACAGATGTATGTAAGATTGCCTTCAAGTCAAAAGAAGGTCTTTTTGAATGGATGGTCATGCCCTTTGGTTTGACAAATGCTCCAAAAACTTTTATGAGGATGATGGATGATATCCTATGACCTTTCACCAATACTTTTTTAGTGGTGTATCTGGATGACATCCTCATCTACAACAAGGCTTGGGAGGGACACTTGCATCATATTCAGTAGGTTCTGCACACCATGCAACAACACAAACTCTATGCAAACTTGGAAAAATGATCCTTCGGCATGGACATGGTCCATTACTTAGGCTACATCATTGATCATCATGGTGTCCATGTGGATTCAACCAAGATCAAGGTCATTCATGACTGTCCAACCCCAACCACACTCACTGAACTTTGGAGCTTCTTGGGCCTCGCCAATTTCTATCGTAGGTTCATGTTGGGATTCTCTCATATTGCATGGGCCCTCAACCAAGTAACCATGGGTGGAGGTAAGACAAAATTTTTGTGGGGATTTTCCCAAAAACAATCCTTCAATGAATTGAAGAAGCGTTTGTGCTCATCCCCATTAATTTCATTACCAAACCTGCAACATCCCTTTGAGATTGAGACATATTCTTCAGACTATGTTGTGGGTGCCATTCTCACTCAGCACGACCACTTTGTGGCATATCATAGTGAGACACTATCATATGTTGTCCATAAGTACCCTAATTACAACAAATAAATGTACTCCATTGTGAAAGCCTACCGCTAGCGGATACATTTCATTCTTGGGAAGGACATAGTCATCTACACTGATCACAAGCCACTACAGTTCATGCATACCCAAGGTAAATTGTAGAATGACCGCCATTAAAAGTGGCCAACATACTTACAACAATTCCACCTCAACATCAAGTATAAAATAGGAAGTACTAACTCAGCTGTTGACTACCTCAACTGACCTCCAGTTGTGACACTCACCATGGTGCTAGACTCTTGTGGCCACGAGACCTTCAGATTCCCCCACCTCTAAAAGATAGATCCTAACTTCTCCACCACATACCAAATGTTTGGCACCAACTCACTGGTCACTAATTTCCATCTTCAGGATGGGTTGTTGTGCCATCTAGGCCATCTCTACGTTCCATCAAGAGAGCATGTGAAGCTGATTTAAGAAGCTCACTATAGTTGGGTGGCAGGACAGTTTTGCGTCGAAAAAATAGTGAAAGTGTTGTAGAAACATTTCTATTGGATGAAACTTCAACATGATGTTGGCAAGAATATCAGGTCCTGCACTACCTGCACTGTTTCCAAATCGACCACTAAGAAACAAGGCCTAACAGGCCATGGGAATCCATCTCAATGGACTATATGTCGGGCCTCCCATGCACCAATAGGGGAAATGACTGTGCTTTTGTGGTTGCTGATCGCTTTTCCAAGATGAAGATTATAACTGCATGCAATAATAACATCAAGGTAGAATTCATTGCCAAAATATTCTTTGAATGAGTATGGGTAGATTTTGGGATCCCATAAACCATTATCTTAGACCACGGAAGTCAATTCCTTAGCTCATTCTGGTCGAGGTCGAGCCTCTGGTCACTGTTGGATACCAAGCTCAACAAATCTACTTCCTTCCACCCCCAGATAGATGGCCAAACTGAGGTCGCCAATTGGATGGATGCACATATCCTGCACATGTACAATTCAAAACAACCCCCCACATGGGATGAGAGTCTTCCCTATGTCCAACATAGCTACAATCGAGCCCTGCATAGCTCAACTTGACACAAACCCTTTTAGGTGGGGTTGGGATTCCAACAATTGGGCCCCATGGATGTTATGTTGATTAAGGTTGGTTTCCATTGATGTCAACCCTTGAAGAAAGCCCCGTAGAACAAGGTTTGGGTAATGGACCCAAGATTGTTTGATGTAAATATGACTCATTATTGTATTTTCATGGTTGATAAGAAGTAAAAATGGATGAACTCCAAAGTGTTTCCCTTATGGTGAAATCCCTCACGGGAAGATGCTTTGTAGAGTGAGATAACCCATGATTATTTGAGTAATAATGAGATGAAGGACAATGAATTTGTGAGTGAAACTATCCTAGATGGATAGTGCGTGTCATGTCGTTTCTAGTTGTATGTGGAATTTCACATAACTTCTCACGGTTAGAGAGTTATGACCATATGAAGTTGGAGAACCTTCATGAGTCTTATAGAAGCCCCCAAGAGCCAAAGTGCTTTGCAAAAAGAAATTATTTTAAATGAAGAAGCCCTAAAAGAAGGAAAGTGTAAGCCTACATGAAGATATAAATAAGAGACAAAGCTCACTCATAAAAAACACACTTGTAAATATTGTATATATATTTTCTTGTGTAAAGCTTCTTGTAAATACTTGTGGCTACATCTAAAGTGGTGAACGTATGAGGTATCCCGAAGTGTTGTGGAGAAATTCTTGGATTTAAAGAAAACCCTATTTTTTGGTGCATACGCGGGTTGTCTGTGTATAGGGTGCGTATATGCAAGTTGTTTGTGTATAGGGTGGTTACAATACATTAGATCCATGTGGGTTGTTTGTGTATAGGGTGCATATATGCGAGATGTCTGTGTATAGGGAGTGTACATGCTGACAAAGTCATGGAAACTTGAGAAGATAAAGATGCAGAGGTTCTAGATTCTGAGATCAAGATCCCAAGAAGGTCTAAAGTGCTCAGATACATCATATCCATCCATTGGTTCAAAAGGTATGCCTTATTTCTATGAATAGTTGGATTTTGATGTATGCATGAGGAATGTAAATGGAGATTTGATGATTCTCCCTAGAAAGAATAGTTGCTGCATGTGATCTTCTGCATAAGTAAGATCTACAAAATTATAGTGCTGGTATGTTCATCATCGATACTTCTTGTGAGGAACATCTTGTATTTCTTGGCATATGGATAAGGGTTTTTATGGTACATGTTTGAGAGATTGTATTTGTGTAGTAGTTGATGTATTGAGAGACTGAATATCAGAAAGCGGTTGATGACTAAGATCATGTGAGGGATATTATACTTGTTCATGATTACACATACCTATATGACACATGACTAGAGAGAGACATACTTGCCTTGTGTAAATCTTATATATGAGGATGCATGCACAAGGTACAGTTACAGTCTGGATACAATGACATGTTACATATATATGTGAAAGAAATTACAGAATGTTAGAAGTTTTCAAGAAAACGAAACCCTAGTTTTTAGAAGGCATACACATCCTGCATAACAATTTGGTAGCATACATACGTAGCCTACATAACAGATAGGGAGTGTACATACGTGGGTTGCAACACTACAGGTCACGTATCTATTGTAATTTTTGTAGATACATGTTCAGTTCAGGTACATATTCATTACAGGGCAGTTGTATAGATTGGATATAGGTTAGTGGTACAGGTTTATACAGTTGTACAACAGTGACAGGTTGACAGTGGTTCCATCATTCTAATTCTATTGCAGGGTGGTTGGATGAGGCAAGGATAGGTGGTTGTAGCCACCTTATGGTTATAGCCGGAGAACATCAGGGGATGTAGCCTCCTTCTAGTTGTAACCAGAGAATTGAGGAATTGAAGCTTCCCTTAGGTTGTAGCATGAGAAACTAGGGGTTTGGAGCCTAATTCCAGTTGTAGCTGGAAAACAAAGGAATTTGGTGCTTCCAATGAATGTAATTCTTCAAGACATATAAGAAAAAACATTCTGTGGTTTTCTCCCGATTTGGGTTTCCATGTAAAACAATGGTGTACTGTGTATGTGTGTGATTG
>JZKD02S0603063.1:893391-931135 GCA_000966675.3 Picea glauca | reverse complement strand
AATCATTTATGTCCCTACGCATTTCTTCACCTTCATCAAGAGTCCAATTAGGATTTTTTGGAGGCTTATTTGGTGTAGGAGGTCCCTTTTTGGGTGGCATGTTGGCCAAATATCATTTTTGAGTCTTGATTTTGAGGTGGTTCTACTAGACAATATTTATTCTGTTATATCTCCCAAGTTTCGACCCTTCTGGGTATGAAAATTTCCTTTAGGTAGTTCTATGATATTTCTTCTCTGCAATGCCACAGGTCTGATCAAAATTGGATGTGCCAAGTGGAATTTACGATAACTTCCTCACAACTTGCTAATTTTTGGCCTTTCCAGGAGATTTCACTTGTATAGAATTCCCTGCACAAAATAATTGATATCAAATTCTGAAATGTGTACCGAAAATTCTACAGACTGTCCACGATCCAATGCAACCAGTCCCACTCAATTTGGATACTCCAGCAAGAAGTTATGCTTGTTTTACCTGGAACACCTTCTTGAGACTAGTCAATAGGACTAGTCAGATACCCTATCTTACACAAGGTGTATCTACAAATTTAAGATGACCCAGAATCTAAAATTTTTACCACAGATACCTTACTAATTTCTATAAATTTCCTCTAGAGCTAAGGGTCTGAAACGTCACAGAAACAATTTTATAGTGAAAATTCCACAATGACTCATTTCAGGATGATTCCAGAACCCTATATTGTACAAGCTGTATCTACGAAAGTATAGGACCTCAAGAGCTGAATTCTGAACCCAACGTACCTTGATCTGTCTACTAAATACCCTCCAAGAGGTTCCTTTTGAAACATTGTAGAAAAATATTTATAGCAAAAATTCCACGGTGTCTCAGATGTAGCAGCAAAACCCCAAGACCTTGAGCTCTGATACCATATGTTAACAACCAAACATCAATATAGCATGGAAAAACCTCAGGAAAAGTACTCAACGCCTTGAAACTAAGATAATTGCAGATAATAAGCCTCTTCGAGGGGGAAACCTCCATTTACCCCACTTAAAATGTTCAAGTACAAGATGATTCAAAATGAAAATGTCTCCTTGGTATATATAGTAGACAAGGAGGTATAATTACAAATAATGGCCTAAAGCCGACATAATTAAAATAACATTACTAATCTAAATTACAACTAATGGCCTGAATCCAACATAAATAAAATAGCATTACTAATCTAATATGCCCCAATTAAGGGGTAATGAGCCAACATTAGGGCTTAACACTTCAAGACCTTACATGGACCGATTTTCTTCAGTTTCAATTTATTGTATGTTCCCCTTGGGAACCTTTCTTTTCTCAAGTGTGTCAGAACTAAGTCACCAACCTCAAATTGAAGTTGTCTTTGATGTTGATCTTCTCTCCGCTTATACTCCTGACTTGAATTATGCAATCGAACCTTCACCTGGTTGTGAAGTTCCTTCATCACCTCTGTGAATTCTTCTGCACTAGAGCTCCTAATAGCAGTCTGTTCCAAATCTTTCAATTAGGAAACTCCTCTTGGCTATATGCCATATACAATTTGGAATGGACTTTACCCTGTGTTCTTGTTCACTGAGTCATTATATACAAACTCTGCTTGCGGCAATATACTCTCCCACTGGCTATGGTGCTCTATCACCAAGCTTCTCAACAAATCTCCCAGACTTTTTTTCACCACTTCTGTTTGTCCATCTGTCTAAGGATGATAAGCAGAATTAAACATCAAGTTAGTCCCCAGCTTCTTCCATAATGTCCTCTAGAAATGTCCCATGAACTTTGTATCTCTGTCTGAAACTATACTTTTGGGTAAGCCATGAAGTCAAACGACCTCTTTGAAAAACAGATTTGCGATGTGAGTCGCATCACTGGTTTTCTGGCATGGTATAAAATGTACCATCTTGGAAAACCTATCCACTACCAGAAAGACTGAATCAAATCCTCTTTGCGTCCTTGGCAATCCCAATACAACATCCATGCTGATTTCATCCCACGGCCTCTCTGGTATGGGTAATGGTTGATAAAAACCTGCATTCTTCTTCCTTCCCTTTGAATGCTGGCAAATTCTACATCGGTCCACGAACCTCTTGACCTCTGCTTTCATTCTTGTCCAAAAGTATGATTCACATAGCTTCGCGAATGTCTTGTCATGACCGAGGTGTCCGACCAATCCTCCACTGTGTTTTTCCTTCAGCAGATTCTCCCTCATGGAGCAATTTGGAATACACAACTGATTGACTTTAAACAACAATCCTTCCTGAACTGGCTCTGTCTTCATAAACGAGGATTTCTTCATGTTTATCAACAACTTCTCCTACTGTCGCTTCTTGATTACTGTAGTTAAATGCTTCATATGTTCTACCTTTGTCTTGCTGAAAATTAATATGTCATCCAAATACACAATGACAAACTTCCTGATGAATTCCCTCAGGAATTCATTCATTAACCTCATAAAGGTACTCGACACATTTGTTAAGCCAAACAGCATAACAAGCCATTCATACAAAACTTCATTTGTCTTGAATGCTATTTTACATTCATCACCTTCTCTCATGCGAATCTGGTGATATCCACTCTTCAAATCAATCTTTGAAAAAAAAATTGCTCCACTTAAGCAATCCATCAAATCATCCATCTGCGGCAATGGAAACCTATATCTGATGGTTATCTTGTTGATGGCTCTTGATTCGATACACATTCTCCAACCTCCATATTTTTTTGGACTGAGTACCATTGGAACAACACATAGACTCAAAATTTCCTTGACCAATCCTTTGTCTAGCAGCTCCTGGACCTGCTTCTTGACCTCTTCATTTTCTTGTGGTGTCAACCTGTACATGGATTTATTTGGCAAACTAGCTCCTAGTATGAGGTCTATATGATGACTCACACTCCTCATCGATGGCAACGAACGAGGTAATTCGTCCACCACGATGTCAACGAACTCTTCCAGTAGTTCCTGAATTTCTCTTGGCAAATCGTCTACTGTCGTGCTAGTCAAAATGATCCTTGGTTTTCGGACCACAAAGAATTGTGGATCTTCTTTCTTCTTCACCTCTGTAAGAAGCTCCTTCCCAGTCATGAGGAGTACAATATTTCTCCCTTCTGGTTTTACCTCCTTATCCTTGATAGGAAGCAACATATGAGTTCTTCCATTCTTTTCTAAGGTATATGTATTCATCTTCCCATCATGAATCACATTTCTATCATATTTCCATGGTCTTCCCAGCAATAAATGACAGACATCCGTAGGAATAACATCATAGAGTATTTTATCATTATACCCTCCTATTTTAAATTCAACTAAACATTGTTTAGTAACATTTACCTGATGTCCCTTCTGTAGCCATGAAACTTTGTATGGAATCGGGTGATCAATCGTCTCCAACTCCAGCTTCTCTACCATCTCGGTTGAAACAAGATTATCTATGCTACCGCTATCCATGATAACCTTGCATATCCTGTCCTTGGTTTTGCAAGCTGTTCTGAACAGTTTGTTTGTTTGAGCTGAATCCTCCACCTCCTTCTCGGGTGTTAAGAAAAATTTATGCATCATCAGTGACCTTCTGCCTTCAGCATCTTCTTCTTCAACATCTCGCCTCTGTGCCTCAACGATGTGAGTTTCTCCTCCATATTTCTTTTTCTCTGGACACTTGAATGACTTGTGCCCATTTTTCCCACATGTGAAGCATGTAATTACTCCACCTCTTCCTCTTCCTCTACCTATGGTACAAGGAAAACTATTATTATCAGCATATCCTCCTCTATGCTCAGTATGCTTCCCTCTCTGTGAACTTCCACCTCTCTCGGTTCTAGTCTGAGGATTTTTCTAGTCGTCCTTGGGATTCTGTAATTTATCTTGGGCAACCAATTTTCCTTTGGGCTGACTCCTGCCTCAGCCTTGCTGACCTTGCTTACGGCTCAGCTTCTCTTCAGCTTTCAAAGCCATTTGATAGGAATCTTCCATCGTTCGGATGGTTTCCATGCTCATCTCATCCTAGATATCATATCTCAGGACATTCATATACCTGGCAACTTTCTCATCATCGCTCGCCTGATGACCTGCCCTGATGTTCAGTCGATAGAATTCCTTCGTGTATTCTTTTGCTGTCATCATCTTCTGTTTCAGGTTCTGCATCCTCCTGAACAAAGTGATTTGATAATCTCTGGGGATGAACTTTTCCTTCATCTTTGCAATCATTCGATCCCAACGTTTAATTTTTCTGCTTGCCCTTGCAACGTCTATCTGCTTATAGCTTGTCCCACCATAATACTGCGTGTCCCTTCAATCTCGTGACAGCATGCCTGACTATCTTATCCTCTTCGACATCTTCATAATCGAAGTATGTATCCAGAGCTCTAATCCAATCTAAAAGCTCTTCTGCATCCAGATTCCCCTCATAAACTAGAATGTCCATCTTCATTTTTGCACCCATCCATGCAATAGCTTTGATTAGACGTTCATTGGCTACATCCTTAGTTGCAACTTCTTCTTCTTGTTCATCTTCATCCTCGCTTTCGGAATCACTTAGATTCCCAGCACCGACTGTGCGTCTTTGTGCTATCTCCATATCTTCGAGTCTAGCTCGTAGATCACGTATCTCTGTTTCCATTTATGGATTCTGCGCTGTCCTACCCCTTCTCCTCGGGTTTTCTCTTTTCTCTGGATTGGGTGACTGTCTATCCCATCTCCTTGGTGGCATGGTGAATTTCCTTCTTCTCTGCTATAGAAAGAAAAGAAATTTTCTTACTCTGATACCACTTTGATGCAGGCATGCCCCTAGGCACATCCGCTCATAGGACCTTCTCCTCCTTCCTCAGCCTGAAGAACTGAAAGGTTCTTCTATTTCCCTATCGGGAAATTTTCCACCCACAACAACTAAACACTGGGTCTCCCTTTCTTCTAAATTAATGCTGGCCTTTTCTTATTATCAGGGTTCCTTCTATCATAATTTTGACACCCGTGATGTTCCAACAACTTGTTTCACCGATCCCTGATCCCCGATGCACTCCTTTGTTGCCTTAGTCCCACCTGGATAAGCCTCTAGTCCACACGACCATCTTCTATAAGACCGCATCCTTATATTCCTTCTTGTCGGGGTTTCTGACTTCAAAATCCCGTTGCGCTCAAATTCCTGTTAGCCCTCCAGGCTAAACCTTTATCCACGTGATCTCCTCTGTATGACCACATTCTTATCCCCATCGGGGCTATGGGGTTTCAAATGTTGCAAAACACTTGCCCATGGGATTCCTGATTCCTCGAACCTCGATTTTCTGCTATACGGACAACTGGCTCCCACTATGGCGCTTCCCTCCTTTCCTATGTGCTGACAGCTGGATGCACAATGGCACCTTCCTCCTCGTCGGGGTTTCACAGTTCAAGATTTCAAAATGCGTAAACACTTTGTCAACAGGATCCCTGATATCCTGATGATCCAAATACCGATGGGTGACCTCCTTGTCGGGACTTTTCCCAATGGCGTCGATTGCTTCCACGTGTCCTCTCTGATGGACGGTTCCGATCCAACGTCGAGATTTCGAGACTCTTGATGCTTGATGTCACATTTCCCTTTCCAACTTAGAACCCCAATCGCTGAAACGCCAACGGGCTCTCAATGACTGCCACCTGTCTCCTTAAGATGGACAACTTAGATTGACTCTGGGATTTTCACTATGAAAATTCCCGATCACTTGTCCTCGTGACTCTCGATTTTGTGAATGTTGAAATCCAAATGGCGTCGCCTCTCGTCGAGATTTCCCTCCTCCTTGCGAAGCTTAAACTCCATGCAACTCCTGGTCAATCCAACGACTGATGGGTACTTTTGTGAATATCTCACGGTTCACAATCTCCTGAGCTTGAAATCCGTACGCAATTGTAACCTCCTCGCTCCCCTGGTAGATCCAACGGTTGACGGGATTTCACCAATCCTCTCCACAAGATCTTGACCGTCGATTTCTTCCTCCTTGAGGATTTATTGAAAATAACTAATGTTCCTCTGCACTCAATCGTCCTCCTGTGTGCAACCCTGGTTTCGGATGTTCCACACCATGAAATCCCTACACAATCCTTCCTTAGGTCTACTCAAAGGTACTATACCTCCTGAGCTTTGTCATTTCTGAATATTTCATAATTTAAACCCCCTGCTCACACTTCTTGCAACAGCCTTTCAAACACCTCAAATGTTTGAATCCTTAGACCCTGCGCACACTTGTAGCAGTAGTCCTTCAAAGCTTCTGCTCAGATTCACAGCAGAGACTTCCCTTAGCCTGCACACTCCTTGCACGGCTCTAGTAACTCAATTTCACTTCTGGGTGAATGAGAACAAGAGTTAAACTACCTGAGCCTCCGTCAAGGCACTCCTTGTGGACATTTTCCACTGCACTCCTTGCAGGAATCCTCACTCAGATAGAGAAACAATTGAAACTCATTTCTTCTTTCCCTCCGATTTCAGACTCAAACATGAAATTACATACACAACAATAAAGCAAATGCATAACAGGAAAACAAACACTCATGAGCACATCATTTAACATCAACAAACAGAGAACAAACACAAAACCATGGATTTGAATCAACTTCTTCTATTAATTTAAGATCTATACATGGATGTTCTTCTACATCTCTCTACTTCTCTTCTGTTCTCTTCCTGTTTCAACTATCATGCTCTATGCTACAATGTACAATGAGGGTGCCTATATCCATTTTCCCTCCTTCTTCTAAAACTGTCTAGTCTATGAATTCAATTCTATCTACCTTCATTAACTAGTTTAAATGCCTCCTATCTACTAAGTACGAGAGTGAATCACTCAAGGTTCAATACAATATACAAAGGTGCTCCTTCATAAATGGCTTTATTAAAGATTTGGCGCATCAACTTCAAAAAGATTTTCAAGCAATTTTCATGTGCTCAAAAATACATTGAGCTTCTTCCACGCTCGCTTGATATTTGCGATGCTCCTGCATCAGACAAGCTCATTCTCTCTTAGCATACATTATGAACTCATGAATGCACATGCAACATAGGCCTATACAGACGAATTGGAGGCTTATTACAATGGATCATATCAAGCCATTAAATAAGCTTCATCAATTGCAACCATAATTCCTTTACCAAAATTAGATTACAGTGCAAAGACATACATGACCTTGAGAGAGCCATGAAAATACATGCATGGAGTGGAGATATCCATGCAAATACATACGAAGACATGCATGGTGTGGAGGTATCCATTCCATGGAGATAGCCATGAAAAGACATGTAAATACTCACAACAAATACTATGGGAAAATACAATGGCTTACCCAATACCATGGGTTACCCAATACCCTGGGTTGGTAAACCACTAACATAATCCTAACAATGATTGAATCAATGATTCTAGGACCAAGTCAATATTAACCCAACATTCCCCCCTTTAAGATGACTTGGGATAAACACCTATCCTGCTCAAATTTTATAAACCAAGTATCAGAAGTACAACATGCTCCCCTATCACCTAGGTTTATGTCTAGACATTATACATGTGAACCATCAAACAAAGGTACACATTCATAAGAAGGTCATACAACCATATTACCATTTACATGTGATAATTACAATTGTATGTCTAAGAACATTATGCTATGAAACATCAACTTATTTCATTACAAGCATCCCTCTTTCTCCAAATAAAACTACATCAACCAAGTACTTATCTGACCTCTTTATGCTTGATCACAAATGTAAGAAGCATCTACTAGCTTCTTTACCAATATCCCTCCTTGCTCCAAATACAATGATCCAAATAACTCATTAACTGAGTACTTCTTCCTTAATTCACTTCTTGTTATCCTCCACATTGATCCATTGTATCCTCGAGAAAATAATGCAAGAAGCATCTACCATATTCTTTACCAACATCCCTCCTTTCTCCAAATACAATGAACCAAAGAACTTATTCACAAAGTTCTTCATCATCAATGCACTTTTTCCTATGCTCCATATCAATCCACTATATGTCTACCATCATCTTTACCAACATGCATCCTTGATCAAAAGACAATAATCCAAAGAACTCATTCGTCGAGTACTTCATATTCAATGCACTTATGTCTATGCTCCATTTCCATGTGTCATTCACCATGGTTCATAAACCCATAAACCATCACTTAAGTTTATGTGCATATCTCTCTTCCATAGGTCACTCACTTTAACTACAATTTCATAATCATCGATCACAACATCAGACCACTCTCATTGGATATTCAAGGTATACTTGGCTCTGATACCATGTTAAAAAATGAGAGAAAAATATCACAACAAGAAAGTATGCACATAAAGCTAATACTTATCCTGGAAACCCTTAACAAGGAGAACTAACACCTAATATATATCTATTAACCTTGGAAAAACTAAGAAAGCTAGGAAAACACTAGTCACTTGAGGCTACTTGAGGCTTCTTACAATGGAGTATGTTAAGCCATTACATAGGCTTCATCAATTACTAAATCCTAATTCCTTTACCAAAATTAGATTACAATGCATGGCCTTGATATAGCCATGCAAAGACATTCATGGAGTGGATATAGCCACGTGAAGACATGCATGGACATGTATAGCCATAAAAATATGTGAATAGTCTAGAGATATCCATGCAAAGACATGCATTATGTGTAGATATCCATGCAAAAAAAAATAACTATCTCATCAAATACCATGGGTTACCCAATATCATGGGCCCACAAATGAAAAATAAACCCGACCACCACTAAATCAATGAATTTATGACCAAGTAAAAGTTAACTCAACAACAAGGTGAGCACAAATGCACTAACGCAAATATGCATGTGTGTTATTGAGAATGCACACACATTCCATATATGACAGGCTTGGGAAATGTTGAACCTCCACCAAGGATTCCACATAGGCTCCTCTATAGGAATGTGCATGGATTGTTAAGACTATGAACACATTCCTAGGAATGTGCACATGCTCTTGGAACACGTGTGTGTCTTAAGGCCATATTTGCAGAAGAATAATTGTGCAGTTTTGGGAAGTTTTTCCCTCTCTTTGTCTTAAAACTAAGGACCTCAAACAATGCTCAACTTAGCTAAAAAACGCTCTCAACTATCAAAGGCATTTTTCCATGAGTATTTCATACATTCAGAATATTAAATGGTGAATCGAAGGAAAGAGCAAAATAAACATACAAGGAATTGCAACGAATGAATCCTATAGCCTAGGTGAAATCAATAACATGCTAAGTAATGAAGAATTCAACAACTCCAACAAGTGTAAACAGATCAATAACACATCAAAAAATTAATATATTCATACATTCAAATACATGGAGGTACCCTCTACATATCCTTCAAATGCACAAACAAATGATAGGAAATGGTCATACATTCAAAGGAAATCACTTCTATATCATAATTAGACATGACATAGTAACACTGAATATGGTGAATAACATGATTTATGAGTTTTTATAAATAAGATATGATACAAGATAAACAAAAAATGAGAGGATATGCTCTACAAAAACACAAATACTGTGAAAAACAATCACAAACTAAAACTTATGTTGGATTAATGAGAGGGGGGGGTGAATCAATAATAGAGGAATTTAATCATTTTTAACCACAAAATGCAAGTGTTATATCAATGTAGCATTATCATTCAATAGTCGCAGAGTAAATAAACAATGAACAAATGAGAAATCATACACATACACAGTACATTGGTGTTTTTATGTAGAAACACAAAGTAGGAGAAAACCACAAAATGATTTTTATTATATGTCTTTAAGCATTACATTAATTGGAAGTAACAACTTCCTTTGTTTTCTAGTTGCAATTGGAAGGAGGCTCCAACCCCCTAGTTTCGCAGGCTACAACTTGAGCGAAGCTCCAAATCCCCAATTCTCTGGCTACAACCAGAATGAGGCTACAACCCCCTATGTTCTCCAACTACAACCAGAAGCTAGCTACAACCACTTGTCCTTGCCCCGTCCAACCACCCTAAAATATAAGTAGAATGATGGAACCACTATCACACTATCACTATGAGATATATTGTTGTAAACCTATATCAATCAACCTGCAATCAACCTATACCAAAAACAAGTGCATCAACAATGCACCAACCTGTACCAACTAACCCGTACCTTCAACGAGTGCATCAACCATGCACCAAATATGTACCAATCATGCATAAAATACACATAAACTATGACTCGTCAATATGTGCCGACATCATCAACTATACAACTCATGTATGTGCCAACTCATCAACTACTTATCTCAGCCATGTACCCAACATGTACCTCAACCAAAATCCCTCATCAATTTCATCATCCAAAACTGATTTGTAACTTTGTAATAGGCCTGATGGATATGATCACATACCTATAAACCTTCCTTAACTTTAACAACAAGATAATAACATTTTCATCAAACTTTACTTTAGTCTCACATGACTAATTTTGGATTAGTCAATAACCCTAACTTGAAATAATCATAACTATTAGTGATAAAAATAACTTTCTAATGATTTCCAAATCACATGATAAGAGGATCATTAGGTAGAAGAGTTATTTCTAAATCTTAAAGTTTTAGAGGTTTTGAGAAAGGGTCAAATTCATATCAATTTAATAAAATGAGTATTTCACCTCTAAAAATAGGCCAAAAGTTAATTTTATCTTTTGCTGGATAAATGTGAAATTTACAGTGGAATGAGCTTCCGAAAAGCTCTAACTTTCGACGACTAAAAGGAAAAATACACGACTAATGAGCCCCTGAAAATGCAGAAGAGTCCAAAATTACCTTCTTTCTTCCCAGATCGCAATTTTATGTTTCCAGATTCCGTGGGAATGATTTCAAATCAAAGATAATAATTATCAGAAGCCAGATCAACTTCCTATTCAAGCTTTGAAGACATATGGTGAAAGAATGAAGACAAATGTAATTTCTATTCTTGGCAGAAAACGCCTAGCCATCAAACAAAGATCTCGAGTTCCATGATCTTCACCTGCAAACTGCCAAATAATACAGAGGACTATTAGATTAGAATTATGATGATAACTTTGAATCTTGTTTCCTAATATTGTATTTGATTATGATCAGTTTTAGTTATTTTTCAGATCCATTTTTATAGGATCTTGAAATTGTGATGTAAAGGATATAAAGCTTGAGACCTTTGATACACCAAGAGGGAGAAAAACAGTTTGGGTATTGTTGTTCTATTATTGAAGACTTGTACATTTCATCCTTTGGAGATGTCCATGAATATATCTTGACATCAAGCTTCTTTCACTTTGTTTGTTTAGTTTTCATCTCCTTTCTTTCCAATTTTATGTATACTCAATGACAGAAGGTTGTCATCCCATCTCTTTGTTGGTATATTAGACTTATATATATATTGCTTCTTATGTTTGTCTTACTGCCAGATAGTTATCATCCTATCACTACACTCATAAGCTTAAGCTGCAAGTATTTACTTATTATGTCTGGCCATCTACTATATACAAATCTTATATATGTTTCTGCTGGTATGAAGGAGTATCTTACCTATCATTATTGGCCATTCACATATGTTTTTGTGTAGGTATTCTTGCTAGCATAATGACTCTTCTCCATGTTTTCACACATTGATTAAAACCTTTTGAGTAGAATAGTTGAAATCCTTGGTCATTTAAATGACCCATGTCTTTCTAAATGGATGTGAGTTTATAATGTCATCCAAGTTGATCCTTTTCCTCCACAATTTATTGATCTATTTAAGTTACCAAGATTACACCCTTCTACAGTTAGGGAGTGACTTCTTGGAGTCATAACAAAATGACGTCGTTTTCGGGGAACAAAAGTGAAAGTAGAGTTTCCTTGAGAGAACGACATTGATTTGTGTCTTGATGGCAGACAAGAGACAAAAATAAAATTTGACTGTAATCATTTGCCTAGTGACTCCACATTAAAGAATCCACCAGGGAGGATATGATTGACAGAAGAAAAAGAAGCTGAATTCTAAATCCAGGTATCAGTTCATTAGTTTGCTTCATGAACTACTGTTGTTCTTTATTATCTCCTTCATATTCTTCCCTTCACATGTTAAAAGAATTATCCTATGTTTTGTATATTTTGAAGATTACCAGACTTATTTTATATATCCATATTTAGAAGAAGATTTGCAGCCTGCTTGCATTGTAGATTTTGATTCAGTCATTTTGCCTTAGCTTGCTCATAAATATGACCACTGTATTTCAATTCATTCAGAATCTGATTAGCAACATTATCTTGAAGAAATTACAATTGTTTCAAAACCCTGTGAGATTTCAATTCCTTTTACCAAAAATTATGAACATTGTCATGAACTCGTTAACTCTCATAATCATCCCACTTATTTTCAAATCAAAATTAAGATGAAGATGTTCAAGCCTTTGAATCTTTCCTCTCTTCTTCATCCTTATCCTCTTGACTATTATGAATATCTTCCCTTGTTTTCTGGAGAGAATCAAGCTTCAACTGAAAGACACTTGGAATCCTTTGAGGACTTTATTGATCGTTTTCAGATTGTTCATGAAGATGTGATCATGAGATTTTTTTGTAAATATTTTATCAGAGATGTTGTTGTTTGGATTAAGGGTCCGAGAGATGATTCCATTGACTCTTGGATCCAGTTCTCTAATGTTTTTATCAAACATTGGGGTGAACATAAATCACCAAATTCTTACCTTGTTGATTTCTGTGCTATGAAAAGAGAACATAATGAAACTTTGCCTTCTTTCAATTGAATATTTTGTAGCATATACCATGGTATGCCTTTGTATATCAGGCCTACAGAGACAAATGCCATGATATATTATGTTATGGCATTGCATTCAAAACTTTCCCTTCTTCTACTAGAAAGGAAATCTTCATCATTAATCATTATGTTTGAAGATGCTCTAGAGGTGGAAGAAAATATTAATGTTTCCAGGAGGATCCCAGAGTAGAGTGATTTTGAAAATATGCATAAATTGAGCCAGCAGAATGTCAGTATAGTTCAGAATCTGAGAATAAGGGTAATGGCAATGAGGCAGTTTCAGAACAACAACAAGTAGCTAAAATTATTTCAGATTGTGAATCAGATCCTTCAACATTTGCAAAGCTTTCCAAGGACAGGTATTCATATAAAGTTCATTATAAATTTACAAATCCAATTAAGCCTATGATAACTCATGATTGTATAGACAACTACATTTTTATAGCTGATCAAAATCTTTGTTATTCAAATACTTCTCTATCATCATTCTCTAAACACTATTATGAAGAAGAGGTCAAAGGCTTTGATGATCACAAGATAATCATAAAAGAAGAAGAAGGTTATCGATATTTTGGCAAAGAAGCAGCCATAGAGGTGGAACTTTTTCCCGAAGACCAACATATTTCTGATATCAGTTTCAAATATCCAATGGCAATATTCATCGAATCATACATTTTAAAGAACATGAAGACTTCAGATTTGTTAAACTTATCAATATGTCCAGATGATTTTGCTTTTGTGAATGATTTTTTATCACTGTTGTTGCATTTCAAACATCAAATATTGATCAGTGAGGATTATGAAATTATTTCAGTATTAAAATTACTTGGATGGCTGCTATGGAAATTTCCCTTTACCCAACCAAATTGCAGAATTGGTTAGAGTAGAGTAGGTAAGAAATAAGCTTACTTCCCAAGCATTTATTTTATTTCATTTTGCAGCAGATGTAGCAGTTACTTTGTGTGAATAAAGGCAGTCTTGAAGATATACAAAGATCATCTATATAGGTCATGAAATATTTTCAGAAAGAGGTGAATGGATGACCCCATGCCCAATGGAATACTGAATCCATGCCCAATGGAACACTAGACATTAAGTTTATATTTTATTTTTCTGGAAAGTCATTAGATCTGTGGTTTCTGGAACCCTCGCAGGGAGGTCTCCATCCCAGTTGGAGGTAGATGTTAGCGATAAAAAACAACTTGCTAAAGATTTCCAAATCACATGATAAGAGGATCATTAGGTAGAAGAGTTATTTCTAAATATTAAAGTTTTAGAGGTTTTGAGAAAGGATCAAATTCATATCAATTCAATAAAATGAGGATTTCACCTCTAAAAATAGGCCAAAAGTTAATTTTATTTTTCGACGGCTAAATGTGAAATTTACAGTGTAATGAGTCAACAAAACACTCTGACTTTCGATGGCAAAAAGGCAAAATACATGACTAATGAGTCATCAAAAGTGAAAAAGATTCCAGAATTACCTTCTTTTTGCCCAAATCGCGATTTTATGTTTTCATATTCTATGGGAATGATTTCAAATCAAAGATAATAATTATCAGAAGCTAGATCAACTTCCTATTCAAGATTTGAAGACATATGGAAAATGAATGAAGCCAAATGGAATTTCTATTCTTGACAGAAATTGCCCAACTATCAAACAAAGATCTCGAGTTCTATGATCTTCACCTGCAAACTGCCAAATAATACATAAGACTATCAAATTCGAATTATGATGATAACTTTGAATCTTGTTTCCTAAGATTGTATTTGATTATGCTCAGTTTTAGTTATTTTCAGATCCATTTTTATAGGATCTTGAAATTGTGATGTAAAGGCTATAAATCCTGAGACCTTTGATACACCAAGAGGGAGAAAAACAGTCTGAGGATTGTGGTTCTATTCTTGAAGACTTGTACATTTCATCCTTTGGATATGTCCATGAATATATCTTGACATCGAGTTTCTTTCACTTTGTTTGTTCAATTTTCATCTCCTTTGTTTCCAAGTTTATGTATACTCAATGACACAAGGTTGTCATCCCATCTCTTCGTTGGTATATTAGACTTATATACATTGCTTCTTATTTTTTTCTTAGTGCTAGATAGCTATCATCCTATAAGTGCACTCATAAGCTTTAGTTACAAGTATTTACTTATTATGTCTGGCCATCTACTATATACAAATCTCATATATGTTTTTGCTGGTATGAAGGAGTATCTTACCTATCATTACTACCCATTCACATATGATTTTGTGTAGGTATTTCTTGCTAGCATAATGAGTCTTCTCCATGTTTTCACACATTGATTAAAACCTTATGAGTAGCATAGTTGAAAGCCTTGGTCTTTCAAATGACCCATGTCTTTATAAATGGATGTGAGTTTATATTTTCATCCGAGTTGATCCTTTTTCTCCACAGTTTATTGATCTATTTAAGTTACCACGCTTACACCCTTCTACAGTCAAGGAGTGATTTCTGGGAGTGATAACAATAACTATGTACCTATGATGAATAATGATATGAAAATAGTACACAATGCTTTTCAATTTCTTTTCTACAATTCTTCGAGGTTTCACTACTTGGAACCTCTCAGAAAAGGATTTATAGAAAAAATGGCATACATTGTTGAATTCTGGCTTATTCTAGAGAGAGAACTTGTATAGCATGCCCTGCACATAATGTTTTTTCTATGGATTTGAAAATGGAACACAAAATACTAAAGATTGTACTCTAACCAATAAATTTGGTCTTACTGAATTTGGATCTGTTATGAATAATTTATGACATTTTTACCTGAAAGACATGTTTTAGACTAGTTTTAGGACTAGCCACAAACCTTATTTTCCACGAAGTGTAACTCCAAAAATAAAATGACCCACAAGAGATATTTTTTATCATAGCTACGTGGATATGTTTCCTCAACAACCTCCTGATTTTGCAGTTTGAATCATTCTAGAAGAAACGTTATTGCTAAAATGGTGAGATGACCTGTAAATAACATACCTTAGAAAGCATCATCAAAAAAATTTATCCTCCCTTGAATTTTGGCCTCCTTTACTTCACCTTCCCTATGAAATTCACCTTAGATATACTTTGGTTAACTCACTCACTTGTAGATATTCAATATGCTCAAGTGTCATTAAAATGAGGGACCCTTGCCTCTTATTTATACTTTTATGTAGCTTCCTCAAAGGGTTACCTTCTAACTATGTTTAACCACTTTCCTTATATTAGGGCTAACTCACTTCTAACCATTTGTCCATTGATTTTATTATTTAAATAATTTATTTTGTATCCACTTGACTTATAGTACACTTATCACTTCACTTTATTATTTACCTTCTAACCATCTTAAACCGCTTTCCTTATTTTAGGGCTAACCCACTTCTAACCACTTGTCCACTTAGTAATTTCTCCATTAACTTTATTATTTAGACAATTTCTTTTGTATCCACTTTGACTTATAGTACACTCATTACTTCACTTTATTATTTAAATAATTTCTTCTTTGCAACCACTTTGACTACTTTGACCTTTTGGGGCTTCGAGATGACTCATGAGAGTTCTCCAACTTCACATGGCCATAACTCTCTAACCGTGAGGAGTTATGTGATGTTCCACATACCATCGGAAATGGAATGACATGTACTATCCATATAGAATAGTATTACCTTAAAATATATTAAAACACATACCATTATACATCAAACAAACTTGGGTCCATTACCCAAACCTTTGTGTTACTGGAATTCACTATCAGACTTTCTTCAAGGGTTGACATCAATGACAATCATCCGAAATAATAAAAATATCCCCCTTTGGAATTGATGGAAACACCCTGATGAAATACTAAATTCATATCACTGATGCTCCCCCTATGACCATCGGTCCCCCTGGAACCATGCCTTTGTTCTCTTTCTCCAAGCATTTACCTTTTCATATGATAAATCTCTCCCCCTTTTTCATCAATGGAAAAGGTATCTTTCCATCTGAGGTTGCTTCCCCTAGTTGAACTCTTCCTGAAACTGATCTGCCAACCTAAACTATCCTCTTTATGGTGCTTCCTCATGTAAATCTAAGACATATAAGATAAGCATTCAAAACATTATTTTTGGAGTAGAAAGTACTCTGAGTCTCTAGCGAGGATACTCAAAGGCTTCTTGTGGAAGCAATTTTGTAAATATTTATGCCACTTGTTCATTTTTTCCCACATATTCGACAGTGATGTTCTTCTCTCCAACCTGTTCCCATAGAAAGTGATACTTTTTTGGAATTTTCTTTGTCTTAGAGTGCATCACCGGGTTCTTTGAGATACTGATGGAACTTGTATTATCACAACAGATTGGAATTGGCTCATCATACTCAACCTGTATATCTGTCAAAAAAAGTTTCGTCCATAGAACCTGAGTACAACATCCTGCTACTGCAATATACTATGCTTCCGTTGTAGATACCTATACTGATGATTTTTTATTTCTTAGCCAATATAATAAACACTCACCTAAGTAGAACGTTGCTCCATTGGTGCTTCATCGGTCATCAATGCAACCTGCCCAATATGCATCTATGTAGGAAATAAGTGATAGATGCTTTCCTTTTGTATACCATAATCCAAACTCTTATTTTCCTTTGAGATATCTGAAAATCCTCTTCACTGCTAGTACATGTGATTCCTTTAGTGCTGTGTGAAATAGTGCCACCTGTCCAACTTCCTACATTACATCTGGTTTGGATCCTATCACATATAGTAAGCTACCAATCATTGACCTATGTTTCCTATGTTCTGTAGACTTTAAATCATCATGTTTTCTCAACTTGCAACTAGTTTGCATAGGAGTGGTAACTGGTTTTCAATCTTCCATTCCAAACATCTTTAGAATTTATCTGATATACTTAGTTTGAGAAATAAAAATTCATTCGTTTCTTTGACGTATCTGAAGAACCATAAAGAAGAATAGTTCTCTTAGTAATGACATTTCAAATTCATTCTGCATAGCCTTTGCAAGTTTCTATCTTAACCTGTCATCAGCACTTCCAAAAATAGTATCATCAACATAAACTTCAATTAATAAAATATCATCTTGAGTTACCTTGATGTAGAGGTTGTTGTTTGCACTTCTTTTTCTAAACCCTACCTACCGTGAATGTTTATCCAGTCTAGAGTATCATTCTCTAGGATCTTGTTTTAGACCATACAAGGCCTTCTTCAATTTACACACATAACTTGTGTTCTCTGACAATTGAAATCCTTCAGGTTGTTCAATGTAGACTTCTTCTTCAAGTTCCCCATTTAGAAAAGTTGATTCCACGTCCATGTGATACACTTTAATATTCTTGGATAATGCATAAGCTAAGAGAAATAAGATTGCTTCCATTCTAGAAATTGGGGCATATGTCTCTTCAAAGTCGATTCCTTCAACCTTTGTGTATCCTTTACATACCAATCTAGATTTTCTCCTTGTAACATGCCCATGTTCATTCAATTTATTTCTAAAAACCCACTTTGTTCCAATCACATTCTTATTCTTTGGTGTTGGAACCAATTCCCAAGTGTCATTCTTCTCTATTTTATCCTATTCTTCATTCATGGCTTTATTCCTTAATTCATCCTTGCTGGCCTCTTCAAAACTATTTTCTTTAATCGTAGATAAGAGTGATAGGTGATTTTTTTTTCTGGTGAACATATTCTTCTTCTAGTCTCAACTCCTACATCCTTCTTTCCAATAATCTAATCTGAAGGATGATTCTTTTGTACTCTTTTTCTAGGTGTCTTTGGAGGCACTTGCTAAACTTTCTCTTCTACTTCTGTCTGATCTTCTTTATCTTTATATTATACTTATTCTTCATCTTTTTCTTCTTCTTCATAAATATGTTCCATTGATTCATTTTCTTCTTCCTTTGATTCTTATCCACCTGTTTCATCAATAGTTACATTGATTCTTTCCATAAATTTGTTCAATCTCATATTGCAACACTTGTATGATTTCCTTGTACTTGAGTAACCAAAAAGTACTCCTTTGTCCACATGAGAGTCAAACTTTCTCATTCTTCCATATTCTCTTTTTATGTAGCATTTGCCTCCAAATACTCTGAAGTGCTTCACATTTGGTGGTCTTCCTTTCCATAGCTCGTAGGGAGTTTTATCATTGTTGTTTTTTATTATTACTCTGTTTTAAATGTGAACTGTTGTATGCACTACATGTGTCCAAAAAATATCTGTCAATTTGGAATCCATTAGCATTGTTCGATCCATTTCCTATGTAATTAACATTCATAATGTTTCTTTGTCTTTGAACCCCTCTCTGAACCAATCTATGAATCCATGCTCTCATCCACTATCATATATCTGTCCAAACCTGCTAAGAGTTCTTACAAATCCATCTCTGTCCATACTGTCCAATACTCTATTGCACAACTATCCATAATGTTGACCCATTTATCACTATAAGATCATGAGGTTTTCACTACGACAACTGATTAGTATTGTACTTCTATTAACTGACTGCTCTGTATTTGTCTACTCAAACTCTGCAAGATGCTCAAAGTATGGTTATTTGGTCTTTCACATCTATTGCATAGACTCCCCCTGTCTAATATTCATATTACTTGGGAGTCTCTAAGACGAATGTCTCAAAACAATTCCTACTCTGATGTGTATTCATCATCATCTTCATTGGTAGATTCATGATCTCTCTGAGCTCTAACTTCTTAATTTTTGTATGTGAATTCATCTTTCACTGCAGTTCCTGAAAGTACAATCTCTTGACCCCGTTCCTTATTTACATGTCATTCTTTTCTTTTAGTTATTTTCCAAACCTTTCTGTATATGACATCTTTCTTTTTCTCTGTAGAATTTTCTTCATCTCGTTTTATTGTCAATCTTGTGATCTTTGGGAATTCGTATTTATTAACTTGTTCTTCATGTTTTCTTATGCATACTTTCTTATATTTGATATCAATGTTCTCTTTCATGGAAGTATCTATCATGCTTCTACAATCACTAGCTATGTGTCAATAATTATGACATTTGTAACATTCAATGTTACGTGGGGCCACATAGGCATTTCTTTCTTGAACATTTCTTTTATAATCCCTACAATCTACAACCTTGTGTCTAAAATTAGTACAATAAAAACAATGACCGTAAAAGAAATTTGCATACCTGGGAGTGAATGATCTTCTTTCTGGTGTAGTCCTTCTGAATTTATGCCTTGACTGATCATGATCATGATTGAAGCTTATTTGTGGCTTGAACATGGATGGTCTTCTTGAAGATGTATCCTCAATAGTTTTCTTAGATTCTGGTTGACCATGATTCCTTCCTTTGAGTACTTCTGCATAACTTTTTCTATTTTCTTCATTCTTATTTTCTAGAAATTTAGAGTTCTTCTCTTCATTCTCTATAACGTATGTGGATGTTTCTGTCTCTTCAATGTTCTTGTTGATCTTGATGATTTTACTTCTTAATGTGACAACTTCTTCTTCAATCTTCTCAACCTCTTCTTTTTTCTTCATTATCTGAGACTTCATGACTTCTTCTGTTCTTTTCGCTTCTTGAAGATGGATTTTTAATGTGATTATTTATTCTTCAAGTCCTTTCTCTTCTTGACCAAACTCTCCCTCAAGCTGGTTTAGTTCGTTACTTCTTTCCTTAAGATGACTTGTCAATATCTTCTCTCCCATTTCTTCTTATTCCTTCTATGCTTATATGTTAGCTTCCAAATACTACTTTTGATATTCAAGATTTTATTCGATCTTTCTAGCTTCTTCTAGCTGAGTTCTTAAGTTATCGATGACATATTGAGAGTCTTAAAAAATGTGAACATTTTCCTTTTGTTTCGTCAATTCTTTTTTGAGTGACTTGTTTTATTTTATTTCTTAGTTCATCTAAAGCACTAATCAATTATGCTTCATAATTGTCTTGTTTTTCAATTTGTTTTTCTATCTCATTTCCTTCATGACATTCTATTTCAAGATGTCCATGTTTTTCACAATTAAATCAAAACAACATACCTATGTTGATTATGTAATCTTTATATTCTGAATATGTTTGACATGGTGAACATATTTATTCTTGATCTGTACCTACATATTTTTTTGCATTTTATGAATCTGCGATGAGTGAAGAATATATGTCATGTAACTTATCCCAAAGTTCTTTGGGTGATAAAAATTTACCAATATTTTCTCTTACTAGATTAGGTAATCCTTCCCAGATGAAATCCATTGCTATTTTGTTATTCTTCTTCAATTCTATCTTGGTTGCAGTCTTTTCCCTTTTTGAACTATCATATCCTGTAATGACTAATAGCCAAATATAATACCCCTGTTCCTATAAAAATTATTTCTTCCTTCCATTCCACAACTCATACTTTAAACCATTATGACCATTAAACAATGGTACCCCATTCTCGTAATAATCCATGATCTCATTCTAGTGGTTAAACTATTTCCTGAAGGAAATTGCTCTGAAACAAATTGTTTGATTACTGAGAGGGGGGGTGAATTAGTAATAGAAAAATTTAATCCTTTTTAACCACAAAATGCAAGTGTTATATCAATGTAGCATTATCATCCAATAGTTAAAGAGTAATTAAACAATCAACAAATGAGAAATCATACACATACATAGTACACTGATATTTTTACGTGGAAACCCAAAATGGGAGAAAACCACATAATTCCTTTTCTTATATATATTTAAGAATTACATTCATTGGAAGAACGAACTTCCTTTGTTTTCCACCTGCAATTGAAAGGAGGCTTTGACCCCCTAGTTTATCAGGCTACAACCTGAGGGAAGCTCCAAATCCCCAATTCTCTGGCTACAACCAAAAGAAGGCTACAACCCCCTATGTTCTCCAGCTACAACTAGAAGGTGGCTACAACCACCTATCCTTTCCCCACCCAAGCAACCTGAAATATAAGTAGAATGATGGAACCACTGTCACACTATCATTGTGAGATATACTGTTGTAAACCTGTACCAATCAAATTGTGATAAACATGTAACATAAACAAGTGCATCAAACATGCAAAAACCTATACCTTCATCAAGTGCATCAACCATGCACCAACCTATACCAAACAACCTGTACTTTCATCGAGTGCATCAACCATGCACCAAATATGTACCAATCATGCATCAAATATACATAAACTATGACTCATCAAGATGTACCAATATCATCGACTATACACCTGATCCGGGTGTATATCAATGTCCACCCACCTTTTCCAACTCGCTCAAAACAATTTTCTGGCAATTTAGATAATTTACTATTTTTAGTAGTTTTTTGGGTCTTGAACTTTCAGAGCCATTTTGAGTCCCTAAACGCTGGTTTTTGAGAAAAATGAGAGCAACATGGAAGTTCCTTCAATGATTCTCACACAAAAGTTGTATTCCTCGGATATATGTTTCTAATGAGGTATTGAGCATGTCAAACGAATATCATATGAAAAATTTACGACCCCGGGAAGTTGATGTACTAACTTACCCAAAGGGGGCCCACATGACTTTTGACGCTTCATCTCCTAGGGTTAGGTTTTTGGATGTCTAGGGTTTTTGACATTCCTATTTATTGTAAAAAGGTCTTCAGATCCTTATTGTAACCAATGTTTGTTCGAATTAATGCACCCGTCACATCTCTTCTCAGAGATAAGCCGCCACCATTCTAGCAAGCTTGTTTTCCGTTGTATTTAATAGTTTCAACTTATCTCCTTATTGAATAGAAAACCAGTTTTACTGTATCTCTGTTATTCTGTGTTAAGCATCTATTAATAATCTGTAGTCATTTCGTTCAGCTCATAAAATTTGGATCAATGGTATCAGAGTGGTCTTCTCCTTATCATATCAATGCATGTCCCCAATGAGGTTGGAGTACAAAGAATTGGGTCTCAAGCTTGTTTCTCTTGAGGAAGAAAGTTCTTGCACACCCAAGTGACCTCTCACAGCAGAAGAAAATAAATATTCTGAGACAGGAGATCCTTTCAAAAAGTTTCTTGAGGAATCCCTCATGCAAGAGAGGAACATGATGATGGATAGTTTCGCACAAATCCTTTGGCGGCTACCAACAGGCAACACATCTTCTTCGAACGGAGGCACCGCCCCCTTCAAGGTACAAATCAACTTTGATATTCCTGTATTTGAAGGTCAGATAGACATAGGTGCTATAGACAAGTGGCTAAATCTACTAGAATGGTATTTTTCTATCCATAACTTTTCGAATAGAGAAAATATTACTTTTTCGCTCCTAAAAGTCGTCCCCCATGTCAAATATTGGTGGGAAACTTTCTGTGAGAAAAAGGAAATAGAGGAACCCTCATTATTTATAGTCCGGGTCACCTGGGAATCCTTTAGAGATGTTATTAAGGAACAATACTACCCTGTCAAAAGTTATGATGACTTAGAATATTCTCTTTCAGTTGACACTTCAGTTTGACTAGTTGAGTTGAGTTTAGATGTTGCATTGGTTTTGTCACCATGCAACACTAGGATCATCACCAACTTGTTAGTGATAATTCTTGTCACGGGTTCGAAAAGCATGCGGGTCTGCAATTTGCACAATTTCTCAAGTGCAGCTCGAGAGAATTATTGTTTTTCCAAGTAACAAATCAAGCGAGCGTGCGAAGTCTTGCCATCGGCAGTTGAGATCCGTCCATGAAGCAGATCAACGGTTATCAGGATCTCGGAGTTGTCAATTTACCTGACATTTAGCAGCAAATAAGTCTTCTCTATTTGGAGGCTGAATATAGGTCATCCGATCCAGTGACGCGTGTCGCAAGAGCCGGACGTCTCGACGTTTCACCCGTCGCGAATCCAACACGCAAAGAGTAGCTCCATTTTTTTGCAAGACGCGAAGCACCGAGAGTGTATGGGAGCTCAGGCCCACAGAAGTGCCGAGAAGATCAGAGTCGTCCATCAGCAGAGACATGTGATGATAGATCCCATAGATTCGGGGTCGGGAAAATGAAAGTCCCACGCACATTGCAATGGGAATCGTGATATCCCGACACACGATTTCCCGACAGAGCTAAGGACCTTAGTGGGGGACAGGTGTCAGAAGGTCAATCCTTGGAGGGAGGTAGCGCCAAGTCTTATCAGCGTATCGTGAACTCAGAGGTTTGTGAGCTAGAGCCACAAATATTTGCATGTAGAGGTGAAAGACCACAAGAAGCGATATCTTGGCATTCATTGGGTTAGCATGTGGGACCATGGGAGCAAGTGGAATACAGGTGGTAGGCTATCACAAGTCCAGGGGATGCGTGCTCATTGACGTAGAAAACTGCAAAAACATAATGGGGGTGGGGTTTGGTTATGGTCGCATGGAGACAGGTCATATGGATCATGTTTTAGTTGGTAGGGGCTAGCTCCTAGGACAAGGAGCTCATCGCATATCGAAAAATCAAAGATCCCGGAGGCAAGGAGTTCTTGTATCTTGAACTCGTGAACCCCAAAACCTCACCACATATCTCCATCGCCTATCGATGGCCACCACATCCCATCCCCATAGCATGCCAAATCACCCCTGCCTAATCTTCGTCCATTCACCACTCCATGTCAAGTCCTCCAGTCATCACGACGACCTCCGCTTCCATCCTCTCATCCTACCATGATCTCTCCGAACAGATCCAAATGGCGGAATAAGAAAGCCTCCATGTCCCGCAGGTACAGAGTCGACCGGGGCCTTTCCCAATCCTAATGAAACAGTTATTGCAGCAGTTGATGGTGGTTGGCCATCGTTTCGACCATCAATGGAAAGTCCAAATGACTATAAGCTTGTCATTTCCTTCACAGGTCCTCTGGGAGCACGGTTGCATCTGACTGAAGTTCATGACTGTCTAGAAACTGCAGGTGCAGTAAACATGCAGACATAATGTCTTCAATGCAATGTCTCGAATTGGCTTCTATGTTTTTTCTCTAAGTATTTAGGGGCGTTTTCTCACATTTTGCAGGTATCGATGGTTGAGCAGAGCTCCCAGCTGTAAAGTTTTATGAAGCATTGTTGTTCTGGTTATGTATGAAATTTGAGACTTCTTGCCTTATGAATGCCAGTTTCTTTCACGTCTTTGTTTATACTGTGTTAGAGAAGCTCGGAATTGGAAAATCCAGTCGAGCTGTAGTTGTTATAGGATGATGTTGTAATGGATCACTGTAATAGTTACAGAGCCTCTAATCGGTTCTTGTGATTCCCCAATCGTTGAGTGACTTGGAATTGGAGGACCCAGTCAAGTCTTCTCTTCAGTTTCTTGAAGCTCTGAACTAGGAGGATCTTGCGTTCAGAGTTTTTCCTCTGCAAACCGCTGCAAGCTTAATGCCTATGGTTGTTTGTTCACCCTTCTTATTAAGTCTTCCACCTATTCATCCTTAAATCAACCCACTGGCTGAAGTTGGGATTCCAAACCTCCTTCGTTTTTACTTACCAGAGACAGTCCCTGAGTTAGAGTAATATCTCTTGAGTCTTTATCTCCATCTGATCACCCCCTTGAAAACAAATCGTGACATAAAATTGATGGGCGTTGGGCTTTGCTCCTGCAAGAAATCCAGGAGTGACTTCTGACACTAAAATTTTTGGCACCGTTGTCATGGATGGAATTGAAGATTTTCCCTGGGTAGAATGACATTGAGCCTTTGAATCCAAAGGTGCATCAGATTATCGGAGACTTTCAAGATTGCTAATTTTCACCTCGCGACTCCATTGTGACGACTCCACTGGGAAGAACCTGCTTTGTTAATTGTGGCTTTTAGAGGCAAGCATACGTGGTCTCATCCACAGCTGCCTCTAGCTACGCTCGAAACAAACCCAGAGGCGGTGCTTAGAAAGGGAAAGGCCTCTGAAGAAGAAGCATCCATCACCGAACCAGGTAATCCACCATATCCTTCTGTTGGAGCTCCTTTTTCTCCTCCTCAGTTATTTGACATGCCTGTCTCTGCAGTTTCCCATTTCTTAAATTTTGGGAGTGTTCCTGTTGAGTTTTCTTCTCCTAGTCTGGCACCAGAGGGACAATACTTTGTCACTCCCCTCTCCCCTGAAGCTATACCTTGGCGTAGATCCAGGGTCGTAGAAGATTTCCCCACTCCTGCACAAGGAGGAGCACCTCCTGACTTGAGCTCGGTAGCCTGTTCCTTGAATCACCTCTTGTTTCCCACCCCAATCTGAGATTTATTCCTGCTATCCCCTTCGCGAACTCCTTCTCCTCCAAATTCTCCTCCACCTAACATCCCTATGGCTGGTGTTAATCCCCCTCTGAATAGAATGGATGCCATAGTCACTACCAGATATGATCCCTTAGTTCTTCCCCATCTTATGAATCCTCTCCCTGCTAGAGATTACCTGAAATACATGCCCAAGTTCACTGGGGAAGGAGACATAACTGCCGAAGAGCACCTGGCTGCTTTCTATAGTTATGCAGACAACCTCAATATTTAAAATGAAGATGTCTGGATGAGATTTTTTGTCCAGAGCCTGGATGGTGAAGTGAGGAAGTGGTTTAGAGGATTGGCCTCAGGATCTATTTCTAGGATTGAGGCTCTGGATAGTGCTTTCCTTAGGCAGTGGGGAGATAGGAAGGATTTCATGTATTACATGACTGAGTTTGGGTCTCTGAAGAAGATGGAAGGAGAGTCAGTCTTTGACTTCTCCAAAAGATTCAATAAGATGTATAATAAGATTCCTGCAGAGATAAAGCCCTTAGAAGCCTCTGCCCAAATTTCCTATGCTGGTGCATTTGACCCTGATTTCTGCCTTTTGTTGAGAGAAAGAAGAGCCACCTCCTTAGCCCAAATGCAAGATGCGACCATAGAAGTGGAATTCAATGTATTAGTAGCTAACAGACTGAGGAACAAGGCTGACACAGACAGAAGAAAGGGAAGGTCGGAAACCTCAACCTATGGATCATTGGTGCCCCACCCTCAAGTGGAGGAACTGACCAAGATGGTGAAGTCTTTGTCTGTAGAGATGGAAAGAATGAGGGTGGAAGGGATGCAGGCATACAAAGGCCCTCAGATCACCAAAAATAAAGGAGGATTCAGGAAGCCAAATAAGTTTACTCCCCTGAATATGCAAAGAGAGAAGGGAAGAGATCGAGAAGACCAGAAGATTTAGGCCCCTTTTCAAAACAATTTTGTAACCGAAAGGGGGAGAAGAGGAATCAGATGAGCGTGATCCTGAAATACACTATGTTGGGGACACTCCTCCTTTTCCTCATCTCACTCAATCAGCATACGAGGAGTCTCTCATGGACAATCAGCTAAATGAGTTGAGCACGGGAGACAAAGCTAGTGGTGGCCGAGGCAGATACAACCTGAGGTCTGATAAATAGACAGCAGCGCCTGATATTCCTAAGTAGTCCATTAGAGCAGAGAGACCTGCTAATGAATTAGAAAATGGTCATAGAGGTAAGAAAGCTCCACCCCCCTCTCCCATTGTCCATAATCATGTTCCTGAAATAAAAGGAATTCCAAAGCCTACATCTTCTTTTGATTTTGAGCATGAGATTCAAAAGATCAGAATCCTTGTGCCCTTCACTGAGCTAATTAAACATGGAGAATTCAAAAAGCACTTTTCTGAGCTCTTACAGCCCAAAACCTCAAGCCTTCTCACAGACTCCATAAACCTCCAAGACGAAAATCCATCTGTCGTCCTAGGTCCCATGGTAGAAGATAGAGATGACTCATCCCCTCCCTTCTACACCTCCTTGAACATACATGACAAAGTGCTACACAACTGCTTGATGGATTCGGGGGCATCTCACAACCTCATACCCAAGACTGTCATGGAAGAGTTAGGACTAGAGGTCACCCGAGCCTATCATGAACTCTATTCCTTTGACTCCAGGAGAGTTCAGTGTCTTGGAGTTATTAAGGACCTGGTTGTGACCTTATTTCAACTACCCATGAAGAGTGTGGTCATGGATGTTGTAGTAGTTGATGTCCCCCCCAAGTTCGGTATGTTGTTATCAAGATCTTGGATAAAAAGACTGGGGGGAACCTTGCATATGGACCTCACATATGCTACTATCCTAGTGTTCGGAGGAGAGCATAGAAGACTATACAGGGAATCCCAATTGGCCTATATAATGAGTGACGAAGCTAACCCCACCAACCATCCCATTTTTTCCTTGGACATTGATTTAGGATCCAGTTTACTGCAGCTCACTCATGCCCCAGAGCCACCTCTGAGACTCAGAAAATAGCCCATTGTTTCCCCTAAAGTTCCTCTCTCCATCACCCCAATCTAGAAAATGTTTTTTGATGGAGCCTATTTTCGAGAAGGCGCCGAAGCTGGAATAGTTTTTGTGTCACCTGCTCAGGAAACCATATCTCTGTCATACAAATTCGAATTTGAAGCTACCAACAATGTGGCAGAGTATGAGGATCTTGTTATGGGATTGAGAGCTCCGAGGGAAATCGGGATTCAGGAAGTAGCAGTGTTCGGTGATGCAGAGTTGGTGGTCCAGTAGGTCAGAAACACTTATCAAGCTAAGCATCCTCGACTTAGGAGCTACAGAAATGAGGTATGGGATCTAGTTGATAGTTTCTTCTCAGCGTTTAACATTTCTTTCATCCCAAGAGAAGAAAACACAGTGGCAGATTCCTTGGCTACATCAGCAAGCATTTTCAAAGTACCCTTGCCACCCAAACTGAGGTACGGTGTGGAAGTGAAATACAGGCCCTCCATACCTAACAATGTCAAACATTGGAAGGTATTCGAGGATAATCTCGAGGTTAAGAGGTTCTTGGAGACTGTCGAGGAATTTTCAGAAATGCACATAGACCAAGATGTCGTCTCAGAGGAAGAGCTCGATGGGGGTAATTTTCTGAATAAGATTGCAGGGCGTGACATTGTACAGCTGCCCAACAATCATATTCCCAGAGGACTGGTTCCTTTAGAAAGGCTCTTTGATAGAAATTATGTATCATTAAAGGGAGAGGTCTCGGAGGATGACACTGGTACTATTCAGTGCAACATTGGGATCGAGGATGAGCCCAAGATTATCAAATTGTCAAGAAGTCTGACAGAGGAGCAGAGGTCCGAATACATTGGACTTTTTAGAGAATTTGCTGATGTGTTTGCCTGGACCTATGAAGACCTCAAAACCTATGACACCTTTGTCATCGAGCATAAAATTCCGTTGAAGGAGGAGGCAAAGCGATTCAGGTAGAATCTGAGACATATCTATCCCATGCTACTACCTATCATGGAAAGGGAGGTGAAGAAGTTGCTTCAAGCTCAGATCATTGTACCATTGAGATATTCAGAGTGGGTGGCCAACTTGGTGCCAGTAAGGAAAAAGAATGGGGAGATCTGACTCTTTGTAGACTTCAAATATTTGAACAGGAGCTCACGGAAGGATAACTACCCCTTGCCGAAGATGGAACATATACTGCAGAGGGTGACAGGAGCTTCCAAGATGTCCATGATTGATGGTTTCTCTGTCTACAATCAGGTCTCTGTTCTGCCTGAAGACAGGGAAAAGACAACGTTCACCACTCCATGGGGCACATTCATGTATGCCAAGATGCCATTTGGACTGATGAATGCCGGGGCAACATTCCAGCGTGCCATGGACATAGCTTTCATCGGGGAAAAGGATAAATTTGTGGTCGTTTACCTGGATGACATAACAATATTTTCAAAATCTGATAAAGAACACCGTCACCATCTCAAAAACGTTTTCTTGAAATGCAGAAGGTTTCGCATTTCATTAAACCCCAAGAAATCCCTATTCGCCATGAAGGAGGGAAAGCTACTAGGCCACATAGTCTCAACAGAAGGGGTCAGGATTGACCCCAACAGAGTTGAGGCTATACAAGCCTTATCGATCCCGAGGTCCAAGAAGGAGGTCCAATCTTTCCTGGGTAAAATCAATTTTCTAAGGAGGTTTGTGCCTAACTTTGCTGAGGAGGTAAAGCTGATAACAACCATGCTAAAGAAAGAGAATGAAGTAAGGTGGACCACTAAATCATGACATTCCTTTGAACAAATCAGGAAATCCCTAACTGAAGCTCCTGTGCTTATCAGTCCCGACTACTCAAAGGATTTCCTTATTTTCTCCTTTGCCTCGCCTGACACAGTAGCTGTTGTTTTATTACAGGCAAATGACAACAGGCTAGAACAACCAATTGCTTACTTCAGCTGAGCATTAAGGGATGCCGAAGTCAGGTATGACACTATGGAGAAGCAGGCTTACGCTATAGTGAAAGCTCTCAAAGCTTTTAGAACCTACATCCTGTAGTCAAAGATCATCGCTTATGTCCCCTCGGCTGCTGTTAAAGACATTCTTATTCAGCCTGACATAGACCGGAGAAGGAGTAAATGGATAGCCAAAATCCTGGAATTCGACCTGGAAATAAGGCCCACCAAATTGATCAAAGGGCAAGGTTTAGCCAAGCTATTGGCTGAAGCAAACTGCCAAGCGTTGGGAATAAGTTTCATCAACGAATTCTCAAGTATTCAGCAGGATTGACTGCTTGACGTAGACCATCAAAGGGAGCCCCCATTGGCTTGATGTCCTTGGTATAAGGATGTCATATAGTTTCTGTAGGAATTGCACCCTCCAGATGGCCTGCAAAGAAGCAAAGCAAGAGCTCTAAAGCTCAAAGTAGTCAGATACTACCTGATCGATCGGGCGTTATATTGGAAAGACCCGCTGGGGGTGCTTTTAAAATGCATAAGTCCGCCAGAGGCCGAGATGATCGTGGCTGAATTTCACAGCAACCTGTGTGGAGGGCACCATTTCTAGAGAGCCACAACCCACAAAATCCTCAGGGCTAGATACTACTGGCCTACCGTGTTCACTGATGTCTGCAAAAGAGTCAGAGCCTGCATCAAATGTCAAAAATTTGTAGGAAAGCAGCATCTCAGGTCTCTGCAATTAAAACTGGTGGTGGTTTCAAGGCCCTTCTAGTAGTGGGGCCTAGATTTCATTGGAGAAATTCACCCCGCCTCCAGTGGGTAGCACAGGTGGATCCTAACTACTACATATTTCTTTACCAAGTGGATTGAAGCTATCCCCACTAGGAGTGCTTCCCACAAGGTAATCATCGGTTTCTTAGAGGACCTCATCACAAGGTTCGGCTGCCCAGATAAGATTGTCACTGATAATGCAACCTCTTTTGGGTCTGAGCCATTGGCCAAGTTCTGTGAGCAGTTCAGGATTAAACTGATTCACTCAACCCCATATTATCCACAGGGCAATGGTTTAGCAGAGTCCTCCAACAAACGTTTAATAAGGATCATCAAAAAGTTGTTGGAAGACAACCAAAGGGCTTGGAACTCTAAGCTTAAATTCACCCTCTGGGCTGTTCGAGTGACTACAAAAAGAGCTACAGGTCTCTCCCCTTTCCAGTTAGTCTATGGAACCGAAGCCGTCTTCCCTTCTCAACTAGACATCCCTGTAGAAAAATTCCTCCAGGACCATCAGGATGAGCCCGATGACATGATCAGAAGGATTCATTAGTTAGTAGAGGTCCAGCAGGCTAGAGAGCAGACATTGGATAGGATTCAGGACCATCAACAGAAAATCAAGCAGGTCTTCGATAGGAAGGCCAAGAAGGAGCGGTTCCAGGTAGGAGACATGGTGCTGGAATGGGATGCTCCTAAAGAAGATAAGGGAAAACAAAACAAATTTGAAGCCCCGTGGATTGGGCCTTTCAGAATCTCTGAGGCTTTCTCAAATAACATATACAGGTTGCGAGATTTGGAAGGTGAAGAGGTTTTCGGCAGCCCAGTGAATGGGCATTTCCTAAAAAATTGTTTTGTTTGAGTCCCAGATAACTCTTTTGTTTGTAAATATTGTCCTTTTGTTTCTTAGTTCATTTTCATTTTTTATTTTTGCGGCCTAATAATGACTCCATAGCCCAACAGAAAGGCGACTGGAACTGCAGGAGGAGTTCTTAGAGCATCGTAGTGATGACTCTATCCCCCATGGAGCCTGATGTTAGCGATAATTCTTGTCATGGGTTCGAGAAGCATGCGGGTCTGCAAGTTGCAAAATTGCTCAAGCGCAGCTCGGGAGAATTATTGTTTTTCCAAGTAACAAATCAAGCCAGCGTGAGAAGTCTTGCCATTGGAAGTTGAGATCCATCCACGAAGTAGATCAACGGTTATCAGGATCTCGAAGTTGTCAATTTAACCGACATTTAGCAGCAAAAAATTCATCTCTATTTGGAGGCTGAATACAGGTCATCCGATCCAGTGATGTGTGTCGCAAGAGCCGGACGTCTTGGCATTTCACCCGTCGTGACTCCAACATGCAAAGAGCAGCTCCATTGTTTTGCAAGACACAAAGCACCGAGAGCATCCGAGAGCTCGGGCCCACAGAAGTGCCGAGAAGATTAGAGTCATCCGTCAGCAGAGACACGTGGTGAGAGATCCCTCAGAGTCGGGGTCGAGAAAATGAAAGTCCCGCGTACATTGCAATGGGAATCGCGATATCCCGACACACGATTTCCCAACGGAGCTAACGACCTTAGTAGGGGATAGGTGTTAGAAGGTCAGTTCTTGCAGGGAGGTGGCGCCAAGTGTTATCGGCATATCGCAAACTTGGAGGTTCGTGAGTTAGAGCCGCAAAGATTTGCATACAGAGGTGCGAGACCACGAGAAGCGATATCTTGGCATTCGCCAGGTTAGCATGTGGGGCCGCGGGAGCAAGTGGAATACAGGTGGCAGGCCATCGCAAGTCTAGAGGATGCCTGCTCGTTGACATTGCAAACTGCGAAACCCCAATGGGGGGAGGGTTTGGGTATGGTCACGTGGAGACGGGTCATATGGATCATGTTTTAGCTGGTAGGGGCTAGCTCCTAGGAGAAGGACCTCATTTCATATCGGAAAATCGGAGATCCCAGAGGCAAGGATTTCATGCATCTTGAACTCACGAACCTCGAAACCCCGAAACCTCACCACATATCTCCATCACCTATCCCTGGCCGCCACGTCCCATCCCCGTAGCATGCCAAATCACCCCTGCCTAATCTCTATCCATTCACCACTCCATGTCAAGTCCTTCAGTCATCATGACGGCCTCCGCTTCCATCCGCTCATCCTACCATGATCTCTCTGAATAGATCCAAATGGCGGAATAAGAAAGCCTCCATGTCCTGTAGGTACAGATTCGATCGAGGCCTTTCCCGATCCCAATGAAATAGTTATTACAGCAGCTGATGGTGGTTGGCCATCGTTTTGACCATAAATGGAAATTCCAAATGACTGTAAGCTTGTCATTTCCTTCACAGGTTCTCTGGGAGCATGGTTGCATCTGACTAAAGTTCACAACTGTCCAGAAACTGCAGGCACAGTAAACATGCAGACATAATGTCTTCAATGCAGTGTCTCGAATTGGCTTATATGTTTTTGCTCTAAGTATTTAGGGGAGTTTTCTCACATTCTGCAGGTATCGATGGTTGAGCAGAGCTCCCGGCTGTAAAGTTTTATGAAGCATTGTTGTTCTGGTTATGTATGAACTTTGAGACTTCTTGCCTTATGAATGCCAGTTTCTTTCATGTCTTTGTTTATGTTGTGTTAGAGCAGCTCAAAATTGGAAGATACAGTCGAGCTGTAACTGTTATAGGATGATTTTGTAATGGATCACTGTAATAGTTACGGAGCCTCTAATTGGTTCTTGTGATTTCCCCAATCGCTGAGTGACTTGGAATTGGAGGACCCAGTCAAGTCTTCTCTTTAGTTTCTTGAAGCTCTGAACCAGGAGGATCCTATGTTCAGAGTTTTTCCTCTGCAAACTGTTGCAAACCTGATGCATATGGTCATTTGTTCACCCTTCTTATTAAGTCTTCCACCTATTCATCCTTAAATCAACCCACTGGTCGAAGTTGGGATTCCATACCTCCTTCGTTTTTACTTACCAGAGACAGTCCCTGAGTTAGAGTAATATCTCCTCAAGTATTTATCTCCATCTGATCACCCCCTTGAAAACAAATCGTGACATAAAACTGATGGGAATTGGGCTCTACTCCTGCAAGAAATCCAGGAGTGACTTCTGACGCTAACACAACTCACTACTCTTTGTTCAGTCAGTTAACTGAAGACTAGTTAACTAGTTAACTCAGCTAGGTGGCAGTTCACTCCCATAACTGCCTAAGAGACTAGACTAGGTGGCAGTTTACTCTTGTAACTGTTGGTGTGTGTCTAGATCAATCTAGACCACCACTATGGATCATTAGTTACTCATGTATCCTATATATACTATAAATTATTAACTTTTTAAGTGTGGAATACCGTTAATGAGAATTCTTCCATTCTTTCCCTCTTGCTTCTTTTTTCTCAATTTCTCTCTGCAAATGTGTGTAGTGTTTTCTAGCTAGATCTATTATGTGCAGGTTCAACACATTTACATGGTATAAGAGTTGATGGACTGGTAATCAAAAGTTACACCAAATTATTTTTGCAGGTACTAAAGATTGAAGACAACAAAAAGATGGATTATTCGCCGAAAATACTTCTCATGCCTCATAACTATTTGGAATGGAAGCTGTTAACTCCCCAAATAAATCTTTGGTTTTATTTGATTATTAGATAATAGGTTAGTTCCCAAATTTGATTTCTAATTTTTTTAGAGTCTGTTTTTCCAAAATAATCCCAAAAGTCATGTTGGTTTTGGTTCGGCCAAGAAATTGGCAAAATAACAGGATTCGGTGGTTTAGGCGAGCCACCAGCGTGCTCATTAACAACCGAAAGTTTTTGGTTTCGTCAGATAAATGGTCGATACAAAGAGAAAACTACCACTGAAAATGGTTGAACGGGCAAAAAAGAAAGCTCGTGCTTTCGCACGAGCCAGATGTAAAAAATCGTTGCAATCATGAAGAATACAACTGCCGAAAGATCGCATTGTGGAAGATGATGCTCATTCGTGGGGCTCAACCGAAAGGTTCGAAGCGCTTGCATATTATCCACTGCAATAATCATTTTCAAATCTACGCAAAGCGGTGATCGCCAGATACGGTCACACAGGGCTCCCCTCCTTTCCAGTGGCAGATACATTTATCATTATTAACATGTCATTCATTCATTTTCAAACTCAATATGTTATAATGAAACCCGAGAATCGTTGAATTTAACTACCAGATTTCCCTTTCAGCTTTCCCTTTCAGCCTGTCATTCAAATGTGGGTCGGTATTCTAGTGCATTTATCAATCCTATGTTCTGGCAAATGATTTCATGGTTTGTTCATAAGTATTATCAGCTATATCCCTAGTTCCTAGAACCGCCTGTTTCCCAAACACCTTGTTGCCTATAGTTTCAGATACAATTCACATTCATTCATGTCAAAACTCAGTCCTACATTGAGATCAGAAGCGGATGGCATATGGTATTTTGAGGAGCATCCAGAGGTTGCAGAATGTTTTAAACAGGTTGGAGTTTACTCATATTGTGAGAAATTGATAGTCTTCCACCAACAAGTTGTTGAACCATTTGCCCTCTCATACGATGGAAGGGTTGCCAGAATAGGCAGGGAAGAGTTCTTTATAGATGAAGCATCTATCGCCGAATACACAGGGTTTCCTAGGACAGGGGTTTGCTGGCTCAAAACCTCTTCACCTTGAAATGTTGAGTTTAGGTCCTATCTGTTGCCAATCCATAAAACTTTGACATGGAAGAAGGACATTCCCATGTCCTATCTGGAGCTAAAATGACAGACATTGCTGAAGGCGATTTTGGTATACATAACCTGTGAAGGGCGTTATAACAGGGTGATGTACTACCATTTCAAATTGTTGAACCACTTCACAGGTAGAGAACACTTAAACATACCTTATTTCTTCCATAGAACCCTGATCAACATGGCAAAACAGGTAAAGTCTCAGCCTACTAAAGTTATAAGAAGAATATCACATCAGGGGATGATCACCCTCCTTGTCAAAGAAGCCCTTCAGAGGAAGCAAATAGAATGGAGTTTCTTCTTGTTATGGAATGAATTTCAGACAGAAAAACCTCCAGAGATAAAAGCAAAGAAGTCTAGATGCAAAAATGATTCTACTCTTAAGAGTAGTCACAAGAGGAGAAAAGGAATTTCAATGCCCAGGGGTTCTATCAAAGCCTCACCCAGCAAGCAGGGAGAAACCAAGAGGAAGTTAAAGTCTGAAGACAAAAACTTTGCCACAGGGAAAAACCCCCTCAACCTGCCTTATAGTGACTCTGATTCAGAGCAAGAGATGTCAAAATCACAGGATACCTTGCAGACCAAACATGATGCAAAACTGAAGATAAATACACCTCCATCAAAGCCTACAGAAACACACAGGAAACTGAAAGAAGAAGCTTCATCTAGCAAGCCTCAGAAAGGTAAGACCAGGAAAATCAATAAGCTTCTGCGATAAATTTATGAGATGGAAGTACTTGAGAGGGTAATTAAAAAGGAAAACGTAGATCTAACAGATAAGGTTGTTGAACTATTCAAAGAGAATGAAACCCTTAAAGAAAGGCATGATTCAATCAAAGGTAGAAACAGAGAGTTGATTAGAGAAAACATGAAATTGTATAGGCAGCTAAGGGTCCTAAGGATCAAGCTAAAGAAGTTTGAATCATCTGAAGAGGAACAAACAGGGTTAGACACCTTGGCCAATCTGGCCACAACCATAATAGATGTAACAGATTCTCCTCCACAGTCAACAAAGATTCAAAGGTCTGCTCGAATAAAGACTACAGTATCTCAGAAAGCATGAGTGTTAAAAGAAGTTTCAAAGCAGTCATTTTTGCAATTTTGAAAGGTCTTCAAAGTGCAACATTCGGTGGTTTAGGCGAGCCCCACTGTGCTCATTAACCACAGAAACAGGTGCTTTCGGTGGATAACTCACCCAGGAACTGTTCCAGTCAACCACCAAAAGTCTGTATGTCCAAAATTTGAATAAGTTTTTGCACAGGTCGGCGATTTTTGACATGAAAATGTTTGGGACCTTTTCCAATGCATATCTAATGAATTATCAGACTCAGTTCAGCTATCATTTTTTATATATGATGAAGAAAAGAATTATTTCAAAGACATATGGGCAATTTCATTTGAACTAAAAAGCAGGGTATTTCGCCACATTAGCCAACTCAACTTGGTCTCCATGGGAGAATGATATTTAGCCTTGGAAGGCTATCTACACATCATCAACGGTCAACAGAGGAAAATCAGGGATTTGACCTCGTTTTCAGGAGATATCCCACTTATTTTGCAACAGTTTTTGACTTGCTATCTTTAGTTGATTTGATCCATGTTTTTAGGATCAAAAAACTGTTTTGTAATCTGATAAATATTAGAAAGGAACATAAACCAAGGGTTCGACCTTGAAGACTAGTTCATACTATGTAACTCAGAACTTCTGATTTCCATATGAAGTAAAACAAGCTTCTTTTTCCATACCTGTTCAGATTCCACCTTCCTGTCTATTCTATATTTGCACTTGGATATTATTCATGTTGTTATGCTTGTCTAATGCTAGATAACTGTCATCTTATAGCTGCATTCATAAGTTTAACTCTGCAAATATTTTTATGATTTTTGTAATCGGCCATTCATATATGTCTATATGTGATTCTACTGGTATAAGAATTATTTCTTCATTCATCACTTATTTTCCAACTCCCTGAACATTTGTGGTTGAAAGCCTTGTCCATCTTGATGTGTTTATGCATGATTTGAGTGAAAATTGATCCAGTCATCTGACTTGTTCCAAATTCACACTTTATTTAGAAAATTACTTCAAAAAGAGTTAGTTACCAGGCATCTCTGACTTACAGCCTAGGAGAGTTTCCTGGAGTGATAACAAATTGGCGCCATTGCCGGGGAGAGGAGATCGAAGCTCAGCTTCCTTGGGAGACGACATAGATCCATCTTTGATAATAGACAAAGCATGTACATCACTTGGTTGTACATTTTCTATCTGGTGACTCCATTGACGAAGTGGCTCCCAAAAGAGCTCACACCAGGGCAAACCCAGAAGGCCCATTGACAACATCAGTTCCTGATCCA
>JZKD02S0603063.1:865500-887175 GCA_000966675.3 Picea glauca | reverse complement strand
TGCCCCTGAAAAGTTGAAGTTTCGGCTTTCCCTGTCAGCCTGTCATTCAAATGTGGGTCGGTATTCTAGAGCATTTATCAATCCTGTGTTCTGGCAAATGATTTCACGGTTTGTTCATAAGTATTATCAGCTATATCCCTAGTTCCTAGAACCACCTGTTTCCCAAACACCTTTTTGCCTATAGTTTCAGATACAATTCACATTCAGTCATGTCAAAAGTCAGTCCTGCATTGAGATCGGAAGTGGATGGCATATGGTATTTTGAGGAGCATCCAGAGGTTGCAGAATGTTTTAAAAGGGTCGGAGTTTACTCATATTGTGAGAAATTGACAGTCTTCCACCAACAAGTTGCTGAATCATTTGCCCTCTCATACGATGGAAGGGTTGCCAGAATAGGCAGGGAAGAGTTCTTTATAGATGAAGCATCTATCGCCGAATACATAGGGTTGCCTAGGACAGGGGTTTGCTGGTTCAAAACCTCTTCACCTTGAAATGTTGAGTTCAGGTCCTATCTGTTGCCAGTCCATAAAACTTTGACATGGAAGAAGGACATTCCCATGTCCTATCTGGAGCTAAAATGGGAGACATTGCTGAAGGTGATTTTGGTATACATAACCTGTGAAGGGTGTTATAACAGGGTGATGTACTACCATTTCAAACAGTTGAACCACTTCACAGGAAGAGAACACTTAAACATACCTTATTTCTTCCATAGAATCCTGATCAAGATGGAAAAATAGGTAAAGGCTCAGCCTACTAAAGTTATAAGCAGAATATCACATCAGGGGATGATCACCCTCCTTGTCAAAGAAACCCTTCAGAGGAAGCAAATAGAATGGAGTTTCTTCTTGTTATGGAATGAGTTTCAGACAGAGAAACCTCCAGAGATAAAAGCAAAGAAGTCTAGATGCAAAAATGATTCTACTCTTAAGAGTAGTCACAAGAGGAGAAAAGGAATTTCAATGCCCAGGGGTTCTATCAAAGCCTCACCCAGCAAGCAGGGAGAAAACAAGAGGAAGTTAAAGTCTGAAGACAAAAACTTTGCCACAGGGAAAAACCCCCTCAACCTGCCTTATAGTGACTCTGATTCAGAGCAGGAGATGTCAAAATCACAGGATACCTTGCAGACCAAACATGATGCAAAACTGAAGATAAATACACCTCCATCAAAGCCTACAGAAACACACAGGCAACCGAAAGCAGAAGCTTCATCTAGCAAGCCTCAGAAAGTTAAGACCAGGAAGATCAATAAGCTTCTGCGAGAAATTTATGAGATGGAAGTACTTGAGAGGGTAATTAAAAAGGAAAACATAGATCTAACAGAGAAGGTTGTTGAACTATTCAAAGAGAATGAAACCCTTAAAGAAAGGCATGATTCAATCAAAGGTAGAAACAGAGAGTTGATTAGGGAAAACATGAAATTGTACAGGTAGCTAAGGGTCCTAAGGATCAAGCTAAAGAAGTTTGAATGATCTGAAGAGGAACAAACAGGGTTAGACACCTTGGCCAATCTGGCCACAACCATAATAGATGTAACAAATTCTCCTACACAGTCAACAAAGATTCGAAGGTCTGCTCGAATAAAGACTACAGTATCTCAGAAAGCATGAGTGTTAAAAGAAGTTTCAAAGCAGTCATTTTTGCAATTTTGAAAGGTCTTCAAAGTGCAACATTCGGTGGTTTAGGTGAGCCCCACTATGCTCATTAACCACCGAAACAGGCGCTTTCGGTTGATAACTCACCCAGGAACTGTTCCAGTCAACCACCGAAAGTCTGTATGTCCAGAATTCGAATAAGTTTTTGCACAGGTCGGCGATTTTTGACATGAAAAGGTTTGGGACCTTTTCCAATGCATATCTAATGAATTATCAGACTCAGTTCAGCTATCATTTTTGATATATGATGAAGAAAATAATTATTTCAAAGACATATGGGAAATTTCATTTGAACTAAAAAGCAGGGTATTTCGCCACATCAACCAACTCAACTTGGTCTCCATGGGAGAATGATCTTTAGCCTTGGAAGGTTGTCTACACATCATCAATGGTCAACAGAGGAAAATTATGGATTTGACCTCGTTTTCAGGAGATATCCCACTTATTTTGCAACAGTTTTTGACTTGCTATCTTTAGTTGATTTGATCCATGTTTTTAGGATCAAACAACTGTTTTGTAATCTGATAAATATTAGAAAGGAACATAAACCAAGGGTTCGACCTTGGAGACTAGTTCAGACTATGTAACTCAGAACTTCTCATTTCCATATGAAGTAAAACAAGCTTCTTTTTCCATACCTGTTCAGATTCTACCTTCTTGTCTATTCTATATTTGCACTTGGATATTATTCATGTTGTTATTCTTGTCTAATGCTAGATAACTGTCATCTTATAGCTGCATTCATAAGTTTAACTCTGCAAATATTTTTATGATTTTTGTAATCGGCCATTCATATATGTCTATATGTGATTCTGCTGGTATAAGAATTATTTCTTCATTCATCACTTATTTTCCAACTCCCTGAACATTTTTGGTTGAAAGCCTTGTCCATCTTAATGTGTTTATGCATGATTTGAGTGAAAATTGATCCAGTCATCTGACTTGTTCCGAATTCACACTTTATTTAGAAAATTACTTCAAAAAGAGTTAGTTACCAGGCATCTCCGACTTACAGCCTAGGAGAGTTTCCTGGAGTGATAACAGAAGCCAAAAAAATTTCTTCATCTTAGATGCAGAGGCTTGTACCAAATAACTATGTAAATGGAAGTAGATCCTGATTCCACCGATGAGAAAAATGACTTTCTCAATAGACAAGATATGGCCATAGGAAGTATCGGCATGTCTGTTTCTCCCAAACTTTTCCATCAAGTATATGAAGAATCACAAGGATCAAGTCTAAATGAATTATGGACCAGATTGGAGGTTCTATTTGGGAATAAAGAATATTGTGAATATTTCATGTAGGAGGTTGAACAAATAGAGCTAGAAGAGAAACCATCAGAAGATCAAGCCTCTTATTCTAAAGAGTCTTCTACAGAAGTGTCTAAAGAAATTTGTATTCCATTAATTGAGGATGATTTCTACTCCATTTCATATTTGTTTTCTGAAATTCATGTGGAATATATATGGCATGCATCTCAGGAGTCACATGCAGACACTTTTGCATGCACCATGCATGCATCTCAGGAGACAAAAAGGGATCCACGCACATTAGATGCCATTATGATATTTTTTGTGAAAAATTTGCAGAAACAAATTGGATATTTGAATCCCTCTCGGGAAAATATCCAATTTCAAAAAAAACATCATCCGAAATGGAGTCCAGAAAGTGAAGTTATGATCGTTTTAAAATCAACAAAATTTCAGCATTTTTCCAGAAACGACCGCACGGTTTTCAAAATTTCATCCAAAATTTATTTGGATATTTTTCATTACAAGAAGATAAAGTGGATATGTGTGGACATCTCAATGGTGCATATACTTCAACAGATCCGTGAAGACATCTACATCTTCAACAAAATCTTCAACGAGCACAAACTTGCACAGTTGCAAGGTCTTCTTGGAGTGAAGGATATGGTTGCTTAACAACTACCTTTTGTTCCTTATCATTTTTTATTTTATGCATTGTAATTTGAGGGGGGGTTTTGTTCCCTTAAGGTTTTCCCTCTTTCCTTGTTTATTTCAATGTATCTTTTGTATTTGGTTACCTAACATGGCCTCGTAGCTGGGACCCATTCTTTATTTTCACCATATTGATGTTCAGGGGCGGTGTTGGAGTTACTTAACACACACCTAGGATTTATTTTTCCTAAGGTTATTCCTTTTTTATTAGTCATAATTATTCATTATCCAGTCTCCTATATTTTAGGGGAGAATATTCCACCTGGAGAATATTCTCTTTCAGTTGACACTTTAGTTTGACTAGTAGAGTTGAGTTTAGATGTTGCATTGGTTTTGTCACCATGCAACATTGCGATCATCACCAACTCACTACTCTTTGTTCAATTAGTTAACTGAAGACTAGTTGACTAGTTAACTCAGCTAGGTGGTAGTTCACTCCCGTAACTGGCTGAGAGACTAGACTAGGTGGCAGTTTACTCTTGTAACTATTGGTGTGTGTCCAGATCAATCTACACCACCACTATGGCTCATTAGTTACTCATGTATCCTGTATCTATTGTAAATTATTCACTCTTTGAGTGTGGAATACCATTAATGAGAAATCTTCCATTCTTTCTCTCTTGCTTCTTCTTTCTCAATTTCTCTCTACAAATGTGTGTAGTATTTTCTAACTAGATCTATTTTGTGTAGGTTCAACACATTTACAAGTTCCAGAGTTCAAAAATATCTTCCATACCTTGGACACCAAGTTGGGTATCAAATATTCAGAGATACATATGGTGCTCAAGTATCATGATGCTCTACATAGATACATACATACTGAAATGGAATTTCTTGACATCTAGTCCTTGGGCATGGGCTACTGATATGTCATCAAAATTGAGTAGAATCGTAAACAAAAGATGCAGAAATTTGGGCCTGGGAACCCTTCACAGCAAAATCCAGGAAAAGGCTACCCCAACCCACAAAAAAAAGGACAGATAAAAGATGGATAGTATCAGGACAACCAATCCAAGCCGCAAGAAAATAAGGACACCAAAAAGACAAATAAAGATATCGGTAAGTGGTGCAACTTCCATAAGATTCCTTGGCATAACATTGTTGATTGACCCTCAAAGAAGTCATTGGTGTCCAAGTTGAAAGCCTCTGAATCAGATGTGGGTTATGACTCTGAGTCAGAACTAGAAAGGGGAAGATAGATCATTTACGTAGAATCTATTCCCACCGTTACTACCACCAAGCTCCATACTGGTGAACTAGACAAGCTATAAGAAGGAGAGAACCTTTTTCATTCAAAAATGTGGGTAAAAGGCACCCCGCTGCACTTCATTGTTTATAGCAGTAGACAGAAGAAACTCATCTCAGCGGAGGTCATCAAGTGGCTGGCCCTGCTCGCAATGTTGCATCCACAACCCTACACCATTGGATGGCTCTGCAAAGGAAGCGATCTTCACATCAGCCAACAGTGTGGACTGTCGTATGACATCAATCCCTTCAAAGACGAGGTATTGTGTAATGTTTCCCCTCTTGAAGTTTTTGATGTTCTTTTGGGCCAACCTTATTTATGGAAACATCATGTTGTATATGAGTCTAGGCCTCATAGTGTTATTATTACTTTGAATAGAAAATTGTATAGGATATGCAAGGCAGTCCCACCTAGTGCTATTTCCTTGATGTCTACTAAGCAATGAGTGAAACATCACATCCACATCCAGGGTCTCTAAGGCTAACCTCTCCACACAACAAAAGAAAGTAGATGAGTTCATGGAAGAATACTCAGATATCTTCTCCTCACCTACCTGGGTACCTCTGCACTATCAGGTCAAGCACCCCATCGATATGAACCCCGACGCACCACTGCCCAATGCGCCAGTATATTGCTTCTCTCTAGTAGAGAATGAGGAGATCAAGTGACATATCAAATAAATTCTCCATAAGGGTCACATCCATCCCATCTCATCATCTTGTGGGAGCCCAATCATGTTGGTACACAAGAAATATGGAACCTGGTGACTCTACATTGATTATTGGGCTCTAAATAAAATCACAGTCAGAAACCAGTACTCGATTCCCTGAATTGACGACCTCCTTGATAAAATCATAGGGGCCAAATACTTCAGTAATATTGATCTGAAGTCTGGCTACCACCAGGTCCCGAGAGAACAAATAGATGTATGAAATACAACTTCGATTCAAAGGAAGTCTGTTTTGAATGGTTGGTAATGCCCTTTGGTTTGATAAATTCTCCATCCACTTTGATGAGGATGGTGGATGATATTTGGTGACCATTCATCAATAATTTTGTAGTGGTGTATCTGGATGACATTCTCATTTACAACAAGACTTGGGTAGAACACTTGCAACATATTCAACAGGTTATGAACACCATGCGGTGGCACAAGCTATATGCCAACTTGGAAAAATGCTCCTTCAACATCGACAGGGTTCATTACTTGGCTACATCGTTGATCAACATGGCATACATGTGGATCCATCTAATATCCAAGTCATCTGTGACTGCCCATCCCCAGCCACACACACTGAGCTTCAGAGCTTCTTGGTCCTTGCCAATTTCTACCGCAGTTTCGTGTTGGGATTCTCCCATATTGCATGGGCCCTTAGCCAAATAAACAGGGGTGGTGGTAAGGAGAAATTTGTGTGGGTCTAGTCCCAACAACAAGCATTTGATGATTTGAAGAAATGCTTGTGCTCATCCCCAATACTTTCACTAATAGACCTTTAGTAGCCCTTTGAGATCGATACAGATGCTTCAGACTATGTTGTGGGTGTCGTTCTCACTCAGCACGACCACCATGTGGCCTATCATAGTGAGACAGTGTTATATGTTGTCCGTAAGTACCCTACTTACGACAAAGAAATGTACTTCATTATGCAAGCCTGCTTCCAGTGAAGACATTACATTCTTGGGAAGGAGACAATCATCCACACTGATCATAAGCCACTGTAGTTCATGCATACACAAGAAAAATTGCAGAATGACTGCCATCAAAAGTGGTCCACATACTTGCAACAATTCCACCTAAACAGACTACCAACCGCATCACTCACCACGATGCTAGACTCTTGCAACCATGAGACCTCTAGATGGCCCCAACTCTATGAGATAGACCTAGAATTCGCCACCACCAAAGAAATTTTTGGTGCAAACATAGTTGTTGATAATTTCCATCTTTATGATGGGTTGTTGTGTCGTTTGGTCCATATTTTTGTTCCATCAAGAGAGCGTGTGAAGATGATTTGGGAATCCCACTACAGTAGGGTGACAGGACAATTCGACATCGAAAATATAGTGGTGATGCTAAAAAAACATTTATACTGGCAGAAACTTCGACATGAGGTCAACAAGTATCTCAGGTCTTGCACTGCATGTGCTATTGCCAAACCGACCACTAAGAAACGGGGCCTATACACCCCTCTTCCTATTCCTAACAGGCTATGCAAATCCATCTCAATGGACTACATGTTGGGTCTCCCATCCACTAGTTGGGGAAATGACTGTGTTTTTGTGGTTGTTGATAGTTTTTCTAAGATGGCGATTCTGGTTGCCTGCAAGAAGAGCGTCACAACAGAGACCACTACCAAGATCTTCTTTAAAAAAGTCTGGGTACATTTTGGAATCCCACAAACCATTGTCTCACATTGGGACAGTCGATTTCTCAACACATTCTGGTTGATCCTCTCGTCACTGTTGGACACCAAGCTCACCAAATCCATGGCCTTCCACCACAAAATAAATGGCCAAACCGAGGTCATAAATCGAATGATTGTGCACATCCTATGCATATATAATTCCAAGAACCATCGCACATGGGATGATATCCTTGCTTATGTCCAACATAGCCACAACCGAGCCCTATATAGCTCAACCAGCCACAACCCTTTTCAGGTGGGGTTGGGATTCAACCATTGGGTCCCATAGATGTTGCACTTCCCCTTTTGGTCACCTCGACCGACTCATCTCCTGCTCCAACTGAAGCTGAAAAAGCCATGGTTCATTGAGTGGATTGAGAAGATCGACCAAAAGGTTATGGATATCCTACAGAAGTCCAATGACAAGTACAATCAATTCCATGATCAACATTGTGTGACACATAAGTTCCAGGTGAGCGACAAAGTTTGGTTGCACTTGCAGAAAGAATTCCTTACAGGACCCCAAAGGAAGCTTCACCCACTCCATTATGGGTCATACACCATCACCATGGTTTTGGGGGATAATTATTTTGATCTCAACATTCCTCCTTTCCTTGGCCTGTACCCAATGTTCAATGTGGATCTCCTTTGACCTTATTTCCCACCATTATTGGAAACCTCAGATGTAGTAGAACAACTGACACCAATAGAGATCAACCTCGACTGCATACAACAAGAATCCAATGATCATATTGTGGACACACATATCAAGGGAACGCGAAAGCAAAGGATCTATCTTTATTGAATCATCAAAGAAGGGCATCTCCTACACCAAGGGAAGTGGCTCACCCGAGGCCAAATTCAGGAGAAATTTCCTCATTTGATGGGAGAAATCAACGAAATGGAGACCATTGATTTCTAAGTAGGGAGGATTGATACAGGTGGATATCAATGGCCACCCACCTTTTCCAACTTTCTCAAAACAATTTTCTCGCAATTTTGGTAATTCACTATTTTTAGCAGTTTTTTGGGTCTTGATCTTTCAGAGTTGTTTTGGGGCCCTAAATGACATTTTTTGGGAAAACGGGGAGCAACATGAAAGTTTCTTCGATGTTTCTCACACAAAATTTGTATTCCTTGGATATATATTTATAACGAGGTATTGAGCGCGTCAAATGGAGATCGTATGCAAAAGTTACGACCCCGAGAAGTTGATGTACTGAATTACCCAAACAGGGCCCACATGACTTTTGGTGCTTCATCTCCTAGGGTTAGATTTTTGGATGTCTACGGTTTTTGACATTCATGTTTATTGTAAAAATACCTTCAGAGCCTCATTGTAATTAGTTTTCTTGCGAATGAGCGCAACCATCACACATCTTCTCAAAGATAAGCCACCGCCATTCTAGAAAGCTTGTTTTTTGCTGCATTTTATAGTTTCAACTTATATCCTTATTGAATAGAAAACTAGTTTTATTGTATCTCTATTATTTTGTGTTAAACATTTGTTAATAATCTATATTCATTTTGTTATGCTCATAAAATCCGGATCAACACCTCATGTATGTGCCAACTCATCGACTACTTATCTCAACCATGTACCCAACATGTACTTGATCCGGATTTTATGAGCAAAGAGAAATGAATATAGATTATTAAAATATGCTTAGCACATAATAACAAAGATACAATAAAACTGGTTTTCTATTCAATAAGGAAATAAGCTGAAACTGTAAAATGCAATGGAAAACAAGCTTGTTGGAATGGTGGAGGCTTATCTCTGAGAAGAGATGTGACGACTACGCTCATTCACAAGAAGATGATTACAATGAGGATCTGAAGGCCCTTTTACAATAAATAGGAATGTCAAAAACCCTAGACATCCAAAAGCCTAACCCTAGGAGATGAAGCGCCAATAGTCATGTGGGTTTCGTTTGGGTAAATTAGTACATCAACTTCCTGGGGTCGTAACTTTTGCATATGATATCCGTTTTAGACACACGATATCCCACTGGAAATTTCTATCCAGGAATAAACATTTTGATGTGATCTACCAAAGGGTAGTTTCAACTATGACGATCCCTAAAAATATTGTTTAGGGCCTCAAAACAACCCTACAAGTCAGGTACCCGAAAACTAGGAAAAAAACTTCCAAAATGAATTAGTTGGAATAGGTGGAAGGCCATCGACATCCATATGGATTAGTACCTCAACCAAAAGGCCTTATCAATTTCATCATCCAAATCTGATTTGTAACTCTATAATAGACCTGTTGTATATGATCACATACCTGCAAACCTTGCTTAACTTTAACAATAAGAGACTAGCATTTTCATCAAACTTTACTTTAGTCTCACATGACTAATTTTGGATTAGTCAACAACCCTAACTTGACATAATTATAAATATGTACCTATGATGAATAATGATCTAAATATAATAGACAATGTTCTTCAATGTCTTTTATGCAATTCGTCTAGGTTTCACTACTTGGAACCTCTCAGAAAAGGAGTTATAGAAAACATGGCACACCTTATTGAATTCTGGCTTATTCTAGAGAGCGAACTTGTAGAGCGTGCCCTTCATGGAATATTTTTTGTATGGATTTTAAAATATTACAAACAATACTACATATTGTTCTCTAACCAATAAATTTGGTCTTACTACATTTGGATCTGTTATGAAGAATTTATGACATTTTTACCCAAAACACATGTTTTAGACTAGTTTAGGGACTAGCGACAAACCCTACTTTCCACAGAGTGTAACTCAAAACATACAATGACCCACAATATGAAATGATTACCATAGATACTTGGATATGTTTCCTCAATGACCTGTATATTTTGCGGTCTGAATTATTCTAGAAAACAGGTTATTGCGAAAATGGTGAGATGACCTGTAAATAACATACCTAAAAAGCATCACAAAAATAATTTATCCTCCCTTGAATTTAATCCTTATTTACTTCACCTTCCCTCTAAAATTCACCTTAGATATCCTTTGGTTACCGCAGTCACTTGTAGATATTAATTATGCTCAAGTGTGATTAAAATGATAGACCCTTGCCTCTTATTTATACTTTTATGTAGCTTCCTCAAGGGGTTACCTTCTAACCATCCTAAACCACTTTCCTTATTTTAGGGCTAACCCATTTATAACCAGTTGTCCACTTAGTAATTTCTCCATTAATTTTATTATTTAAATAATTTCTCATGTATCCACTTTGACTTATAGTACACTCATCACTTCACTTTATTATTTACCTTGTAACAATCTTAAACCAATTTCCTTATTTAAGGGCTAACCCACTTCTAACCATTTGTCCACTTAATAATTTCTCCATTAACTTTATTATTAAAATAATTACTTTTTATCCACATTGACTTATAGTCCACTCATTACTTCACTTTATTATTTAAACAATTTCTTCTTTGCAACCACTTTGACTACTTTGACCTTTTGGCACTTCTAGATGACTCATGAGGGTTCTCCAACTTCACATGGCCATAACTCTCTAACCTTGAGGAGTTATGTGATGTTCCACATACCATCAAAAGTGAAATTACATGTACTATCCATATAGAATAGTATTACCTTAAAATATATTAAAAATCATACTATTATACATCAAACAAACGTGGGTCCATTACCCAAACCTTGTGCTACCAGAATTTGCTACCAGACTTTATTCAAGCCTTGACATCAATGAAAACCAACCCAAATAATAAAAAACTTAAACATAGGGGATTACTATTTGATTTCCTCATTCATTTATCAACCTACTGTGCTCAAAGTTTTTGTGGTCAAACTACTCTGGTTGCAAGAAACTCTTAAACTCTCTAAAGTGTCGAATTTAGCAATGAGTATATTCATTTCCTTTTATCTCTATCACTCATGCCCTAAACAAATTCTTGAAACCACTTCCATATTCTTGAATATTTTTACTGCTTCTTGATTCTTGAGCGGTTTTCTTACTAGTAAAAATTGTTAAAAATCCCCTTACGTCCTGAAATTCTATTATGATCAGATCATGGGGCACCTGGAAACTATCCAGTCAGAGTATACATAATGCCTGACCCCTAAATAGATATTTGTAATCATTTTCCTTTTTCGAATGGAGCTCGAAATCATAGTTGTAGATATTACATGACTGTGAAACCGTCGAATTGATCTTAGCATTCGATCTCAGCCATTGATCTTTTAAATGTAGGCATGCTTCATTAGAGATACCTTAAAATATGTTAGTAATCCATTGGATAAATTGATGTTTTCAAGGGCATAAAAATTATCAGTCTTGGAACTATCATTATAACTTGATCATGGTAATTGATCGGAGTTGTTCTAATTGGAGTGATCAAAGTTTAACAAGGCACAAAACAAAGAAATATTCAAATCAAATCGATCAAATCTAGACCATTGATTGGGGTTTGATTTTTCAACATGACTCCAATGAGCATAGTTGGTAGGGATCATATCAGATAGATCTGGGATGTCAATCAAAGATCCACTGCCATTAGATAGGGACCATTAATCACAAGTGACCCATCGAAGTGGTCGAGATATGATATTTCAATATGACTCTGATGATGGAACTCCAAGAAAAAATTTTAGCCACCGATCTGGAGATACCAAAGGAAGTTCAACGACACATGAGGGATGTCGATCTGAAGAACCCCCAAAATGGCTAAGGAACAACCATTATATTTTTGATGTCATATTGGCCACATGGAAATTTTCTATTAGTTTAGGATGGTGTTGACATGGAAATGGGGGGAAACGTGTAACCCATCTTTTATGTATGAAATGTGTATATGATAGGTTCCACCTATCCAGGTGGAAGCTAATGATTGTCCCTAATAGTGCTTCAATCACGTGCTAACATGATCCTTGTCCAAGAGGTTTTAACACTTGAGGTCCAATCTAGATGGTTGATTTGGATCCCAAATAAAGGTCATTGATTTCGTGATGACATGGTACCGGACCAGGGAAATATAAGAAGGAGTACTTCACTTTGGGTCGATAGCCCAGTGGTTCAGTGAGATGACATAATATCAGTCGTTTATCATAGGACAGTGAGAGATGTTGATTTAGTTTGAAGAAATGACAAAATTGGCTAAGTCATTAACCATATCATTTTAACGTCATCCTCGATGCATAGCATCCCACATTGGTCCATGTCGGTGTTAATGGGATCTGATAGAACTACGCTGCTAGCAAGCTGACATGACATTTGGCTAGGATTCTTAAATTCTTGATGACATATCTTCACCATTCATTGTAGGGGCCCATTCAGAGGTTTGGAGGAACAAGCTTAAATGAGACTCTGAGAGGATGCATGTGAGGACAAATCTTGACCTTTGATTAGAGGAACGAGAGATCATATGATGACTATTAATTTCCCCATGTTTGAAAAATAAAATTGGCTAAGGCATGAAAATTTTTATTTTGGCCTCACCATGGAAACTTAGTACCTTCTTATTGTCCCGTACTGGTACTGATGTGGAAGATAGGTGGGACACATGTCACCCCGATTTGAGGCTTTTAACCTTTCATGTAGTGGGTTTTGCATGTCCATGTGGTAGCTCCATCTTGGATTGACAGTGCTTCGTTGGTGTGTTGATGTGACACCTAGCCGAGGGCCAACAAAGGGTATCGAATAATATTCCTTCTTTTAAACCTTTTGAACTTATCGTTGAAAATTTTACAGGTTAGGATATTTTTTTCAATCCAAAACAAGGGTATCAATGAATATTCCATGATGTCGGGGTCATCCATTTGATCTCGAAGAATTACTAAGGGTCGTTGATCTTGTCGTGGTAAGAAGTAAAATTTGGCTAAGGGAAATATTGTCAAATTGATGTCAGCCTAGACATGTGGTGACTTTATACTAGCCTTTGATGGCACTGACGTGGTAGAGGGGAAGGACATGTGTCACTTGGATTTGTAATTTTTACCTATACATGTGGTAGGCTTCGCATGTCCATATGGTAGTTTTGGATTGTCCCTAGCAGCGCCCTATTGGCTGGCTAACATGACACTTTGCAAGAAGTTTTGGAGCAGATTTGGACGACCAATTGGGGGTGGAATTATTTAAATATGGACCAACCATTAGAGGAGCCTCCTTAAATCACTTGGTTGGATCTGAATGTCACTTCAAAGAGGGGACCTTGACACCATATCTTAACCATCGATCTTTCCAACAAGAGAGCGATAAGATCTGGGTTTTCGATCTTTCAGTGCCTGAAGACCTTTCCATTATGTGCACTAGGGTCTTGATATTTTGATAAGACCCTAGGCTATAGACTTAGCACCTTTGTGAGCACTATAAGACCAATTTGGCTCCTGATAAGAACCTGATAGATCAATTGTTTTTATGAGCACCAAGGCATGGATTTTCTTGCTGTAAAGGCTCTTGACATTCAACTTTTTTCTGTTAAATCATTTGATCTCGGCTTTATAACCTCATATATCATTCATTTTATTGTAGGAACAAATACAATACCAACATTGGCTTCAACGGGGATAGCATACCCTTGTGGTCTACTTAGAACTATAGACTCAATGCCTTTTGCTTTTGGGTAACAGAGTTTTCCCTGAAAGATACATCTTTTTCAGATCTGGAAATTGATTTGATATGTGACACAAAAATGTTGAACAACTTATAGAATTATAAATCTACCTAAATGAATGGTGAATGAAGTAAAATTAAAAATTCATGAATAGAAATGGAAAGATATTATTTATGTACAAGGTAAGAAACCTTTGCAATGATCATTCCTACAAAAATTGCTTGAGGAACCTCCCATTTATAGGAGCCCCAAAAAATTCTTCATTCAACTAAGCTAAATCATAAGTGTTATTATCATGGACTACAAGAACTTTGAATGGTCCAAGCCAAATATTATCAAAATTTTCATGCTTCCCTTTAGCTTCCCTTCGAGCATCCCATTTCAGGACAAAATCTTCTACCATGAAATTTATTTCCTTGGTTCTTTTGTCGAATATTTATTTTACCCTTTCTTGATGAGCTTGGGAATTTGTCTGAACTTCTTCACTTACCTATTGAACTTCAATCAACTGGTTAATTATTCTCTGCACGTTATCTGATTATGTCTCCTCATCTTGCAGTAATTTCATCATGGGGAGGTTGAGTTGAATGGGGAAAATAACTTCCAAACCATACATGCGATGAAAAGGAAAATTTCCAATGGCCATCTTAATACTAAATCTGTCTACCCAGATAACATATTTCAGGTGGGAATATTGTGCCTTCTTGTTTTGAGATAACATCTTCTTGATGATCTTGATCAAGTTTTTATTGGAAGATTCATCCAATCCATTTCCATGTGGATAGTAAGCAATAGGGTGTTCCAGCTCTATGTTATAGTCCTAACATAAGTTAATCGATTTGTCAGAATTGAAATCCTGAGCATCATCAACAATGATATTTCTTGGGAATCCAAATAGGGCCAACATATTTTCCTCTATGAACTTTATGATGACTTCATCAATGGCTTCCCTTGTAGGTATGGACTCTACCCATTTTGTGAAATAATATGTGGATTTCAAGATCCACTTGAATTTGGATTAATCTCAATATTGAAGTCTAATCCCCACTACTAAAAATATGTCTCAAATTTTATTGGTTTTAGTGGGAAGGGAAACAAATTCTACTTTCTTGCAAACATTAGACATTCTACACATGCATGAACCAAACAATTTACATCAACAAATAAAGAGGGATATTAATACTGAACTCTAATAATCTTTTACATAGTGGATATCCAAGCATGATGACCCCCCCACACACGCTTATTGAACTCAATGATTATGCCCTTAGTTTTCTCTTTAGTGAGGAAATCTAGTAGGATCTCTCCTAGGTCCTTCCAAAGCAATTTTTCCCCCAAAATGCAAATATCTAGCTCTAGATTTATCCCATGTTGGTGAGAAAATAAAATTTTCCAGGTAAAGGATGATGTATTTATACCAATCAGACTGAGAAAATATGGATCTTACCTGTTATAACCCTAAATGGCACCAAACATGCATACCTGGAATCATGCCATCTTACTTTCTATTGTTTCCATCATTGAACAACTCTTCTAAAAAACCATATTTTTGAAGATGTACACACCCTGCACCACTATTGCCCGCGTACACTTGATTGTTGCACCATTACAACCCACGTATACTCACAAAAAGTGAGGAAAATAAAAAATTTCAAAGGGATACAGGTTTTCGGGTAGTTACCTAACCATTTGACCCGCCATAGCCGGTCACCCAATCAAATAACTATCTTCTTGGCCTATAAAAGAAGGCGTTCGGGTTCCATTCTGACAATAATCATGAGAGAAAAGAAACTCCACCCATTTTAGTATTTCCTCTTTGCCCCAATATTTTGCAACCACAGTGTGAGTTTGAGCCATAATTCTTTTTTTTCTAGCCCTTTTTCCTCGATTGCAAAACCTTCTATGTCCTATTACGGGAGTTAGCCGATGACATCTCAACAAGTGCAGAACCAGTACGCTGGTCACGACCATGGTTATTACCAGAACCCTGGCCAACAACCTAACTTTTCCTGGCAACCTGGTGCCAACCAAACTCCAGGATCCTTTTTCCCTGGTTATAATCAATAACCCAAATTATCGTTTCTGGAAACTTTGCACTTGCCAGACATGACAAGGTTATTAAATGACCCCAGTTGTCATGATCTGCATTGGCCTCCTATGTCAACCAAGCTGCCTTCCAACATTACAAAGTTTGAAGCTAAGACTAATAAAGATCCAGGCGATCGTGTGACTACCTTTAATTTATGGTGCTCTTCCAACTCATTGAGGGACAACTCCATCCAATTGTGTTTGTTTCAACACACTCTCATCAGGAGTGTTGTAAAATGGTACATTGAGCTTGACCACTCAGGATACTCTAACTTTGTTGAATTGGCAATGGTTTTCTTAAACCATTCTCAATTACCTATGAGATACGACGTCGACCCCGTGTTGTTGGCCAACCTTGACCAAACAAAGGAAGACCATATCTTAGATCACATTCGAGAATGGAGACACTGGAAGAGTTTGATAAAAGTACCAGTCCCACCAACATTCTTGCTTGAGTGGTTCCTTAAGTCTTTGGTACCTCAGTTATCCAAATACGTAGCAACGTCGGGGGTCTTTTCATAAGAAGAAGTGATAATTAGAGCTCAACAGATAGAACGGATTTACTCTTAGTCTGGTTTACTTTACGAAGTTTTTCCAGATGCACCATGGTGAATACTTGACAAGACCAGAAAGAGATATGGACCACATGCTGATGGTATTGTTGGTTCAACGCAAATGAAGCCTGCTAATAAATTGTCAAATCAATTACAATAATTGTCAATATAGCAGAAAGTAGCTAGCCAGACCATTGTTTCGGCTACTCCCCCTACTCAAACATTGAATGTACATAGTGTGCAATTGACAAAACCAAAGGCCACCCAACAACCTGATGGAAAGAAGAAACAATGAAAGAATGGTAAGGGGGATAAGAAACCTACCAATAATGCTGGTGGGGGAAACATAGAAAAGAAGAAGTCAAAGTATCCATGTAACCTTTGCACGGAAGACCATATGACTCACTTTTTCCCTCAGCTTGTGGAGGCTCATAAGTTATTGGAAGAGCAACAACCTGCTATGTTAACAAACCCATTTCAACATGGGAAAAATTTGACTCAAGCCTCTTCGAGCACAGAAGGGGGTAGTTAGGGACCCCCTCCGTCTTCGAGTAATCCTTCGTCCACGAATGTGTATATGTTGAAAGGTAATGTTGATATAGCAACTAGGACACATGACTATGGAACACCAAACACCTCTGAGAAGGGTAAAGAAGACGAAAAACCCACCTCTTCCTCTCCATATTGGGAAGATGTTGGGTGAAACAATGACACACATCCCAAAACGTGCGTTCAAAAAATCTTCCCACATTCCAAATGCAATGGTCGCCCAAAACTACTTTGTGGTGGAGGATTTGTCTCAAACCCCTTGTGCAATGTCTACTTTGAAATTCCTCCAGAGCTTCCCTTCCCAGAGAAAGGATTTGTTAGTTGCCTTAGGATTTGCTACGACTTGTAATGCAGGAACGATCATTCTTGATACAACTGACTTAAAGCTTCGTCTCCCTTACCACGTGGCATTTTAGATAGTAGTGGCTTGCACCATGAAAACGTTTACTCAAAACATTTTCCACATGGTGGTTGATGAGGGCACCTCGACATGCGTGATGTCTATGGTGTGTTGTAAGGCCATTGACCAACAAGTTTTGTCTCCATCACCTACTCTTCCTACCACTTTCAATAGTCATTCATTTCGACCACATGAAATCATCTCCTCTTTCCCTGTGCAGTTAGAGGCGAAGACCTTGTGCATCTAGGTTGAATTAGTCGATGCATCTCTCAACTACAATCTCTTGTTAGGGAGGATTTGTACCTATGTTATGGATGCAGTGGTCACTATAGTTTTTCAAGTCTTATTTTTTCCAAATGAGGGTCAGATCGTGTCCATTGATCAACTGTCCTTTTCTTGTCTTGACCCTTCATCGGGGGCATCCACGATCCTAATGATTAATAACCCTCAACCCAGTATAGTTAACATAGGGGTTGGTTTATGCCCACCTTTGATGGGTACTTTTGATTACGTGCCTCCTTCTGGCGATGTTAGGTTCATATTGGTTGTCCCTGACTAGCCTAAGGTTGACGCTTTTCAAGTCTCGTCATTTTGTATGAATTAATTTAACAATCCATGGACTCTTCCTTCCCCATCAGCCACACTGGAAGGGATAGGGCACCATGGCATGGCCATGCCTTTGTCCACAACATAGGTTGCATACTCTATAGTCCAACAAGATTTTTCCAATCTTGATCCCACTCCCGCACATGAGTTAGATCTAGTTCTCGAGCCTATTTGGGATCAAGGTTCCCTCATCGATATTGATTCTTTAGAATTATTATTTCCCTTAGATGAGGAAATTATTGAGGCAATGACTATTTTGGAAAGACCTTGGGATGATCTCCATCACAGACCTGATTTCCTCCCAGAGTTAAGAAGAATTGAAGTACGTGAATTCACTTTGACTATGACCGGAGATAGGTCTTTTCCTATCAATCCTTTGGCTACACACATAGTTTATGATGAATGAAATATGGCAACCATCGCTAAAATGATACCTATTGATATCATTAGAACCCTTGGTGTCGTGGAGAATTTCTTCATCAAAGCATACTTCTCCCCTGAGGATATTCAAATCTTCAAGGATTTATTTAAATAATTCCACGATGTGTTTTACTGGTCTTACGAGGAATGCTAGGCATCAATCCAAGAATCGTCAAACACAAAATCATGACATATCCTGAGAATAAGCCAGCCCAACAAAAGCTTCATCCAGTTAATTCTAAGAAGGGAGAAACTATTAAGGCTGAAGTAGAGAAACTTCTTAAAGTTGGGTTCATCTACCCCATCCAATTGACTCAATGGGTGTCAAATCTTGTTCCTGTCAACAAAAAATAGGGTACGATTCACGTATGTATGGACTTTAGTGATTTGAACAAGGCTTGTCCAAAGGATAATTTCCCCATGCCATATATTGACCAGATAGTTGATGAATGTGCAGGTTGTGAGGTATTTTATTTCATGGATGTTTTTTTGGAATACAATCAGATATAGATCAAACCTGAAGACTAACACAAGACCTCTTTCATTTGTCCATGGGGTAAATTCTCTTATCATAAGATGCATTTTGGTCTAAAAAATGCCAGAGCTACTTTTCAATGGGCCATGTCTTTTTTCTTCCATGATCTCAAACACATAGTCGAGGCTTATCTTGATGATTTAGCATCACGATCTCGTAAGAGAGTTGATCATACCACACACCTCCGAATTATCTTTGAGCAATGTCGCTACTACCTGATTCGCTTGAATCCAAACAAATGAAGCTTTTGCGTAATGTCAGGTCATCTTCTAGGTTTCATAGTTTTGATAATAGGGATCATGGTCGATCCTCTAAAGGTTGAGGCAATAGTTCAGTTGCCTCTCCCATGCATAGTCCCTCAGCTTCAAAGTTTACAGGGAAAAGTGAACTTTTTACGGCGTTTCATTGCAAACTATCTCGAGATCACAAAGGGTTTCATGAATTTACTAAAGAGTGACGTTCCTTTTCATTGGGATGAAGCCACTCAACACTCTTTTGAAGCGTTGAAACATGCCCTCACGTCTACCCCTCTGCATCGGCCACCCAATTATAATAAAGATTTATTATTTTACTTGGCCACTGCGAAGTCTACCATCGGTATGGTATGGGTTCAGGTAGATTATTTTCTCAAAGAATACGTGATTTATTGCCTGAGCTGAGGCCTGGTTGGACCAGAATGCAATTATCCCCACATTGAAAAACTTACGTTGGAAACAATTCATGCTGTCCAACGGTTCTGTCATTACATTTTGTTTCATAGGACCACCATCATTGTCGTTGTAAATCTGTTTCAATACGTGTTGACACGACGTGTAATCAACCGAAAGATCAGTAAATGGATAGTTATCGTCCAGGAATTTGACTAGATTTTTATTCGGTGAAATCCAAAAAGTCTCTAGCCTTTGTGGAACTCATCTCGGAACTTCTGGTCGAGTCAGGCGATGTTATACCTGAAGAGTCTCCTATTAAAGGAGACATGCTTTTTATCACGTCTTTTGACCCCTAGTATGGAGACATACTAGTCTATATCTAGACTTTGAAGTGTCCCGCCTTTGCTTCTCATGATGAACGTCGACATATACACCATCAGGAAAATAACTATCTCATATTCAAGGACACTTTGTATCATCAAGGTGTAGATTTCATCCTTCGTCGGTGTCTCACTCATGAAGAAACAAAAATCATACTTAACGATTTCTACACCAAAGCATGTGGATGTCATTTGTTTGGGTTGGCAAGATCCCAAAATATTCTACGAGCCGGTTACTTTTGGCTGACATTAATCAAAGATTGTGTTGAATTGGTTAGGAAGTGCCACCCATGTCAAATCGTCTTTCGAAAGATGAGGTCACAACCCTCTCCCATGTTTCCCGTCATCACTGTTTGTCCCTTCAGCAAGTGGGGGATTGATTACACTACATGCAATCCCCCTTTAGCAAGGGGGCACCGTTATATCATCGTAGCAGTAGACTACTTCACGAAGTGGGTCAAATCTATGCCAACCTTCAAAGATGATAGTGAGACAACAACTCTCTTTTCGTTTAAACAGATAATAGAAAGGTTTGACATCCTGAGAGAGATTGTCACTTACCATGGCAGTCACTTTCAGAATAAAATTATGTCTAAGTTGATGTCAAAGCTTGGGTTGAGGAAAGAACATTCATCACCCTATTACCCACAAGCGAATGGTCAGGTGGAAGCCGTGAATAAATATCTTAAGACTATTCTACAACGAACGATTAAGTCAACCAAGTCAAATTGGCATTTGATGTTCTATTAAGACTGCAACTGGTTTCTCACCTTTTCAACTCATTTACGGGTTGGAAGCAGTTTTGCCAATAAAGTTCCAGATACTGTCTCTAATGTTGGCAATAAAGTTATTTCCAGACACTTCACCACTTGAAGATCATTTATTATATCTCAAGAAGATCGATGAGCAACCTCGTGATGCAACCTTGGCTAATGAGGCTCACAAACAAAGAGTCAAGCGTCAGTATGATTGGTCCCTTTGTGCTCAGATTTTCTCTAAAGGCGACCTTGTCCTGGTCTATAACCAAGATAAGGACCCTTTGGGGGCAGGAAAGTTCAAACCCATGTGGTTCAAACCTTTCATTATGAAGGAGGTTCTAAAGAAGGGTGCTTATTGTCTGGTGGACTTTGACAAAAATGATTTGGTGGAGCCTAGAAATGGGCTCTACCTCAAGAAGTGTTACTCGTAGGTGGGTCTCCTTGGGTGACTTCTTGTACGTATGTATAGTTCTTATACATTTTCTTTTTAGTTTTTGTATTTTTGGTTTTATGGATGTGTCATTTTTGATGTCATATTTTTCACTATGGTATATGTCAAATGAATTAGAGGTGTTCATTGGGTTTATGGATGTTGCTAGATGGCACACTGGGATGCTTTATTCTGCATCTTAGGTGATTTTCAAACCTTAGGGCCAATTGCTATCTTCAGGAGGTATCTGTTTAGGTGACACCATAAACAATGTTTCTGAATACAACACAGTTTTATAGTTATTTGTGACGCTTTTGTTGGACACACCTACCACACTTAGAGGGGGGGGGGGAGGGGTGAATGAGTGTGGGGTTCTTTTTCCCAAAACTTCCCTCTTGCACAAAAACTCATCAATTAGCATTCAACATTTATTCATTACCCATTGTTGTCATTTATAACCAGTTA
>JZKD02S0603063.1:833538-846917 GCA_000966675.3 Picea glauca | reverse complement strand
GAGCAGCAGCTTGTAAAAGAACATTTGACAAACTAATCCCAAAGAGCCAAGTCCATTGAAGGAGGCTCAAGGAGATGTAGCCCAGAGAGGGGTGAACTCCTTTATCATCTTGTTAGTGTTGTGAGTTTGATGTGTTATTTGCTGCAATTTATGTTGTTGTGTATTTGTTTATAGCACATAATTAACCTTTTAAAAGAACATTTCCTCACACATGAACATTGAAAAGAAGAAGCATGAACTTAACACATAAACCATCTTGCATATTTTAACACATGAAGCAAGGTCCTGTAAGGTTTATTTTATTGAAGTAGGGGGTGCTTGCATAGCATAACAAGTCAGCCTTCTATTTTTGGTTCAGATCATGATTTGAAATTTGTTATTTATTCATTTTAAATAAGATTTAAATTGTCAGTCAAAGTGATTTTTATCCTGACACTATCAAAATCTTAGAATTATACAACCTTATGCTATAGATTTCTCTTAACAAATAGGTTGTTGGAGCAACATTATACAGGACAAACAAAAGTTCTCTTTAAATAATGGCCAGTTATTGGTCTGTGCAATTCCTCTTAGACCATATGATGGACTTATTTTTTTGAAACTATATGGGATAAATTTTACTCTTTGGCTTTCGTCCTTTTGTAGACTGTGCAATGTTTTCATTTTTTTCTCATGTAATTTCTAGATGTGAAATTTTATTTGTATTGAACTAGCTTTAGTTTGTTCTGCATATAACCTTTCATGTTATGTTTTTCCTTACATGTTTCATTATATTTTGGTTTTGTTGATATCTATGACTGATCATCTATCCAATCATTTTTGAGTTTATATCTAATGTTAGGTAGCTGGTAATAGCATTTGATGAGAGTTGAAGTTTCTTTCATTTTCCTTTATTTGATATTTTAAAGTCCCGTGAAATAAAATCATTTGTCTTTTTGTCATCATAGACTTGTTCTAGATTATAAAAGACTTCTTTGAGTTTTTTCAAGAAGTATCATTCTTTCTTTTTTCATAGATTTTTAGTTGACATACGTTAAGTGGAGCTTATACAAATACAGAGAAATGAATCTATCTTAATATTGCTGATCAATGTAAGGTTAGTTAGTTTATTTTTTATTTAATTTGTTGATTTACAAATGAATAATTATTACATCAGTTAAAAGTTAAATTATTTGTCCATTATTGTTATATCATTTACAATCTTGTTCACTCATTGTTTGGTAGTTTGTCAGTTATAGTACTAGAAAAATCTTGTTTATTTTTAATCTTGATTTGATCCATTAGTTGAAAAGAATTATTTGCACAAGGCTTTACTTAAACCTTGTAATTGTATATATCTTTTATATATAATACCATTGTTAGTTAAGAAATTGTAATTAATGTGTTGATTGATAGAATTGTACCTTTTAGTTAGCTTATATCTTTTATTTATTTTAGAATCCTAGTTGGCTAAGGATCCATAAAACCCGTCAGGATAGATTATTCCAATCGGCTTGGGTTATATAGACAACCTCGGACTGGAACTTCCATTCTTGTTGATGGTGTGTCATAAACATTCGTAAAAAAATGGTGCTAGAAGGAGGGCTGAGGAAAATTTAATGATTAAATGTTTTACCCCTCAGCTTGTCATAATTCCAGATTTATCAATTTTTCTTCTGTGTCATCTTGAAATGCACTAGAAGGCATACCAGACTGACAAGCTGGCCTTGCAAGAGTCTTTGTTTTGAATGTATTTAACTCCCCATGGATCCCCAAATCATTATGTTGGAACATGATTTCCACTTATAATTACCCAATATTCCCAATGAGACAGTCTCTCACTTATCCAAACTCACCTTTGATGGTGGGGGGGGATGTATATACAAAAGACCATGTTAACAAGTTTTGGTGTAAATGCACCAAGCATGATATTTCTTATTTAAAGGTTTTATGCAGATTGTTTGCTTTTACTTCTAGGGATCGGATTAAAAATTGGTTTGAGACTTTTCCACCATTTCACATTATTGATTGGTTTCAATTTGTAGAGTAATGTTTAGATTCTTTTGAAATCTATGATTACAATCAATTATGTGAAGAATTTCAGGCTTTACTAATCAATGAAAATTCATCTCCAAAGGTATTTTTAACAAGCATCCATCATGTTCTTTGTAAGTTTCAACTTGATGACATGCCATTTGTACTAAATATCCTCTCTGATGTTTCTCCCTTTTCATCCAACCATTCTCACAAATGATGAATCAATTACAAATCCTACCACTCAATTGCGAGAAGAATTTTGTTTGCAAGATGAGAGGAATCCATCCAAAACTTTTGAACAAGAAAGGGAGGTAGAATCTATTAAAAACGTTCTTACTGACAATCAAAATGGTTTTTCCTTTGAATCATTGTATATTCAGTTCTCGACCATTGTGGAAGAATATTTGATGTTGGTTCAAGGTGAATTTCCATATTATTCTAACTCTTTCTCTAATCAGTACTTAAATTCAGTTATTGAAGAACACTTAGGTGATGAAAATTATTTTAAGCATTCTAACATTCCCATGAAACCGATTAGAGATGTAAATCTGCAATTTGAAGAAGAAACCTTAAACCTTCATCCAAAAATCATATCTTATCCAAAGGAAATATTAGATGTTTGTCATGGAAGTTTTGAATTGTCTATCATACATGAGGAAAATTTAGATGATCATATTATGTTGAAGGATTTAGCACCAAAATAGAGTGAAAGTTTTAAGGAAAGTAAAGATGAATGTATTGAGCATACCATTTTTAAATATCATAGCTCAAGAGATTCTTTTCATGTGCTCATTTCTAATTCCTTTTACTCTTTATATTTGATATCTTCTTATATTCTGGTGGACATGATACTTCACCCACAATATCTTACTCTTTTCCATCACAATCATATCTTTTCGATATGCCAAAATTTGGTGAAATTAATTCTGAACATAACATTTATAAAGTCGGAATTGATGCTCTTTCACCATCATCACTTGCATGGAAAAAAGACATGTTGCAAGATGATTTTACATGATTTATTTTTGAAAGAGGCAATACACTCATTCTTATGCTTCACGTTTTGAAACGGTCTGTTTCATCAAAGAAAGTGTTCAAACCAATAATCTAATTGATATCATGAATTCTCTTATGATGTGTTCCCCATTGACAGATATAGTTCATCAACGTCATATATTTCATCCTAATTTTTATGACAGGATGTTAGAATGGCTTGAAGATTCATATCTAAAAAATCTTCATAGTAAAGATAAAGTTGTGCTTGCTTTGTTTCTACTTAAATATCTGGGAAGTAAGTATGGCATGATTTTTTTAGATCCTCCATGTGGATAAATTGATGAACACTTGGAGAATTGTTAGGAGGATGGGGCACTTCGGCCTTGGTTGATGGTTATGTCAGGCGCCCATAATATTGACAAGTTTTCCAAACCTACTTACATTCTTTGATGCCATTATGACCCATATCATGACAATATTGCAGAATGGCTGGAGGATTCATACATCAAGAAGTTTCAAAAGAATGGTAAGGCCATGCTTGCTTTGTTTTTAACTGAATATATAGGAGGTAAGGATGAAATATTTATTTTGTATATGCAAATACTACATTCTTTTATTCTGATTTTCGACTTTCTATGCCTTGCAGGATTGAAGATGCTCTTGTGGTTGCACTGGAAATACAATTTTACTTAGCGTTTTGATCTATGTAGAAGTTAGAGTAGGTGTAGGAATACAGTCCTTTTTGGTTTTTCTTTCCTTTTCAATTTTTCCTTTGAATAATTCAATTATAAAGGCATGTGAGTATGCAAAGAGAACCATCATCTGAATGTTGTCAAGGAAGTCTTCTTTCAATTCCTTTGTTTTTTCTTTTCGCAACTTTCTTGATTAAACGTTTCTTTTTCAAAACTTGGTAGCACTATGCAATGATTTCAGATATTATGAATGATTAATAAAGAGATTAGGGATTTGATCTTAGTTTTACCCTAACCAACATATATTACCATTGCACGTAATTGAAGCCATCCCGATTAAGAATTTTTCTATTTACTTGTAGTTTTTGTGACTTTTAATAATAAGCTTGGTCAAAATGTGATCCAGATTTATGTAGGAACACAATGAAATACAGAAATACACATAAACAAAGAGATGCAACGGAAATAAGACTTCATTTCATTAATAAAAAATGATTGAAATATGCTTACAGACATAATGGAAATAAACTAGCTAGGGCGCTGGTAGCTTATCTCTGAGAAGAGATGTGGCTGCTACTCGCCTCCGTGAGAAGATGATTACAATGAGGCTCTGAAGGCCCTTTTACAATAAACAAGAATGCCAAAAGTCCTAGACATCCAAAAACCTAACCTTGGGAGATGAAGTGCCAAAAGTCATGTGGGCCTCGTTTGGGTGAGTTGGTGCATCAACTTCCCGGGGTCGTAACTTTTGCATACGATCTCCATTTTAGGCGTATGATAGCTCGTTGGAAAGATCTATTTGAGGCCTACAACGCTTGAGACAAAATAACATCATTAGATGTTATTTTTCAATAGAAGCATACCCAAAAAAACCTCGTTTAGGGCCTCAAAATGGCCCCGGAAGTTCAGGACCCGAAAAAACTGCTAAAAGTAGTAAACTGTGCGAAAACTAGAAAACTGAAAGAAGCAATGGTGGGGATCCAAGTGGAGTAGGTTGGTGGCCACCAATATCCACCTGGATCAAAATGATAACAAAAGAATTTTCCTATACAAAAAACTCTGAACTTTGTAGTTATTCATTTTGATCATCATTCTCTATGAGAGGAAGGCCTCATTTTGTTTTTGGTCAATTTTTTTTTTTTTAAAGTGTGCTTTTTCTATTTAGATTTTGTTTGTTTTGATGTACTTCTGATTTTGAAACCCATTAATAAACTTTGATTCAGTTTGCTGTGTTTTTTTTTAGTTTTCTTTAATTGCTTTGATTGAATTTTCTTCTTGTCTGTCTTTTTGAATCGGTATATTTCTAATCAAAGAGTGATTGTCGAAGGGAGCATTCATTTTAAGACTTATAAAAAAAACAATTTGAAACAGTTCAAACAATTTCTGATGTTAAGGTTCAACTCAGATAATTGATTTATAATTCAGTTGAGTACTATGAAATATTAAATGGTCTTTTTCAGAGTATTACCCCTGAAACATGTCGAGATCTTTGAGAATTACAATGATCTTTAGAATTTTACATCATCCCTAGTCTTAAAAGATCACTTTTAAACGCTTCCCCATTCTCTAGATGATTTCTTAATTGAAATCTTAATATCTAAACCATGATAAAACTTCCATTTTTGAAATCAAATAGAAAAATGATCAACTATTCACATGTATTGCAATTAACCTCCAGTATCACCTCGCTCTCTTTTTCATCAATAAATCTCTAATTGTATTATTATTTAAAAGTGACATAAGAGGGTTGGAAGCACTTAAGTGTGGAAAGTATGTGTAAACCCGTCGGGGTATTGAACATGCTCACTAACAGTGGGTAAATGCACACATGATACCCAGACAACTTAGTCAGGGTACTGAACAAGCCTGCTAGAAATGTTGCAATGTTGGGTTGAGAGGTAGAAGGTATATGCTTTTATGTTAACTTTTATGGAAGCATACATCATGTGGATAGAAAACTATTGGATGGGATTAAAGTACTTGAGTGGGTTAAATGATATCCCAGTCGAAGCTATAAACGTCATATGGAAGCAGTGGATCTATCAACGGTATTGAATTCATTTTATAAACATCATTACCCTTTGATAAAAACAAAACTTCAGGTTATAATCCTTTGTAAAAGAATTCTTCTCTTCTTTTATGATTATAATCGTGGTATTTTTCCATAAATCCAAACTAATCTTAATATTGTGTAATATTAAAGAGGATTTGTTTCATATAAGCTTAAAATTATATCTAAGTCTTATTCTTCTTCCCTACGATGAAATTTTAATAGGTCAGAGATAACTACTTCACCCAGTGAGTTGCCATTTGTCGGGCCCGAACAACCCCCTTCTTTATTTTTAATCAAAATCTAGGGTCCCTCGAAATTTTACTTGGATTCTTCATTTTGTTTTTCTTTGACTTGATTGGATTAGTATTGATCTTCTTTGTTTCAAGGTTGGTTTGATTTTATATTATTTTCTTTTGTTTGGTTTGAATTGCATGAAATTCAAATACCATTTCGTGTTTCTTTCTACAGAGTTTTGATGTTGATGGACCGAGCTTCATAATTTGGGAGTTTTTTATTATCTCTTTCTTATTCAATTTATCTTCTATGAGGATGGCTTGGTTGAACACATGGATTAATAAAAATGATTTTATAGGAAGAAATTTTATTGTGACACATATTTTCTATTACATTTGTTCAGATTTGATCAAATTTGAATGAGAGACAAACATAGAAATATTAAGTTAAACAAAAACATTAATTTTTATCAATTGTTTACTTTCATTTAAATTATTATTATGTTTTCATCTTTTTCTCACTATCAATCATTCTTGCAAAATCATTTGGTAGGTTTGATTAATTAAATTCTTTTGTCGGTTTGCATCTCATTTCAAAATTAAAATTAAAAATTAAAAAAGGAATTATCTATCATTTGTTTGATTTTGTGAAAACCCAAAACTAATATTTTTCTCCTCTCCATCAACTTGAAGCTTCTAGAATTTTAAGATCATATTTGAAAGGAAAATATAAACAATATTGTTTTAAAACTTATAGTTAGTTTAAATTCATTTTAATTTTATTGTTCTAGATTTTGTTTTATTCACAATTTTTAGGTTATTAATTTGGTTTATTTTTCTTTCATAGATTTCTACTATCAATTATTTGGTACAGATCTAATCATGGCTTGATTTTATTATCTAAATACATTCAAGATAATTGATCCAAAAATAATATTGGATTGCTACAAATAATTTATGAGTAGCAACATATAAGATTTGGAAATGCGTTCAAGAACACACAAACAGTTGTGCGGGACTAATTGTAGCCAAAACCTAAGGAATCTGAAGAAACAGTTGAAAACCCATCTTCAGAATGTACCCATTTAGCTTACTTGCGATATTTTTCCCAAACAAATGTACAATTTGAGAGATATTGTTGTCTCTTTACGAGGCAAATTTCAGGTGGAAGAGATTATTGGTGGTGCCTAGACTATTCATTCATTTCATAAATATATGAGAAAGTTCAGATCCCAAGGAATCCAAGAAATTCAGAGGAGGTTTTTGGTCATTTATTTTTTGTATTATTTATTTTGTAAAATTTTTCCTTTCAAATGGAGTAACGAATGGTTGTAATTTTGGGAGAATGGATGAGTATTTTCGAAGAAGAATATGAAATTTCAGATTACTTAATGGTGTTTGTCCTATGACTAAAATGTTTTTTTTTTTTTTTTTACTGGGGGAATTGGCAACTCGCGGTTCTTGTACTCATGTGACATGGGGTCGATCCCCGTCGGCTACCACTATAACCCTAGGTGCAACCACCCATCCCACAAGAATGGTGCACAAGTAAATCCGGGTGAGAATCGAACATGAGACTTCATTTTACAATTTTCCTTCCATTTACACAGCACATGCCAATCCGTCTGCACCCGTGCGAGCGAGTAAAATGCTTTTATTTTCATCATAATATCTTCATATTGTTTGAGTAATTTATTATCCATTGATTTAAATTATCTTTAGTCTATTTTATCAATACATGATTAATTCCTATCATTTGTGTATTAATTTTGTCAATATTTAAGAGTCTACTATCCCAATTATCTTGATCTTGGTGACTGTATTATTTTTTATACAAATACTGTATTATATTGAGTTTATTCATGTAATTCATATTTGTAAAGATATAATTGTTCAATTGATATTTTTCTTTTTGTTGATTAATCTATTATATCTTCACTAAGGATCATGGTTTCAAAGTTATTATTTCTGCATTTTAAATCAGATTTAAATTGTTAGTCAAAGTGATTTTTATCCTGACACTGTCAAAATCTTAGAATTATACAACCTTCTGCTATACAATTCTCATAATAGATAGGTTGTTAGAGCAGGCTTATACAGGACAACCAAAAGTTCTTTTTAAATATTGGTCAGTTACTGGTCTACGCAATTCCTCTTGGACCATATGATGGAATTATTTTTTTGAAACTATATAGGATAAAATTTAGTCTTTGTCTTTCGTCTTTTTGTAGACTGTGAAATGTTTTCATTGTTTTCTCATGTAATTTCTAGATGTGAAATTTTATTTGTATTGAACTAGCTTTAATCTGTTCTCCATATAACCTTTCATGTTATGTTTTCCCGTACATGGTTCATTATATTTTGTTTCTATTGATATCTTTGATTGATCATTTATCCAAGCATTTTGAGTTTACATATAATGTTAGGTATATGTTAATAACATTTGTTGAGAGTTGGAGTTTCTTTCATTTTCATTTATTGAACATTTTAAAGTCACATGAGATAAAATCATTTGTCTTTCTGTCATCATAGACTTGTTCTAGAATATAAAAGACCTCTTTGAGTTTTTTCAGGAAGTATCATTCTTTCTTTTGTCATAGATTTATACTTGACACAGGTTAAGTGGATCTTATTCAAATATAGAGGGATGAATCTATCTTAGTACTACTGATCAACGTAAGGTTAGTTAGTTTGTTTTTTATTTAATTTGTTGATTTATGAATGAATAAGGATTACATCATTTAAACGTTAAATGATTTCTCCATTATTGTTATACCATTTACAATATTATTCACTCATTGTTTGTTAGTTTTTCAGTTATATTACTAGAACAATCTTGTTTATTTTTAATCTTGATTTGATCCATTAGTTGAAAACAATTATTTTCACAAAGCTTTACTTAAACCTTGTAATTGTATATATCTTTTGTATATAATACAATTGTTAGTTAATCATATTTAATTAATGTGTTGATTGATAGAATTGTACCTTTTAGTTAGTTTATATCTTTTAGTTATTTTAGAATCCTAGTTGGCTAACAGAGCCATAAAACTTGTCATGGTAGATTATTCCAAATGACTTGGGTTAAATAGACAACCCCAGACCAGATCTTCCCTTCTCATTGACGGTGTGTCATAAATTCCTGTCAACACATATTTGACCCTTTCTTCTTATTTTTAGAGCACAATAAATTATTTTTGAGGTTCCATTGCAAAGTTCGTCCAATGGTATCTTCATGGAGTGAACAAGCCCTTCGCTTTTGTTCAATTGCTTCTTCTATGAATGGATGCGAATAACATAATTCAACATAAAAAAGTTCTAGGATACTAATATGAATACATAAACATTAATGAAGTTCTCGGTGACCATATTTATCCTCCTTCCATCAATGCCAACAACATACATTTTGCCCAATATTGACCATATTTTCCCCCTTTGACATCAATTCCAACCCCATAACACCATGTCCAACACTATCCCCCTTTGGCATTGATGACAACAAAATAAAACCGCTTATTTATTGATTTTTGCTTCTTATTCTCCCCCTTTTATAGTAATGATATAAGGGATATTTATCTGCCCCCCTTGAGGTTATGATCCCCTTGTCCATGTGTATTGTATTCTTTGGAGTCCTTTGAGATGACTCCCCCTGACATTCATGCTTTTTTTTTGGATTTGTTTTACTTTTTCTCTCTCCCCCTTTCACATCAATGGAAAATGAAACTTCCTTATTGTATTATGCAACTCCCCCTGCCAATAATTCTCATTATTTGACTAAATAGTCCTTTGATTCTGCAAAAATCAACTTCAACTTCTACCCCTTGGAAACAATATTAAATTGATCCTTTCATCTGCTGCTATATTTCTACCTCAAATGCTCGAGACATGTTTTAGCATGCCATGATACTTAAGCTAATCCTCTTCTAACTAGGCTACTTCAATGATGTACTAGATATTATTTAATTATGTTTTCTCTTTATCTTCCTTTAAGGGTATGCCAAGATTATACAAATTTTGATCAAGAACTATCTTCATTTTCTTCCAGAGTACTCCCAATTTCTTCATGGTGCTACTCAACGTATTCACTCATTTGTAACCCAAAATATTCTTCATTTTTTTTTGTTTCAACTACTGACATGGTTCAATGCTCATACCATCATAACCATTTTCTTCACATTTAGATTATGATATTAAGATTACAATCAATCCTTCAATCCATTCCTTCCTTCTATATATATTTTATGTTGAGGAGGAGCTTCAGTAGATCATCAAAATAACATTGTAAAATTTCCAAGATCATCATCACTCAATTCTTTTGGTTGGTATCCTCTTGAAGATTCATCATCATCATCACCGTTTTGTGTAACAAAAACTTCTTCATTATTTCATTTAGAATATTTTTTTACATTTTATTTCCATTGGCTAATGAACTATTGATTTGCAGGACATCATCAAGAACTACACTTGTGTCATATTCTCTTTTAGGAATTCTCCTTTCTTGAGTTTGATCCAATTTATATGAAAAACTTTGATTTTCACATTCCTTATTATAACCTTCACCCATCATCCTTATATTCTCAACTTCATCAATTTCAGGTGCAATATCTTCATCATCTTTCTTGTTTTTCACTTCATATTTCCTCCATAACTTCTTATATATTTCTTCTTGGATATTAAAAGTTTTTATAGAATTTTTTGACAATCTACAATTACTAGCTTTATGACCATACTAGTTGAAATTGTGGCATTCAAATTTGAAATCTTGTAATGGAGAGAATGAATTATTGTTTCTATTCTCTTGAGTATTATTCTTCTTTCTATTCTTATAATCATATATTTGAACATTTTTATGATTGTACCTTCCATAAGATCTACAATGTAATACTTTATGCCCAAAATTATTGCAAGAGAATAAATAGCCAAGGAAGAGATTTTGATACCTCTTTGGAGGAGTTTTTCTTGTAATTGTGTTCCATATGTATTCATACTTTTGTGACGGGAGAAAAAATTTATGTTGATTTGAATCAGTTCTTATCTTTCTTTCTTGTTTTTTGAAGCATCTTTGAAAATAAACTGCATAACTTTTTGGAATTTTGTTAATTTCCTGGGAAGTAAAGTTAGATCCTTTTGCAAAATTATTTTGGCCATAGCCTAGTCCTATAATATTTCTTGGTGATCTTTGACTATTAAGAATATCATTCAATATTTTTGAATTGTTTTCAAACCTTGATTGTTTCTTTTCTTTTTCAATTTCCCCTTTTAGAAGTATAATTTCAGACTCTAGATTTTCATGGTCTTGTTCCCTATCATTGAGTTGTTTTAAAATGGTTTCTTCAATTATTTTGGCTTCTTGGAGTCGAGTCTTCAAATCATTGATGACTTTCCTTGTTTATTTGATGGTGTTTGAAAATTTTCTTTCTATTGATTTTTTTCCTTCTTCATATTCTAATAGTTGTTCTCTTAATGATTTATTCTTTTTTCTATACTTTCTTAGTTCTTCAAGTGCACTAATAATTTCTTCTTCAAGGTCTACTTCTCCTTCATCTTCAAAATTTTATTCATTATATCAACATCAACATTTTTCATTCCCATTAATAGAAGCTCTTCATCATCTTCACTCTTTTCTGAAGAATTGTTGTCTTCTTTGGAGTAGAGATTTTTATTTTTCTTGTAAAATTTCTTGTTGTATTGGGATTTATCCCTTTTATGGTATTTTTGGTTGTAGGATTCTTCATCATCGCTATCCTCCTACTTGGGATAGGGAAATTTGTTAGCAAACTTTATGATTCTGTCACTGTTGAAACATTTGAAGGGTAGCTTTCCTTTATATTTTCCAGATCCTTTCTGGAGCTTATTTATAAAATTAGTCTCTTCTACATTTGATATGTCTAAGTGAATCTCATCTGGAACATGTTTATGGTTCTTTGTATCTTTTGAGGCTTTGAAAGTAGTATCTTTATTTGATTTATTTCCTTTCCATGTTCTCATTTCATGAGATATGAGAATCCCATAAAGCTCATCCATTAGAAGTGTATCAAGTTTTTCTTGATCTTCCAAGGTAGAGGCTTTGGCATCATATTTCATTGGTAATGATAACACCTTTTGGACAACAACTGTCAGATAGTTGGCTTAGCTTGATGGATAGTTGGTATGGATTGTTGGTTGTCATTGATGTCAACCATTGGAGAGTGATATTGTATGTTGATGTCAACCCTTATTGATTGATGTCAACCATTGGAGAGTGATATTGTATGTTGATGTCAACCCTTATTGATTGATGTCAACCATTGGAGAAAGTCTGGTAGAGAATTCTAGTAGCACATGTTAATTTTTCAAAATCCCAACCCAGTTTCAGTCTCGCTGATTTTTCAGTCAAATTTAAATGCCAAACTTAGTTTCAGCACTGTTTCATCATATGTTACAGCTTGGTGTTTCAGCATATACTCAACCTGGTGTTTCAGCTTATGCTACAGCCTGGTGTTTCATCATAAGCTACAGCCTGGTGTTTCAGCATATACTCAGCCTGGTGTTTCAGCATATACTCAGCCTGGTGTTTCATCTTATGCTACAGCTTGGTGTTTCAACATATACTCAGCCTGGTGTTTCAGCTTATGCTATAGCCTGGTGTTTCAGCATAAGCTACAGCCTGGTGTTTCAGCATATAAAAAACTTAACAGAAAATAAATTTCAGAACTGAAACATGAGGATTATGAACATCGTTTTCAACGCAGAAATAAAATATCAGCAATATGCAAAACTCAGAAAATATAGACACAAAGAATTTCGGTCTAACTTCGACACTGGAAAAACCCACAAGGGGAAAACCAGTTAGAGAGGGATTTGTATTATTTATGAGCTTCTGAGAAATTCTTTTACAACATATTCATCTTCAGATATTTACACAAACTTATCTAGACATTCCTATAGCTTTGCTCCTCAATTTCTGAACCATAAATTTGTACAATAGTACGACAATTAATGTTGTACGGATTGTCACAAAATTTGTGCCAAAATACTGCTAAGATTCAATTTATGTGCCACTCAATGCTATTCGGCAACCTTGGAATGCATACCAATGCTCCCAGAAATTGCTGCTGCTGTCTCTTTTCTTCAGCTTGACCTCTCTCTCTTGCTCTCTCTTGTTCTCTCAACAAGAATGCTTTAACTCCTCTCTTGTTCTCTCAACAAGACTGTTGTTGCTTCAATTTTCTCTTTCTCTTGGCATCTCACCAAAAAGCCTCTTGGCCTCTCACCAAGATTTCTTCAAATCCAAGGAATGGGTGCGCCCATTTGCCTTAATCAACCTCATGAGGGAAGGTGAGGAGTTTTCTAATCTAACGGCTGAGATTAGATTAGATGGGTGGCTGAGATTTGGTGTCTCTTCACTCA
>JZKD02S0603063.1:815702-828983 GCA_000966675.3 Picea glauca | reverse complement strand
ACAACATATTCATCTTCAAATATTTACAAAAACTTATCTGGACATTCCTGTAGCTTTGCTCCTCAATTTCTGAACCAGAAATTCGTACAATAGTAGGGAAATTAATGTTGTACGGACTGTCATGAAATTCGTGCCAAAACTCTGCTAAGATTCAATTTTTGTGCCACTCAATGCTATTCGGCAACCTTGGAATGCATACCAATGCTCCCAAAAATTGTTGTTGCTATCTCTTTTCTTCAGCTCGACCTCTCTCTCTTGCTCTCTCTTGTTCTCTCAACAAGAATGCTTCAGCTCCTCTCTTGTTCTCTCAACAAGACTGTTGTTGCTTCAACTTTCTCTTGCTCTTGGCATCTCACCAAAAAGACTCTTGGCCTCTCACCAAGATTTCTTCAACTCCCAAGAATGGGTGCGCCCATTTGCCTTAATCAACCTCATGAGGGAAGGTGAGGAGTTTTCTAATCTAACGGCTGATATTAGATTAGATGGGTGGCTGAGATTTGGTGTCTCTTCACTCACCCTCACTTTATTCATAAAGTTATCTTTTAATTTGCATCTCACATATTAATTTGACTAAGACCCATATTCGACAATTTCTCCCCCTTAGGTGCCTAGGGAAGAGAAACACTTGCCTTCGTACTTCATTTTAATTAAAAATTTAACAGCACAAAGGTTTGGGTAATGGAACAAAGGTTGTTTCATGTATAATTGTATGAGTTTTAATATATTTGAAGGAAAGGATTTCTGGTGGTATGTGGAACGTCACATAAATCCTCACGGTTAGAGAGTTATCTCCATGAGAAGTTGGAGAACCCAGGTTTGGGTAATGGACCCAAGTTTGTTTGATGGACAATGTTATTAGTTTTGATATATTTTAAGGTAATACTATTCTATTTGGATATTACAAGTCAATCCATTTCTAGTGGTATGTGTAACGTCACATATCTCCTCATGGTTTCAGATTTATGGCCTTACGAAGCTTGAGGACCCTCATATGTTGGCTAGAAGCCCCAAAAGGTCAAAGAAGTCAAAGAGATTTCAAATAAGACATTATTATTTAAATGATAAATTAAAGTGACAAAGTCAAGAAGGATTATTTAAATAATAAAGTGAAGTGACAAAATCAAAGAAGATTGTTTAAATGATAAAGTGAGGTGAAAAAGTCAAGGACGAATATTTATATGATAAAGTAATGGAGAACTTTCTAATTATAGAAAGTGGTTAACCCTAAAAATGAGGAAAATAGATTAAGTGACCTATAAATGGGTTAACTGACCTAGAAATAGGTCAAATGGCCTAGAAATGGGTTAAGTGACCTAGAAATTGGTTAAGTGACCTAAAAATGGGTTAAGTGACCTAGAAGATGGAGAGTATAAATAAGAGGCAAGGCTCTCTCATGTTATATCACACTTGTGAATATTGAATATATATAGCTGCTTGAGGTAACCAAGGGATATATAAGCTGAATTTCAGATGGAAGGTGAAGAAAAGAAGGTCAGAATTCAAAGGAGGATAAATTCTTTTGATGATGCTTTCTAAGGTATGTTATTTACAGGTCATCTCACCATTTTCACAATAACGTTTTTTTCTATAATTATTCAGATCATAAAATTGCTATGCTGTTGAGGAAACATATCCAAGTATTTGTGGAAAACAATGCATCTTGCGGGTCATTGTATTTTTGGAGTTACACTCCATGGAAAATAGGGTTTGTGGCTATTCCTGAAACTAGTCTAAAACGAGTGTTTCAGGTAAAAATGTCCTAAATTATTCATAATAGATCCAAATTCAGTAAGACCAAATGTGTTGGTTAGATTGCAGTATGTAGTATGCGATGTAATAGTTTCATATTGATTCAACAAATATTCTGTGTGGGGCACGCTCTACAAGATCGCTCTCTAGAATAAGCCAGAATTCAACAAGGTATGTCGTTTTTGTTGTAACTCCTTTTCTGAGAGGTTCCAAGCAGTGTCACCTGGAGGAATTGCATTAAAACAAATTGAATAACATTGTTTATAATTTTCACATCTTTATTCATTGCAGGTACATAGTTATGATTATTTCAAGTTAAGGTTGTTGACTAATCCAAAACTAGTCATGTGAGACTAAAGAAAAGTTTGATGAAAATGCTAGTCTCTTGTTGTTAAAGTTAACAAAGGTTTGCAGGTATGTGATCATATACATCATGTCTATTACAAAGATACAAATCATATTTGGATGATGAAATTGATGAGGTATTTTGGTTGAGGTACATGTTGGGTGCATGGTTGAGACAAGTAGTTGATGAGTTGGCACATACATGAGGTGTATAGTTGTTGATGTTGGTACATATTGATGATTCATAGTTGATGAGTAGTTGATACATGATTGGTACATACTTGGTACATGTTTGGAGGCACTTGTTAGTAGTATTGTTTGTTGGACAACTGAGAGGGGTGGGGGTGAATCAGTTGTTACCATGCTTAAACAATTATTCTTATTTAAATTCTTTTCAAAGCTCTCAATGGTAATAACAATAATATAGGGAAATAAGTAATAGCACATTCAACATCAGTCACACATATGAGATACATAGAGACAGATATTTCTTGAGGAAACCCACAAGGGGTAAAAACCTCTTCTTCTTTATATGATAAGTAATCTTTACATTCTTTACATTATCATACATATGAGCACCAACTCATAATGAGGTTACAACCTCTATTTTGCAAGCTGCTAATTGCTGAGAGCACCAACTCTCTGGTTTCTCTAGCACCAACTAGAAGGAAGCACCAACTCCCCAAGTGTTCCATCACCAACTGGATGGAAGCACCAACTTCTAGTCACACAGGAACCAACCTGTATAACCGAGAATAATAGTTCTCCCTTGCACCACCCTGCCACCCTTGTTTCTCTGGATTCAACTAGATGGATGCTACAAATCCCTTTGTTCAAGAACCCACTTGAACCTCTGAGGACAACAGTCATCCCTAACACCTCCCTAGCACCCTAAAATATAAATCTTAGCTAATGAAACTTATCACAATGATACAATATTTATCATTGGCTTACCAGGCTTATCACTGTTCTGCTATGATGCTCTGCTCTCTTGTATCAGTGTCTCTCTGTCTGCATCTTCTTGGGATTTTTGATCTTATGTTTTTCTCTACATGAGCACCTCAGCCTTTCTTTAGTGTCTCACTATCTTGCTGCACACATGCCTTGCACTTTCTTTGCTTTTTCCTTTCATTCTATGTGCGCCAACTCCCCTGCCATGCACCATTCCACTTCACTCTATTTCAACTGCTGCACTTTCCTCCTTCTCCACCCCTGAATCCCTCGCAACAATAGCTCTCCCTCCATGTCAAGTGCTCTGCCTCATCATCATCGCAAATCTTTATCTTCTTTGGCAGTTAGATATATTTGTCAATTGCCTCTACAAACAGTTCATTCCACTGGAAGATTTCTTGAGACTCTTCATCTTCTCTAGAAATCACACAGAAGTCTCTTCGAGTCCTTTGGCAAAACCTATCATTCATTTCTAGCAATTACACTCTGAAGTGCAACAATAGCCCTTCGATCTTATTCAAATTCATCTACACCGTTGAATTGACTTCATTGAATCTTATGTTCATTTCGTCATTTCAGTATTTTGGCATTCATGTGATCAAGTGTCTTGACACTCCAAGTCGCGAACCCTGAAATGGAGCTTGGTTACACTACCTCCTTCCTCCATCTTCTGTAAATGTGACCACAGTCTTATTCAAAACTGCATTTTGCAATTTCATGTTTCAACACTTCGGGACTTCTGTTGCTTGGCATCTCGACTCTCCAAGTAGTGGTCCCCGAAATTCTGAAATGGAGCTTGCCGATTTGAGCTATTCTCTACAACCCTTCAATCTCCAGATCAATGGTCCACATTCCATGGTGATCGGATGGCTATCCTCTGCCCTAAGACTTCATCCTTTGGGACTTTCGAGGAGTGATGGAGTTAAAACTCCTGAAGAAAAAAAACTCCCAGAGTGAGGTCAGTCTTGTGTCACTCAATGATGTGTCGTGACCCGAGAGGCTGCAACGTGTCACTCAGAATTGTGATTTCCAGTGGCCTAAAATTCCAAATCAACTTGACACTTGTCATTGTCTGATCATGCCACATGTCAGTGTCTTCCACCTGTCCTTTCTGACATGGTCTACCACATTCACCTCTTGGATCGGTTGGCCCAGATTACTTTGCAATTCGCATATCGTGATTTTGACATTCTTGATGTGAATGTTCTTAACTTCCAAGTCTCAGTCTGTGAAACTCTGAAATGGAGTCAAATCAAATTTTCGGCTTTTCGCACTTTGCAACTTCAAGATTCCTATCGTGAGAGTCCTTGACATCTCCAACTCCCGGTATCCAAACCTCCGGTATGGAGTCTTTGCCATTTTGCGATTTCGTATTTCACGACTTCAACTTTCGTGACTTTGGGACTCTTGTTAGTAAGAGTTTTTGACATTCCCAAATCTCGGTATCATAAATCACAGTATTCAAAACTATCTTCTTCTTTCGGGATTTCAATGTTTCACTTTTGTGATTTCGGGACTCTTGATGACGAAGAGTCTTGACTCTTCTAGCTCTCGGTACCTGAAATTGTCCTCCTTCTTCTGGGATTTCGGTGTTTCACATTTCATGATTTTGGGACTCCTAATGATGAAGAGTCTTGACTCTTCCAACTCCTAGTATCCAAAACTATGAAATGGAGTTATTTCCCGATCTGTGAAACTCTTTGTTTATATGCCTATTTCAGGATTTTGGGATTCTGAATTTTCCAACTCCGGGACTCCTATGTTGAAGAGTCTCAGCTTTTGACTTCTCAATATCCCAGTATCTAAAACTCCGAAATGGAGTTTACGCTTATGATCTTTTCATGCAATTATTCCTACACTGCTGGTCATCCTTGCCTGCCTATTTGTCATCAAATAAATAAGGACACTCTCGCACTCTTCGTGCATCTCTGCATTATCTCTTCTGAGCTTACGTTGTCCCTTTTTTTCCATCGCTACATACTCTGATCTTGCCATCAATGACAAGCACACCTACCTGATAAACATGCCAACAATCTCCCCCTTTGGCATTGCTGGCAACCTTGAACTACTGCGCTAATCTGTTTGGACCTCCAACTGTAGCATCGGTCCAGACCACTTCTTTTCTCCCCCTTTGACATCAATGTCAAAGAAAACATCCTCCCCCTAAGTTGTTGCCGCATTTTTAGGAGGTATCAGATATTCAATCAATACAAAACTCCCCCTAATAGGATGGACTCTCTTAGGTGTGAGACGGGATGACACCCAACTTCTGTCTGAGATATTCAAATGGTGTCTTGGCTAGGGGTTTAGTAAAGATGTCTGCAATTTGTTCTATGGTTGAAATGTAATGGAACTGAACAACCTGATTGGTGACCTTCTCTCTCAGAAAATGGTATTTTATGGGAATATGCTTGGTCTTGAAGTGGAATATAGGATTCTTGGACACACTGATGGCACTAGTGTTATCACAATGAATTGGGATTGGTGTAGTGCATTTTACCTCCAAGTCTACAAGTGTTTGAATCATCCATAATACCTGAGTGCAATAGGTAGTAGCATCAATGTACTCTACCTCTATAGTTGATAAATAAATGGAACCTTGCTTTTCCCTCAACCATGCTACTAGAGAATCTCCTAAGAAAAACGCACCTCCACTCGTGATTTTCCTTTCATCCATGTAGTTAGCTCGATCAACATCTGAGTAGGCTGATAATTGAAATATATGATTCTTAGGATACCATAGGCCATAGTTCATTGTTTCTTTCAAATATCTGAATATCCTTTTGACAGCTAGCAAATGACTCTGTTTAGGTACAGACTAATATCTTCCTACCATTCCAACATCATGCATTATGTATGGGCGAGATGTTGTGATATACAATATGTTGCCTATCATTGACCTATATGAACTTTGATCAACATCAGGTGAGTCATCATCCTTGCTTAATTTGCATCCAGTAACCATAGGTGTGCCCACAGGTTTAGAATCTTCCATTTGAAACATTTTCAACATTTCTCTTAGATATTTTTCTTGAGAAATGAACATCCCTTCAAACCTCTAAGTAATTTGTAGACCAAGAAAAAATGACAGTTCACCTATCATAGACGTTTCAAACTCAGAATCCATGGAAGAAGCAAACCATTTTACCAATGAATCCTTATTACATCCAAAGATGATGTCATCTACGTGGACCAACACAATGAGAAAATCATCACCCTCTGTTTTGATATATAGATTGTTTTCAACTGTTCCTCTCTTGAACCCTTTGTCTTTGAGATACGTATCTGGTCTGTGATACCAGGCATGAGGAGCTTGTTTTAACCCATATAAGGATTTCTCCAGCTTGCATACTAAGTCAGGGTTATCAGACAGTTCAAAATCCTCTGGTTGTTCCATATAGACTTCTTCATCTAAATCCCCATTTAGAAAAGCTAACTCGACATCCATTTGATAGACTTTAAACCTTTTATGACAAGCATAGGCAAGAAATATTCTGATAGCTTCCAACCTTGCTATGGGCACAAATGTTTCATCAAAGTCCAATCCTTCTATTTGAGCATAGCCTTTACAGACCAATCTTGGTTTTATCCTGACAACTTGTCCCTTCTCATTCAAATTATTCTTAAAGATCCATTTGGAACCAATGATATTTTTACCTTCTGGTCTATGAACCATCTCCCACATATTGTTTTCCTCAGTATAATCAAGTTCGTCATTCATTGCTTTAACCCAATGTTCATCTTTGCTAGATTCATTAGAATTCTTGGGTTCCATCATGGATATGAAAACTATATGTGATTGTTCGGTGTTTTTTATTACCTTTCTCTTGGTTTGTATACCTTTGTCTTTTTCACCAGTTATCTAACTTGCAGGATGATTCTTTTGAGTGATTCTGGAGGAGGAATTTGATGTTGTCTACTGATTTGATTCTGTTTGAGTGTCTGTGTCTTCATCTAATTCAATGTCTTCATTTTATGATTCTTGGACCTGTTCATCTTCGGCTTTAGCTATGTCTTCTGTAGAAGACTCATTACTATACACCTCTCTTGTTGGGTTTTGTTCATCAACTTTTATGTCAATACAGTCAACCATTGTATGTAGCCTCTTATTATAGCATCTGTATCCTTTACTGTTTGTAGCATACCCCAAGAAGATACCTTCATCATCCCTGTCATCATATTTTCCAAGGTTCTCATCATTATTCTTTATGTAGCATTTTCTCCCAAAGACTTTGAAGTGTTTAATTGAAGAAGGTCTCCCAAACCATAGTTCATAAGATGTCTTGTCACTTTGTGGTCTAAGGTGGGCTTTGTTAAGAACATGGATTGTTGTGTGTATTGCTTCTACCCAGTAGGTTTGACCAATTTTCTTCTCATTCATCATTGACCTGGCCATTTCCTGCACTATTCTGTTTTGCCTCTCAACTACTCCATTTTGTTGTGGAGTTCTTGGGATTGTGCATTCTCTCTTGATCCCATGTTTATCATGGAATTCCTTGAAGTCACTTGACATAAATTCTCCTGCTTGATTTGATCTTACTACCTTTAACCTCTTTTTTGTTTGAGTCTTAGTTAAAGCCTTAAATATTTTAAACTTCTCAAATGCTTCATATTTTTCTTTGAGAAAGGAAACCCAAGTAAGTCTAGAGTAATCATTAATTATCAACATGAAGTAGTTTTCTTTCCCTGTGCCTTTCTGTCTTGATGGCCCACATAAATCCATATGACCTATTTGGAATGGTTTCTCTGTTGAAGTAAGGCTCTTGGACTTAAACTATGTCCTATTTATCTTTCCTACTTGGCAGGGTTTACACATTGAATCTTGGGGCTTTGATATTCTCGCAAGATCTTTTACTTCCTCGAGATTTATGAGTTTGATTAAGTGGTCAAAGTTTATATGTCCAAGTATCCTATTCCATAACTAGTTTTCATCATGCTTGGTTAGATGACATTCTTCTCTATTTTCTTTCAGCACATATACATTATTTTTTGTCCTTATGCCTTTGGCCACCACTTGTCCTGAGTTTACAGACTTTATCTTGCAGTCCTTGGATGTGAACACCACTTCACATCCTTTGTCACACATTTGACTTACACTAAGCAGATTGTGTTTCAGCCCATCTACAAGTAGAACATCTTGTACTTTTCCTTTTCCATTACTTAAACCCACCATCCCTTTACCCTTTATTTTACCTAGAGCATCATTTCCGAAGGTTACGTTTCTTGATTTTCTTTCACTTAGAGATAGAAACTTACCTTTATCTCCCATCATATGTTTGGAGCATCCACTATTTATGTACCAAGGGTTCATTTTTCTTTGAGCTGACAACACTAATCCACACTTGTCACTTTTTTTCTTCTTCCAAAACTTGACATTTTCAGCAGGGGAATTCAAATCTGGTTCATAGTTCTTTAATTGATAGTCAACAGATTTATGTCCATAGTTATGACATATGTAGCATTCAATATATTTGTTCAATAGGTCAAAATTGTTGTTGTAGTGTTGTCTACTCACTGACTGTTGATTATTTCTTGACCTCCTTAGTTGCATGTCCCTAGACTTAATTTGACAATTTGCAATCTGTGAAGGTTTGTTACTTGGTTGCATCATTCTTTGTTGTGGCAAGTATTTATTCCCTTGAAATATTAATTGCTCATGTCTAAGTCTTAAGGAACAATTTACATCTTTGTGACCAAAGTTAGAACAGTAGAAACAAGAGCCATAGAAAAATTCTTTGTACCTGGAAAATGGTTGTCTTCTTTGAGAAAATTGATTTCTTCCATGCTGATGACATCTTTCAGCATGGAGCACATTATTTCTTTGTTCTATAGATTCAATATTATCACCTTTTTCCTTACTCATCCTGCGCAGCTGATTGTCTTCCTTTGTTTCTACAAGTTTGTTGTTGTCATTGGTTGTACATTTGACAAACTTGATGGGTTCTTCGTTTCTTGGCTTGCCACTACTTGACCCCTCTTCATAACCCAAACCAGTTTTCAGCTTTGGATTCCTTTGTTGATTCAGAATGGTGGCTAATCCTTCTAAGGCTTTGATACTTGACAGATTCAGATTATACAAGGCTTAAAACTTCTCCATCTCTTTCCTAGTTTTTACTACTCCTTGTTCTAATGCTTCAAATCTTGCCTTCTTTTCTGATAACTGTCATTTCAGAGTGTCTTCGATTTTCTTTGCCTCTTCTAATTCTACTTTTAGTAGGACAAGGTCATCATCAGGTTCTTTACTATCTTTCTCAAACTGTATCAGGAATTGTCTTTTCTTTCTATTCTTGATTCTTAGTCTGTCAATTTCTTCCAGTGCACTGATCAGTTCTCCTTCCATGTCAACCACATCTTCTTCTTCATTAACATCACTCCCTATGTTGTTATTATCATAATTCTCTTTGGCCATAAGTATGAATTCATTTTCTTTATCTTTAATAGAGGAGTCTTTGTCTTCAGCATCTGAAGGATCATCATCATTGTTTACACAAATACTTCTCTTCTTAAAGTTATTCTCTTTAAAGAAATTTTTGTGTTTGTACTTCTCCTCATCATCACATGTCTGATCCTTTCCTTTGTGGGGACATTTATTTGAAAAATGACCTATCATACCACAACTGAAACATTTGAAAGGAAGTTTACCTTTGCATTTGCCTGATCCCTTCTTTAGTCTCTTCATAAATGTTTCTTCAATTTCATCTAGCTCAGAATCCTCATTCTTGTCTGCTTTAAATGATGCTTTTCTGGAGGTGGGTTTATCTTTAACTATTCTCATTTCATATGCAGTCAATGTTCCTAGAAGTTGATCAAACTCCAAGGATTTTAGATCATTAATTTATTCTATAGCAGAGAGCTTCGGGTTGAACCTATCTGGGAGAGATCTCAAGATTTTCTAAAGAAGGTTCCTCAATTTTTTCACCAAGTGATTTCATTGCATTTACCATTTCTTCTACTCTTAGAAAGTATTTTCCAACAGTTTCATCTTCCTTCATCTTCAGCTGTTCAAACTGTATTCTGTAGGTTTGAAGCTTGGAGTCCTTTACCTTTTCATTACCTTCATAACTGTTAATGAGTTTGTCCCGCGTTTCTTTGGCAGTTCCTAGGTGCATAACTTTTACGAATTTTGCTTCTTCAAGCCCACTCAAGATAACATTCATAGCCTTAGCATTGAGGATAAATTATAGCTTGTCATCTTTATTAGCTAGTACAAATAGCTTTACATAACCAATGTCTACCACATCCCATACATCTGCACCTAAATCCATTATGTAGGTTCTCATTCTAACTTTCTAGAAGGCAAAGTTTGTTCCATTGAACAGAGGGGCCTTATTGGTTGAATTTCCTTCATGTATTGACATGTTTACACTGTAGGATCTGCCCTTAGATAAAAGGGGGCCAACTCTAATACCAATTGTTGGACAACTGAGAGGGGGAGGGGGGGTGAATCAAATGTTACCGTGCTTAAACAATTATGCTTATTTAAATTCTTTACAAAGCTCTCAATGATAATCAAAATAATGTAGGGAAATAAGTAATAGCACATTCAACATCAGTCACACATATGAGATACAGCAAAGAGACATATATTTCCTGAGGAAACCCATAAGGGGTAAAAACCTCTTCTTCTTTATATGATAAGTAATCTTTACATTCTTTACATTATCATACATATGAGCACCAACTCATAATGAGGCTGTAGCCTCTATTTTGCAAGCTGCTACTTACTGAGACCACCAAATCTTTGGTTTCTCTAGCACCAACTAGAAGGAAGCACCAACTCCCCAAGTGTTCTAGCACCAACTTCGAGTCACACAGGCACCAACCTGTATAACAGAGAACAACAATTCTCCCTTGCACCACCCTGCCACCTTTGTTTCTCTGGATGCAACCAGATGGAAGGTACAAATCCCTTTGTTCAAGCACCCACTTGAACCTTTGAGGACAACAATCCTCCCCAGCATCTCCCTACCACCCTAAAATATAAATTTTATCCAATGAAACTTATCACAGTAATACAATATTTATCATTGGCTTACTAGGCTTATCATTGTTCTTCTATGCTGCTCTGCTCTCCTGTATCGGTGTCTCTCTGTCTGCATATTCTTGGGATTTTTGATCTCCTATTTTTCTCTATAGGAGCACCTCAACCTTCCTTTAGTGTCTCACTATCTTGTCACACACGTGCCTTGCACTTTCTTTGCTTCTTCCTTTCATGCTATGTGCGCCAACTCCCCTGCCATGCACCATTCCACTTCACTCTATTTCAGCTATTGCACTTTCCTCCTTCTCCACCCTTGAATCCCTCACAACAACAACTCTCCCTCCATGTCAAGTGCTCTACCTAATCATCATCACAACTCTTCAACTTCTCTGGAAGTTAGATCTATTTGTCAATTGCCTCTACGAACAGTCTTGATTCCACTGGCAGATTCCTTGAGACTCTTCAGATTCTCTAGCAATCACACAAAAGTCTCTTCGAGTCCTCTGGTAGAACCTATCAATCGTTTCTAGCAGTTACACCTTGAAGTGCAATAATAGCCCTCCGATCTTATTCAAATTCATCTACATCATTGGATTGAATTCCTTGAATCTTACGTTCATTTCGTCATTTTGGCATTTCGACATTCGACAATTCGACATTCATGTGATCAAGTGTCTCAACACTCCAAGTCACGAACCTCGAAATGGAGCTTGGTTACACTACCTCGTTCCTCCATCTTCCACAGATGTGACCACTGGCTATGACCACAGTCTTATTCGAAACTGCATTTCGCAATTTTGCGTTTTGACACTTTGGGACTTCTATTGCGTGGCATCTCGACTCTCCAAGTAGCGGTCCCTAAAATTCCAAAATGGAGCTTGTCGATTCAAGATCTTCTCTATAGCCCTTCAATCTCCAGATCAACATCCCACATTCCATGGTGATTGGACGGCTATCCTCTACCCCAGTACTTCATCCTTCGGGACTTTGGTGGAGTGATGGAGTTAAGACTCCCGAAGAAAAAAAACTCCCAGAATGAGGTCAGTCTTGCATCACTCAATGACATGTCGTGACCCAAGTGGATGCCACGTGTCACTCAGAATTGTCATTTCCAATGGCCTAAAATGCCAAATCAACTTGACACTTGTCGTTGTCTGATCATGCTACGTGTTAGTGTCTTCCACCTGTCCTTTCTGACGTGTTCTGCCACATTCACCTCTTGGAACTATCAGCCAAGTTTACTTCATGATTTCACATATTACGATTTCGGCATTCTTGATGTGAATGTTCTTCACTTCCAAGTCCCGGTCTGTGAAACTCCGAAATGGAGTCAAATCAACTTTTTGTCTTTTTTCACTTCACAACTTCGGGATTCCTATCGTGAGAGTCCTTGACATCTCCAGCTCCCAGTATCGAACCTCCAGTATGGAGTCTTTGACATTTCACAATTTCACATTTCGCAACTTCAGGTTTCGCGACTTTGGGACTCTAGTTAGTAAGAGTTCTTGACATCCCCAACTCCCGGTATCCAAAAATCTCTCCCACTTTCAAGATTTCGACGTTTCACATTTCATGATTCCGGAACTCCTGATGATGAAGAGTCTTGACTCTTCCAACTCCTAGTACCCGAAATTGTCCTCCTTCTTGCAGGATTTCGGCATTTCACATTTCGTGATTCTAGGACTCCTAATGATGAAGAGTCTTGACTCTTTCAACTCCTAGTATCTGAAACTTTGAAATGGAGTTATTTCCCAATCTGTGAAACTCTTCTTTTATGTGCCTATTTCAATATTTTAGGATTCCAGATTTCGCAACTCCCGGACTCTGTTGGCAGCCAATTCACATTTTTCATTGTCTCATAAGATGCCTACACCAATGTTTCACAAACATTGATTTTTCGTCGCAAAATTCAAATGAACGACGAATTTATTCTTTGCGCCTTTTCGCATGTTTGTCTTCGCTAAGTCTTCACAATTGTAAGCATGGAAATTTCTCCTTTTGAGGTCACTTATCGATCAGTGTCTGAACTACCGATATCTTTTGTATCATCATGCTTATTGCGCCTATCTTTTTATTGATCTTTACATGATCGGCAATGTCCTTTGATCGGTTTTCATACTTCGATGGATTATATAAAGAAATTTAGCCTTTGATTTCGCATTTTTATGATTTGCCTGAATTGCATTGGGGTCTTGATTTATCTTTTGTAATCATTAGTGTTGATCCTTATCATAGCTCTTGGCATATCAATTTAT
>JZKD02S0603063.1:739509-780556 GCA_000966675.3 Picea glauca | reverse complement strand
AGACTTGCTGCCATTAAGATTAATGATTCGAAGATAAAATTGAGAGAAATTGTTAATAATTTACAATAACTGATTCACCCCCCCCCTCTCAGTTATTTCATACCTGTAACAAACTTTGCCTTCATCTTGGCGATCATCCGATCCCAGCTTCTGATTTTCTATTTGCCTCAGGAATGCCTCTCTGCCTGTAGCTCGTCCCACCATAAGGCTGCATGTCCCTTCAGCTTGGTGACAGCATGCCTCACCTTCTTGTCCTCCTCAATATCTTCGTAATTGAAGTAGGTGTCGAGTGCTCGGATCCAATCCAACAATTCCTCTGCATTTAGACTTCCCTCATAGACGGGAATGTCCATCTTTGTCTTCGAGCTCATCCTCGAGATGGCTCTGATCAACCTCTCGGTTGATGCATCTTCCGCCGCTACCTCTTCAGCATCATGTCCAGCCTCCTCTTCAATATCAGGATCACTGAACTCTGCTGCCCCAACACCACGTCTCTGGGTGGTCTCCATTTCTTCGAGTCTGGCTAGGATATCTCTCATTTCTCGCTCTATTTCAGCATTTCCTGCTGGCCTACCCCTTCTTTGGGCATCCCTGTCCTCACGATCAGGAGATTTCCTCTCTCTTCTGGGCGGCATGGTGTATCTGCTTATCCTCTATCTCTACTTCAGAAAGCAAATATACTCCCGCTCTGATACCACTTGATGCAAATCGTGAGTATCAGAGTGCTTTACTTTCCTCTTTCTCTCCTCCTTCCTAAAATATACAGACAAGACTTTCGACTCTGATACCACTTGATGCAAATCGCGCTCTCACAGCAGTCGGTCGCTCCTCCAGGACCTTCAACAACGCGGCCCAAAGAGTTAACAACTCTTCTGACTCCCTCGGGAGTCTTTTACCCACAGTGCTTTTCTCGGTGATCTCCCCCTTCACTAATCGGGAAATCAAGTTTCGCAGACTTGCGAACCTTGTGTGCACCTTTCGTGCAATATGAAACTCTGAATCCCAGTCCCTGATGTCAACGGTCAACACTCCTGTGTATCGGGGGTTTCCCTATGGGGAAATCGGAAGATGAAAGGAGGTGATTTTCTCACCTTTCAAAACCCCAAACGTCGATGTGCGATGCCACGTGCCATCCTCCGCTCCGTCTCCGTGGGACCCGTCACAACTCGGGGCTTCGCAGTTCGTCCGTGCTCCCTTCGACCTTGAAACCGCTGAAGTGCCGAGTCTCGACTCCCCGGGATCTCGTGCCACCTTTCCCTTCGATGATCGACGACTCCGACTAAATCGGAAAATCGCGACTCGTGATTTCGACGTGTATGCAACTCTTGCACTCGCCAAACCCGATATGCCAATATGAAATGGTAAACGGACTCCTCCGTACGCCTGCGGTTAATCCCCTCGTGGCTCCTCCATGACCTGACGGTCTGTGGGGTTTGAAAGATTTAATCCATAGCCTCTGATCATCAATTCTCTTCCTCTTGAAGAGTTCTCTGCTTTACCACCTTTGCTCTATATGAACTTCATTGGGGCCTTCTCCCACCGAGAAGCAAAGGCGCTATCCCTCTTGAGCTTCTGTAACTCTGACTCCTTCAGAGCTCCCTCGAACACGCCCCCTATGCTTGACCTCGACCTTCGCCAACCCTCTGCGATGCTGAAGAATTCCAGGTTCCATGCACTCGCAGTCACAACAACCCGACTTTTCCCTTCTCAGACTTGCTACTGGAAATTCAGTTCGACCTGCACTCACCTGCACGGCTCGAATAATCCAAATCAACTCTGGGTTGAACGAGAATGAGAGTTTAACTGTAGAGCCTCCTCAACGCACTCTATGCGGAGGAATTCAACTGCACTCTATGCACGAATCTCCTGGCTCAAACAAAGAAACAATTGAAACTCATTCACTCATTCTCTCAGGTTTCGAACCTGATATGCAATCACATAAGCAACATATAGAAGATAAGCATATAAAGAGGCAAGTATGCAAAAAAATAATATGAACAACACACAGAACTCAAACACAACCGTGGAATTGAATCAAGAAATTTCCTCTATTAATTCAATCTGTACATGGGGTTTCGTCACAAACTCTCTGCTCTGTTCTCTATTTCTCTCTATGCTAATGCTGAATAATCCTATCAATTACACAAGGAGGGTGCCTATATTTGTTTTCCCTCCTGGAAATGAAACTGTCTAATCTACAGCTAACCCTATCTACCAACATTTAAAACTGTTAAATGCCTTCTTATCTACATTACATTACAAGTGCACTTCATATAAATGCATTCGTTCAAACGACGGTGCAATAATCTTCATCGTGATTAGAAAATGTCTGCGCTGGTACTGTCCAGCTGTTCTTCTCTTTCCTCCACGCTGGCTCACGTCATAACATCGTAGATGCTCCTGCATCATAAGATCTCCTCCAAAAGATGGTACAGTGGCATAAGTCATGTCCATATGCATAACTCCTCCAAATTTTCATTCCCATGTTTTGGAAAACAACATACCATAATTTTATAGTACATCGACCACTACCATGTCCATCATAATGCTCTTAACAAGCAGCTAGCCCAGGGTGACAACCATGTATTTAATCATCCCATATCACTTAACTTTTCCGTAATCAAATGAATAGAGGTCATGATAAGGTCTAATAATTTCCATTTCGAACTTTTAAATGAATACTTTGGCCATGGGATAGTGAGATGCTCCATAATTGAGCACACAATTATGTATCATTTTATCATAAATATTCAAGGTAACATAGAACATTTCCACCGATTCTTCTTTGTCATCAATATGGGGACCACAAAGTATGGTAGGGGACTCATCTTGTACATTCAAAGTATCATGAACATTTTTTGATCCCTTAACTTGCATCATTTTAACAATTTGTTTATGGTATGAGGGGTTTTTATCCAACTCCACCAAAGGTACAATAATCTTGATCATGGAAACATCACATTCTATATTGAATGGTGAAACTGATTCCTCACTTTCTTTAGTTTATTTTTCCCTTTTAACAAGATTTGAAAATCCATCTATCTTAGGGGTGTCTAGGACTTCCTTGGATTTATGTTTTGGAATTTTTGGACCAACTTTCTTAGCCTGAGATTGAATTCTTGCAACAAATTCTTTCTTCCTTGGAATGCTATTATAATTCTTATGCATCTCATCCTAAAGTGCATCAACAAAAATCCTGTATTGAATTGAGGATAAACCCCCTTTGATGGGCTGTGGATCAAACACCAGCTTCCCATGATTCTATGACTCTTCATAATCATGTTGAGTTAGATGTATGAAATTATTATCATCGTGAAGTAGGTGGATTTATTTTGTCTATTCACCATATCTCTCATCCACTACTTCTTCAATAAAGTTGTTCGCATTATTGGTTTTTACACGGGGTTGAATGGGTTCTTATTCATTTATCATCTCCCTTCTCATGAGTTGTGGATTAGGAGGTCATTTGAATTGATTAGGGTTAGGATTTATTATGCCTCCCTCTTGAGGAGATCTATTTTTTTGCTATGATCTATCTCAAATATGGACAATTTTTTTTTTTTCAGATTCATGATCAATCTAGATATCTCATCTATGTTGGATTCTCGAGGATCTCTACTTGGGTCATAAGGTCCAAAGTCTTTCCTTACATTTTATTTTCTATATGATCCTTTGGTTGCTTCATCTTTCCTGATGCAATCATTTTCCCTTCTATATCTATTTCACCCTCTTGCATTACTAGCAGGGTTGGGAATATATTTTTCCTCATAGTCATAGCAAAATCAACATCAAACACCCCAACGTATGTCACTTTGGCTAGTGGTTGTGATGGATTTATATCTACAGGGATATTTTTGTAAATATTACTAAATCTCATGTTAAAGTCATCAACAATTTCATTTTCTCTTTTATTGAGTGAGCTAAATTCATTCAGGTAGTATAGACTATCCCTTTTTTCACCCCATTGTATCATAAAGGAAGCTTATAGAGATGGTCAAATATCAATTGAAGAAATAAGTAACTCTCTGAACCATTTTATGACATCTCCCTCGATCGTTTGGACAGATAGCCACATGAATACATAATCATTCTCTACAAACTGGTCATCTATGTAGTATCGAAAAACACTGATATGTTATTCAGTAGAGTAAGTTTTATATCCATGAAATATTGGTACATATTTCAGGTTATTATCAAGGAGGTCATGGGTAATTTAGGGTAACTACAATGGGGAAAATATGGAACTGACCCATGGATTTATAGGTGGTGAGGAAGGAGGTTGATTTCCCCTAGGTCTTCCTCCACTTAAGCCAACCATAAGGTTTTGCAGAATGATGTTATGGTATTCAAAGGAAAAAGGAGGCACGAGAACTTCCTAAAAAGGTCGATGAGAAGAATTAACTTCTTGGTTAAATTCTAAAGGATAATTCTAAATATCTATAAGAGGTTCTATTGTAGATTTTAGAACAGAAAGAGAATCTTCAGGTATATCAGTTAGACTTACAGATTCAACAATTTGATGAACAACAAAAGGATAAATTTTTGGAGAAGGGTTACTTGAGAAAAATAGGGTCTGATGCTCTATGATATTCCTCCATGTGACCATCTTTTCTAGATATGAATATTTTGGAACTTGATCTAGATCAGGATGGATTCTAGTATGCATTTTGACAAAGGTTAGGCTATCTTACAATGTTGTATCTCTAGGGAATATTTCTTCAACTTATGTCCTGGAGACAAATTCCATTTCAGATGTTATCCCTCAAAATGTTCTAGGTTATTAATGGAACAATGTCGAGGCACCCTAGGGGCCATGACTAGGGATGTGTCTTAAGGAAATATTTGTAGAAGAATAATTGTGCATTTTTGGGAATTTTTTCCCTCCCTCTGTCTTAAAAACAAAGACCTCAAACAGTGTTCAACTTAGCTGAAAAATGCTCTCAACTATCAGAGGAATTTTTCCATGATTGTTTTAGAGAGTCAAGTTTAAAAGGGAGATGAAATGGTGAATCAAAGGAAGAAACAAAAACTAAACATACAAGGCACTACAAATAATTAATCCTATATCCTAGGTTAAATGAATAACATGTTGAGCAATGAAGAATTCAATAGCTCCAATAAGTATAAACAGATCAATAACATATGCTTCAAACAACTAATATCTTCATACATTCAAATACATGGAGGTACCCTCTACATATAATTAAAATGCACAATGAAATGATTGGAAATTGTCATACATTAAGTGGAAATCACTTCTATATCATAACTAGACATCACACAGTCACATTGAATATGGTGAATAACCTATTGTCTGAGATTTTATAAATCACATGTGATACAAGACAAGAGAAAAATGGCATGTGATGTTCTACAAGAACACAAATAATGTAAAGATGAATTACCAACTGAAACTTAAACACGGGGGATGAATCTTTGATTTCCTTCTTCATTCATCAATCGATTGTGCTCAAGGTTTCTTTGGTCAAATAATTATGGTTGCAATAAAATATTAAACTTCCGAAAGTTCTGACCTTAGTAATGGGTGGCTTCATTTATTTTTATCACTGTCTCTTATGCCCTAAACAACTTCTTGAATCCACTTCCATTTTCTTGAATGTTCTTACTTCTTCTTGATTCTTCAGTGGTTTTCTTCCTAGTAAAAATTGTAAGAAATCTCTTTACATGTTGAAATTTTGTTATAATCAGATTGTGGCGCAGCTAGAAACTATCCCGTGAGAGTATACATCATGTTTTTCTACTAAAGATATCCTTGTAATCATTTTTTTTTTGGATGGGAGATTGAAAACGTAACTGTAGATATCGTGTGACTCAATAGTCATCGATCGATATTAGCGATTGATATCAACCATTGATATTCTAAAAGAAATAATCTTTTATAGGAGAAACTTTAAACTCTGTTAGTAATCCATAAGAGAAATCAAGGTCTACAAGGATGTAAAACTTAGTAGTCATTGGATCTATCATTGACAAATTATCGCGACCATTGATCGAAGTTGTGCTAATCAAAGGGATCAAAGTCTGACAAGGAACAAAAAAAATAAACCGTTAGATCAACTCGCTCAAAACTAGATCATTGATTAGAGTTACATTCATCAGAGTGAGAGGGGTTTGAATTTTCATCATAACTCTGATGATGGGAATTCCAAACAGATTAGATAATACAAATATGGTCTGTCATTAAAAAAATCCGTTGACATTAGATCCGGACCATTGATAGTAGGTTCCCCATAAGAGTGGTTGGGGTATGATATTCTAATATGACTTTGATGATGGAACTCTGAGGGAACATTTCATCTATTGATCTAGAGTTTCCAAGGGGAGATCGATGATGTATGAGGGTCATCCATCTGGAGAACCCAAAAAATGGCTAAGGAATGACCATTATCCTACTAGCGTCATCCTAGCCACATGGTAATTTTCTATTGGTCCAGGATGGTGCTGACATGCTAGGGGGGACATGTGTCACCCATGTTTGATGTATTCACCTTTGTATGTGGCAAGTTCCACCTGTCCATGTGGAGGTTGATGATTGGCACTGACAGTGATTCATTGGCATGCTGACATGACCCTTAGCCATGAGGATTTAACACTTGAGATACAATATAGACCATTGATTTGGAGCTCGAATAAAGGTCATCAATCACTTGATGATGTGGCACCAGACCAAGAGAGGATAGGAAGGAACACTTCACTTTGGGATTATGGATAGGTGGTTTGATGTAGGATCATCTCAAGTGAGCTAGCGTGGAGACGACAGACAACTGGAAAAGCGCCCAGCACAAATTTTGAAATATCCTGAAACATTAATGAAGCCATCAAGTGGAAGCACACTTGTAAAATGTAAATGGACCTTGAGCGATCCGCTCTCGTCCTTAGTAGGTAGAAGGCATTTATAATAGTTAATTCAAGTAGATAGAAATTAATGTGTAGATTATATAGTTTAGAAGGAAAGAGGGAAACGGGATATAGACACCCTCACTTGTATTATTATAGCATTAGCAAGAGCATAGAAAAGAAGCAGAGAACTGTAGTCAGAATTCCATGTACAGAAGTTCTGGATTAATACAAAAAGGTTTTGATTCAGACTCATGGGGTTCAAATATTCTTTATGTATGCATCTTTGAATGTTATGCTCATGAATGGGTTACTCTTTCTGTCATGAAATTGATTTTATGCTATGTATGAATGATTTCTTGTTGAATGTCTGAAATTTGAGAGAGAGAGAGGGTAAGGGAAATGAGTTTCAATTGTTTCTCTATCTGAGCAAGAGTTCCTGCAATGAGTGCAGTTGAATTGTCCACAAGGAGTGCGTTGACAAAGGGTTCAGAGGTTTGTCTCTGAAAGCTTAGACAAGATAGCTTTTGTTCTTATTTCCTCAAAAGTGCAGTTGGGCACATGAGCCGTACAAGGTGTGCGCAGGCTAAGTAGAGTTTCAGGTTTTGTAACCTGAATAAATTATTGAGAGACTGTTATTGCATAGAGTGCACAGAGTCGACAGATTCCAATTCCTTGGTGTAATTAAGGAATTTTCCACAAGGAGTGCGTGCATGAGTCTTTTTCAAGACTCAGAGTTGGAGAAAGCTAAGGAAGGGTAAAGTCTTCAAAGTCGTTGAAGAAAGCACAGGAAGTTTGTGCATTGGAAAACAGTGAGAAGGCATTGCAAGTTTGTGTCGCAGGCAGTTGAGTACAGTGGTAAAACCACTTGGTAAAAAGTTGCAGGAGTCGTTGGGAAGAGAAGAGATACACGGTCAGAATTCTCTGTGGAGAGTTTGCAAAGTCTCATGAGCCGTTAGATCTCATAGAAGAGCAGGGGAGTTATGGCAAGCATTCCCAAAGGTTAAGCTCAGAAGAGGCATAACCGTAAATTCAACTCAACAAGAGCCGTTGGATTTCAACGTGGATTCCTATTTCGGGTTTTTGCAAGTGGAAGTCACGTAATCTTGGCAACAAGACTCATGAAATCACAAAATGCAAAGTCCCGAAGACACGAAGGGATAGTGTGGGCCATAGGAATCGACAGGGTGGAAATGTGGCATACTATCGACATGGAAGTCAAATTTCGTTGACCATTTCGGGGTTTCGAGGGTTGAAGTCCCGAAATCTTCGCATCAGGATTTGTGAAACCGTGAATTCCGAAGTCCCGACAGAGTCAGGGGCTGTTGAAAAGTCAAAGTGTGCGAGCACATTGGAGGTTTGGTAAATCGGGTTTCGGGAGTCGAGGAGACGAGTTGCTTGACATCGCAAATCCCAAAATCGCGATAAGGAGAAAAACGAAGTAGAGAAAGAAAGGTCAAGTGTTGATTGCTTTCGGGTTTTAGAGATTGAGAGACAAGCCACTTGACTCCTAGATTCGCGAAAGTGCAAAGTCTGATCTCTCGAAGTACAAGGGGGAATTTCTTGAAGTTAATTGTGGGTGTAGATTTCCCGAAAGGGAAATAGAAGAGCCATTTCCGAGAGCTCTTCGGGCCAGTGTAAGGGAAAAGATCCTGTATACGTGACCCTCTGACCTGCAGGTTGAGGAGATGTTGCATCATCAATTTGGTATCAGATCCCAGAAAAGTTTCTTTGCTTTCTGTAGCAGGGAAAACGAGAATTCACCATGCCGCTAAGGAGAAGGGACAGGAAAACACTCGATACACCAGAGGAGAGGGAAATGTCGAGAAGAAGGGGTAGGCAGATGCCTGATCCAGCCATGGAGAGAGACTTGCGTGATCTACGCACTAGACTCTAAGACATGGAGACAACATAAAGGTGTACAGTCAGTGTTGGGGATCTTAGTGATTTTAAAAGTGAAATTGAGGCTGAACATGAAGGGGAGGAAGTTGCAGCCAAAGATGTAGCAAACAAATGCTTGATTAGGGCTATTGCAAGAATGGGTACAAGAGAAAAAATGGACATTCTAGTTTATGAGGGAAACTTGGATGCAGAGGAGCTTCTAGACTGGATTAGAGCTCTGGACACATATTTTGACTATGAAGATGTTGAAGAGGACAAGAAGGTCAAACATGCTGTCACAAGATTGAAGGGACATGCAACATTGTGGTGGGATGAACTACAGGCTGACAGATGCTACAAAGGAAAGTAGAAGATCAAGAGCTGAGATAGAATGATCGCAAAGATGAAGGCAAAATTCATTCCCAAGGATTATCAGATTACACTGTTTCGAAGAATACAAAACTTGAGACAGAAGTTGATGAAAGTGAAAGAATACACTGAAGAATTCTATAGACTGAACATCAGGGCAGGTCATCAGGAAAGCAATGATGAAAAGGTTTCCAGATACATGAATGGCCTGAGATACGACATCTAGGATGAGATGAGCATGATAACCATCCAAATGGTGGAAGATTCTTATCAGATGGCTCTAAAAGCTGAAGAGAAGCTGAGCCGAAAGTAGGGTCAAAGAGGTTGATGCAGAAGTCAGCCTAAAGGCAAATTAGTTGCCCAGGATAAAAATCAGAAACCCAGGGAGGACTGGAATAAACCTCGGACTTGAACTGAGAGAGGTGGAAGCTCAGAGCGAGGGAAATATGCTGAACAAAAATGGCATCATAACGAACAAAGAGGAGATTATGACGATAATAACATGTTTCCTCGTACTAGAGGTAGAGGAAGAGGAAGAGGTGGAGTAATAACATGCTTCACATGTGGAAAAAATGGGCACAAGTCTTATGAGTGTCCTGATAAAAATAAAGAAGGAAGTGAGACTCATATTGCCGAAGCACAAAGGCGGGATGTTGAGGAAGAAGATGCTGAAGGCAGAAGATCGTTGATGATGCAAAAATCTCTTTTGAAACCAGAGAAGGAGTTGGATAGTTCAGTCCAAAGAAACAGACTTTTTTGGATTGCTTGCAAAAACAAGGATAGGGTATGCAAAGTCATTGTGGACAGTGGTAGCTTATATAATCTCGTTTCTACAGAGATGGTAGAGAAATTGGAGCTGGAGACGATTGATCATCCAAGCCCATACAGAGTTTCGTGGATACAAAAAAGACATCAGGTAACTGTCACTAAACAATGTTTAGTTGAATTTAAGATAGGAGGATATAATGATAAGATATTATGTGATGTTATTCCTATGGATGTTTGTCATCTATTGCTGGGTAGACCATGGCAATATGATAGGAATGTGATTCATGATGGGAGAATGAATACATACACCCTAGAGATGATAGGTACATATTTCCATTGTCAAGGATGGATGATCTGATGGATTGCTTGAGTGTAGCAAAATTCTTTTCAAAGATTTATTTGAAAAGAGGTTATAACCAAATCTGCATGAGAGAAGGTGATGAGTGGAAGACAACCTTCAAGACCAACGAAGGGTTGTATGAATGGCTTGTTATGTCATTTGGCTTAACAAATGCGTCGAGTACCTTCATGAGGTTGATGAACGAATTCCTAAGGGAGTTCATCTAAAAATTTGTCATTGTGTATCTGGATGACATACTGATTTCAACAAAAATAGTGGCAGAGCATCTGAAACATTTGGCTATAGTGATGAAGAGGTTACAGCAGGAGAAGCTACTGATAAACATGAAAAAATCCTCATTCATGAAGACAGAGCTCACTTATCTGGGGTTTGTTATTTATGCAGATAAATTGAGGATGGATCCAGATAAGGTGGAGGTAATCAAGAATTGGCCATCACCGAAGAATATCTTTGAGGTGAGAAGTTTTCACGGATTGGCTAGTTTCTACCGAAAGTTCATCAGAAATTTTAGTGGAATTAGTGCATCGATAATGGACACAGTGAAGAAGAGACATAAGTCTTTTCACTGGATAGAAGAGGCTGAGAAGCGTTTTAATCTATTGAAGAGGAAGATCATGGAAAAATCACGAAACAACCAATTTTGGTGCTGCCTAATTTCCAGAAGACATTTCAAGTGAAATGTGATGCAAGTGGATTTGCAATAGGGGCAGTCTTGAGTCAGGAAGACAGACCGATAGCATACTTCAACAAGAAACTGAATGAAGCGAAAGTAAAATACTCCACTTATGACAAGGAGTTATATGCTATTATCTAGGCATTGAAGAAATGGAGACATTACTTGATCCTGAAGGAGTTTGTCTTATATAGTGACAATCATGCACTGCAGTTTGTGACTCAACAGGAGAAGTTGAATCAAAGACATGTTAAATGGGTTGAATAGCATGGATTTTATATTGGGGTTTCCAAGAACACAAAGAGTGTTTGACTCAATCTTTGTGGTGGTGGATAAATTTTCAAAGATGGCACACTTCATTCCATGTCAGAAGACCAGTGACGCAACTCACATTGCGAATCTGTTTTTCAAAGAAGTCATTCGACTTCACGACTTACCAAGGAGCATAGTTTCGGATCGAGACACTAAGTTCATATGACACTTTTGGAGGATGTTATGGAAGAAGCTGGGAACTAAATTATCATTCAGTTCATCTTATCATCCTCAGACAGATGGATAGACAAAAGTGGTGAACAGAAGTCTAGGAGAGTTACTGAGAAGCCTGGTGATAGAACACCACAGCCAGTGGGACAACATATTACCATAGGCGGAATTTTATTATAACGACTCAGTTAATAGAAGCACAGGACAGAGTCCATTTCATATTATTTATGGCATGAAGCTGAGAGGAATTTCTTAATTGAGAGATTCAGAACAGATTGTGACTAGGAGTGCTAGTGCAGAAGATTTCGTAGAGGTGATTAAGGAACTTCACAGCCAGGTGAAGGAGTGATTGCAGAACTCGAGCCAAGAATATAAGCGCAGAGCAGATCAACACAGGAGACAACTTCAATTTGAGGTTGGTGACTTGATTCTAGCACATTTGAGAAAGGAAAGGTTCCCGAGAGGAACATATAATAAATTGAAGATGAAGAAAATTGGACCATGTAAGGTCTTGAAGAAATTTGGGGCAAATGCTTACAAGATTGAATTACCCGATGGGATCAGAATTTCTTCGATATTCAATATCTCAGATTTGTACCCATATAAAGCTGAGGAAACATGGATAGGAAATGAATAGCTAGTGATCCAGTGGACAAAACAGATTCCAGTTGCAGAAAAGCCGCAGATGGAGCGCATACTGGACAAAAGAGTGAGCAAGAAAACAAGGCAAAAGAAATACTTTGAATATTTGGTCAAGTGGAAGGGCCATCCAATTGAAGATGCCATCTCAGAGAACAAAGCAGAGATCCAGAAGCATGGACAGACTGTGCATGAGCTCATGGACAGGAGCCCATGAAAATTTTCAAGCGAGGGAGTATGATGCAGGAGCATCTCAAGCGAGCCAGCGCGGAGATGACGGATAGCTAGAAAAGTTCCCAGCACAAATTTTGAAATATCCTGAAACATTAATGAAGCCATCAAGTGGAAGCACACTTGTAAAATGTAAACGGACCTTGAGCGATCCGCTCTCTTACTTAGTAGTTAGAAGGAATATATAATAGTTAATGCAAGTAGATAGAAATTAATGTGTAGATTAGACAGTTTAGAAGGAAGGAGGGAAACAGGATATAGACACCCTCACTTGTATTATTGTAGCATTAGCAAGAGAATAGAAAAGAAGCAGAGAACTGTAGTGAGAATTCCATGTACAAAATCTCTGGATTAATACAAAAAGGTTTTGATTCAGACTCATGGGGTTCAAATATTCTCTGTGTATGCATCTTTGAATGTTATGCTCATGAATGGGTTACTCTTTCTGTCATGTAATTGCTTTTATGCTATGTATGAATGATTTCTTGTTGAATGTATGAAATATGAGAGAGAGAGAGGGTAAGGGAAATGAGTTTCAATTGTTTCTCTATCTGAGAAAGAGCTCCTTCAAGGAGTGCAGTTGAATTTTCTGCAAGGAGTGCGTTGACAAAGGGTTCAAAGGTTTGTCTCTGAAAGCTCAGAAAAGATAGCTTTTGTTCTCATTTCCTTAGAAGTGCAGTTGGGCACAGGAGCCATGCAAGGTGTGCGCAAGCCAAGTAGAGTCTCAGGTTTTGTAACTGAATAAAGTATTGAGAGACTGTTGTTGCAGGGAGTGCGCAGAGTCGACGGATTCCAATTCCTTGGAGTAATTAAAGAATTTGCTGCAAGGAGTGCGTGCAGGAGTCTTTTTCAAGACTCAGAGTTGGAGAAAGCTCGGGAAGGCTAAAGTATTCAAAGTCGTCGAAGAAAGAATAGGAAGTTTGTGCATTGGAAAACAGTGAGAAGGCATTGCGAGTTTGTGTCATAGGCAGTTGAGTACCATGGGAAAACCACTTGGTAAAAAGTTGCAGGAGTCCTTGGGAAGAGAAGAGATGGATGGTCATAATTCTCTGTGGAGCATCCACGAAGTCCTGTGAGCCATCAGATCTCATGGAAGAGTAGGGGATTTATGACAAGCATTCCCAAAGGTTAATCTCAGAAGAGGTAGAACCGTAAATTCAACTCAACAGGAGCCGTCGGATTTCAACGTGGATTCCTATTTTGGGTTTTTGCAAGTGGAAGTCTCATAATCTTGGCAAGAGGACTCGCAAAATCATGAAATGCAAAGTCCCAAAGACACGAAGGGATCATGTGGGCCATAGGAATCGACATGGTGGACATGTGGCATATTATCGACATAGAAGTCAAATTCCGTTGACCATTTCAGGGTTTCGAGGGTTGAAGTCCTGAAATCTTCACATCAGGATTCGCGAAACTGTGAAGTCTGAAGTCTTGACGGAGTGAGGGGCTGTTGAAAATTCAAAGTGTGCAAGCACATCGGAGGTTCGGTAAATTGGGTTTTCGGAGTCGAGGAGACGAGTTGCTTGACATCGCAAATCCTGAAATCATGATAAGGAGAAAACTGAAATAGAGAAAGAAAGGTCAAGTGTTGATTGCTTTCGGGTTTTGGAGACTGAGAGACAAGGCACTTGCCTCCCGGATTCGCGAAAGCATGAAGTCCAATCTCCTGAAGTACAAGGGGGAATTTCTCGAAGTTAATTGTGGGTGCAAATTTCCCAAAAGGGAAATAGTAGAGCCATTTCCAAGAGCTCTTTGGGCCAGTATAAGGGAAAAGATCTTGTATACGTGACCCTCTGACTTGCAGGTTGAGGAGAGGCTACATCATCATGGTTCAGTGACCCAACATAATCTTAGTTGTTGATCTAAAACCAATGAGAATCATCAATTTTGCTCAGCCAAATTCCAAAATAGGATAAGGCATTAATCATAGTGGTTTAACTTCATCCTAAATGGGTGGTGACCCACATTGGTCCACATCGATGTTGATGGGATATGACAAAACTGCGCTGCTAGTGAATTGACATGACATTTGGCTAGAATTCCTAAATTCCTAATGCCAAATATGGATCGTTGATCGGTCTCACTAAAAGAAAGTTTGAATGGATCTAGACCATCCATCACAAGGGATTTCTCGGATGATTGGAGGATCATGCTTAAATGAAATTCTGAGAATATGGTTGCAAGGATAAATATCAACCTTTGATTAAAGGAATGGGGGATCGGACAATGATCGTTGATTTCCCCATGTTTGAAAGAAAAAATTGGCAAAGGCATGAAACATTTTAGGTTGGAACCACCCTGGACATGTGGTACCTCTTATTGACTCATATTGTTACTGATGTGGCATATATGTGGTACACATGTCACCTGGATTTGAGGCTTTCAACCTTGCATGTGGTTAGCTTTTCATTTCCATGTGGAAGCTCCAAATTGACCTGGCAGTGCTTCACTAGCATGCTATTGTGGCACCTAGTTGAGGGCTGGCAAAGGGAATCAAATAATATTCCTTCTTGAAGACCTTCAAATCTTATCCTTAAAAATTCAATAGGTTGGGAGATTTTATCACTCCAAAACTAGGGTATCAAGGAATATTACCTGAGATCTGGGTCATCCATCTGAGCTCCGAGAATCACTTAGGGTCATTGATCTTATTGTGGCAAGAAGTAAAATTTGTCTAAGGAAAACGTCGTCAAGATGACATCATCTTGGACACATGGTGAATTTATATGGGCCTATGATGTAACTAACATGGAAAATGGGAATGACACGTGTCAACTGGATTTGGCATTTTTACCTATACATTTGGCGAGTTTTGCATGTCCATATGGTAGATTTGGATTGGCCCTGGTAGTTCCTTGTTGGCTGCAAAATGTGACACATGTACATAATTTTTGGTTATTTGGAGCAGATCTGGACCATCAATTGGGGACAACCTTATTTAAATATGGACCTCCCATTGGAGGAGCCTCCTCAAAGCTCTTGAGGCTTGGATCCAAATGTGACTCTGAAGAGGGGACCCCGACATCGTATGTTGAATTTTAATCTTGGAAGTTGGAGGGGGATAAGATCTGGGTCATCATTCTTTCAAGGTCTAAAAAACTATTGATTTTTTGCACTAAGATTATGGTCTTGTGATAATCCCCTGAGCTATAGAATTAGCACCTTTGTGAAAAATACAAGCCCCTTTTAACTCATGATAAGTACTCGAGAGATTGATTTTACCTTCTAAGCACCAAGGCATGGATTTTCTTGTTGTAGAGGCTCCTAAAATTCAAATTTTTGCTCCTAACTCATTTGATCTCAACCTTATAACCTCATCTACCCTTTTTTTCCTTGGAGGAGAAAATAGAGTACTAACATGACCCATGGCTATTTTGTTTACCCATTACACCACTGCATTGTTCATTTTGGAAATCATAGAGAAAATTGAACACTTGGAATTTACGAACAAAGTGTCCAAATGATCTTGATTTTGTCTTTGAGTAAATACATGTATTTATTCACACTTAATTTCTTTTTTTTTCCATTTCCTAAACGATTTAAATTCATGTTTTTTTGTAATTTTCAAAGTTAATTTAAAAAATAAATCTAGTTTACATAGATTTCATTATTAAATTGCGTCACAATAATTAGCATGGAACACTGAGACAATCAAAACCTAAAACAACCATTGTAAGGCACATCAAACCCCAACACAACCAACAAACGTAAACATGGAAATTGATTAAGGGTTGATATTTCTTAGATCATTTGTCTAAGACTTAAGGAGTAGTATATAGCCTATCTAATATCCATTGGCCACTTCCTTGGATGCCATTGTATCATTCATTGTAAGTTCCCAAGGACAATTAACAAATATTTCTGATTAAATGGATAAGATGTTTGAGTATTGTAGGAATAACCTAGATAAAAATCAAGTGAGAGACTTGAATATCAGAAAAAAATAACTGATGTCACTATTCATTGATCCTAGAACTGAACTATAGCTAGCAGTCAGAAAAAGATGTATTTTTATGGATTGGTGCATCAACCAACAATTTAAGAGTAATTAGATGGAAAGGTGGTTTATGGTGTTTGAAAAACCTACATGCAACAATAGGGAGGTGCCTATATATTTCCTAAGGAAATTATGGGAAGAGTTTATGTTGGGTCACCATGTCAACTACTTTGAAATTGGTGAATTCCAAGGGGTGGTTCGTGAGTCCACATAAGACCTATAGAATTGTCATCATGACCCAATGCTAGGTCCTCATCGTCCTAAGAAAAGTCCTAAATCCCTTTCTCAACATCCTCCCATCATGGAAGCCATCATGCAGACACAATTATCAATATCATCCTTGACTCATATCTTGGTGTAGCATGGGAGTTTTACAACACTATTTAGGTAAGAGGTGTCTAAAAGTGATGTTGGTAGAGGTATTGGACCTTCAAGCCTTGCAATAGAGTGCATGTGAGAGAGGGCACATGGATAGAGTAGGTGTTCATGTGATCCTCATATATGCTCGAGGTGTAGGAAGATTTTATATCGGCGGATAGAGGCTAGTGTACATGAGAGTTTCATGGAGGATGTTAGTATAATGACCATCTTTATGTTCTTCCTAATTACACACACACACAAACACACAAGTTTCTATATATTTATTTCCATATCTTTTTATATGGTGTTTTTCATTTTCTATGCTCCGATAGCAAATGATCTACATCGATAGATGCATCAACGTCGGTTTCCACCACTGATACAGTAGTTGAGGCACTTGATCAATAGGTGTACGACATACATAGGTATGTGTCACCTTTGATAAATTCACAACAAACATTTTTTTTATTCTCTGACATCCTCAAATATAATGTTCTTGTGTTTCTGTTGGTTGAAATACCATATGATGATGACCTAAGTCCACATGGGATGGAAAATTCACCCCGTTCATAGGTATCATGTGTTGTGTTAAATCTTGTTTAAATGTGATTTTTTTTTATATTATTTTGGTTGAATTTTATATTTTTGTATTAGTAAAAATATTATAAACATGTATGTAGGTTTCTTCATACACTATTGGATTACCTATACCGTCACCCTTTTATTCACCACCACTACCAACATTTCACCCATTGTTTTCCCCCAACTACAGGGCTAGTTCAGTCCTTGGCTACATTTACTCGACTATTGGGATACCTTTTTCCACCCCAAGGTTTTTACAATCCCTTGTACAATCTGTTGGGGTTTACCATTTCCCACCCCCACCATCTTTCTCATCCCATCCATCCATATTTCCCACAAACATATGTTACCCACCCTAAACACATTTTTCATCACATCCATCCATAATGGATGCACTTGTATGATACCCACCCCCACCACCTTTTCCATATCATCCATCCATAGTGTATGCACCCATACACCACCCATCCCCACCATATTTTCCATCTAATGCATCCACAATGGTTGCACCCATACACGACCCATCGATTGTCTCTCTTTGAGACCAAAATATGTCATCCATTGAGGCTACCACAATACATATTTCCTTGAAGCAGGTTGTACAACTAACTCCACCTTCTAGCAACTCTTAATTTATTCCCAATTTATTTACGGTGATATCATTTTTTGATGAATTTTTATGTATCATGAATCAAATTTGTTTTATGCATTTTTGTTTAAATTTCATTCCTTGATCCTTGTAACTAATACAAGGTTGCATTGTAGAGAGATTAGGATCACAGAGTAGGGTAATTCCCTCATTATTGTTAGTATCATATGTGGTGAGTTGTGTTATCTTGAATTACAAAGTATCATTTTATAAGTCTGTTAATTCATTGTGGAAAAAATGATAACAATGTTGTTTCTTTGTCCATTGTTTCAAGGTTAGTTTTGGTCAATGGATAACCAATGAGTGCCATTTTGTATCTAGGGAACCATATTTCACGTCCATATTTGGTCACTTGTTGTTGTTTTGTATATTGACTATGATGTGCCATTTTGTAAAGAATGAACAATTGAAATGTTTTTGAATACACACACACACATTTCATGCCACATGTTTTATGAATTGAAATGTTTTTTTATTTGATGTTGTTGAATGTAGGGTTCTTAACTAGATGAAGGAATTTGGTAAGGTAACCACATAAAATTTCAATACATGAAATCATGTGTAGAGATGTAATGATACAAGTATTATGAATAAATCAGACTCAACATTTATTTGTATATAAGAGTCCTTAATCAAAATTACAAAATGAAACTTTTGTAAATAAACCAATTTCATTAATAAACATTTAACCTCTAAAATTATGTTTGGTGCTATACTTTTGCATTCCTTTCATAGGCCACCCATCTGATGATGTTGATTCAACTTTCTCTAGGTGAAGGAAAGCAAGGGTTTGCCTCCTTTTCATATGCAATGCAATCTAAATTTAAAAAAAAAAAAAGTTAATTACCCACAACATGAATTGATGGTAGACCCACCTAATAATCCTTACCAAGAAAATGAAAAGGGATAACCTATAAGACTTGACAAGGTTATAGTAGAGGGGACCACATTTAGCATTAAAAAGAGGATCAAAGGAGGCTTCATGGAAGGATCAATGACACTGAATATACAATGTATCAAACATATTATTTTCATTTTTCATCAAATTTTATGAGTGTGTCCCTAAACTCCATAACAACTACTCAAACATGTTCATTGAAAAAAGGGTTGTATCAAGTAGTTCACTTGGGAGATGCAAAGGACAATGTATTAAAGTTCATTTTATCACTAAGAGAATCCACTAGCTCTAGCAAAGGATAAGGTTATTATGATGATGATGTGATTGAAATAGTTATGTGAATATGAACCTTCATGTGTTCTTGACCATCCGAACTTCTAACAAAATAAAACCAAAAGTTGAATAAACAAATTTCTTTATATTTGATGACACACTCATATGTGGCTTTAGATAAATGCCACCAAAAAGGCATATGTGGTTTTAGATAAATTCCACCAAAAACATAAACTATATAAAAAAAATCATCTAAATCCAACTCAAAAATCAACCTCCACTATAGTTTTATAATTCTACTATGGTCTAAGTTCCATTCGCTCTATCTCGAATGCATTTTGAGTGCTAGCTAAGTGACATTATATAAGAGGATACATATGTTATCTAACATAACTAGTTTATTAGTCTGGGATTATAAAAAAATGGTGGATTGTAAGAAGTAAATTATATCCCACCTATGCTCTCTACCTCTTGCTTATATTGTTTCCACCATTTCTTAGGCCTCTCTCCTCCCATCTCTCAGTAGATGATGTTAAACTATTAGCATATATTTTGAATATAGATGTTAATATTCATCGACATGTTTGTTTTAGCATGTAATTTATCATGCAACATATAATCACTAAAATACAAAGAAGACAAAATAAAATGTTCATTTTCAAAATCTTGCAATGATAATATCAAGAATTCTTGTGATTAATAGTGGGATATTTCCATGAAACCATGCAGAAATGGAAAAATATGTCAAAAAAGGGAATTCAAGAACTAAAATAATAAAAAAATGAACTCTCTACTCATTGTTTATATATATGTTAGTTTTTTCATCTACAGATAAGAGCCACTTAAAAGATTTGGTATATCAATTCCCTCCATTGCCTAACTTATATGCCCCTATAATATTTTTACTTATCTTTTCTTTGAAACCATATTTAAATGAAAAATTGTAATCTATACAAGTATTTACAAAAAAATATAATAGTTAAGTTCTATGGATTCCACAAACAAAAGGTGCAACTCTTTTCACCTTCCAATTCAATCTAAACCAACAACCACTAGTCAATGATTAATGTGGATCATTAGTCCGTCAAATTGTTGTTCCTCATTTTCTAGGGAAATTCACATATAATTGTACAAGGAAATAATATGCATGATTCTTTCCAACTTGATATTTCCATTCACTTCTTTTCAATTCCTATGGTGGAAGCAATGCATAATAGGAAGGTGTCCCATTCCAGAGATAATAATTTTCGATAATAAAATGTAAAATTATTACTAAAAGGGGAAGGCGAAGAAAATATCAAGAGAAATCGATATAAAACCATATTAAAGTAAACTCATATAATTTTTCAAGTCAAAAGAAATCATATTAAAGTATAACTCGTATATTTTTTCAAATATAGAGGGCCAGTTGAATGGTAGGATATACCAATGAGGATTCATCACAACACCTTTGTGTGTGTGTATTTTCTTCTTTGTTTTCCATACCTTGTGGCCTATTGGTCTCATCCAACCTAGTTGTTTTTGGCCTCTGACTGTTTTTTCATGACAACACATGAAAATTTCCTAGGGTGTAACTATTACACTCAATTCCTTCCTATTCATGGTACCTATTGAATGGATCCTGTATTTTTTATTGATTGACCATAGAATATAAAATATATTTTATTTGATCAATGCAATTATCCAAATTCACTTTATCATCCTGTTCCCTTACTTGATAAAGAGGGTAGCGCTACCTCATGGAAAAATCATAACTCACCACTTGTGGGAAATCACTTATATTACTCTAGGGTTAGTATTTTTGTGGTATAATCTTATTCCTATGAGGTTATAGTCCTATCGTTTCAAAATTACAAGTCTTAGTGGATATCTAACTTCCATTTAAGGTGTTTCTTGACTCATTGTTTCCTAAGGAAACAAGACGACACTAGTCTTTAACTTGAAAGTGAGATAAAACTTCAAATTTCACCTTCTCTCTCAAAGTGACTTGCTAGTTTAGGTATTTTATTTTCTTTCATGCTCATTCAAATTTTCACCTTTCCACCAATGTCACTAAGCTTTCAATCCATCAATTTCAAAAATATCCCATTCTTCTCTAGGATATTCTTTAAAAAATTATTTAACATCTCCATTTTTTTCTTCATGTGGGAAACACCACCTTGCATTCCTAGGGTTCATTTCAAAAATCCTCTCCCAGGTCTCCTTCTGAAATAAATTTACAATGTGTTATATTTTCTTGCTATTGTCAATGATGCAAGGCTTGTCCACTAGATCACTAGCAACTTCCATTTTTGGCATTGTCCTCAGTTGCCTCCTTGTAATCACATAGAAACTAAAAGATTTTATTTCATACAAAAACCCTACGTTGTTCATATGAGGCATCAAATATTTGGAAAGAAAATTAGTGGAAACCTTTTTAATCCCATCAACAATTCCTATTTTCATAGTTGAACTTGGCAAGAGTGTCCTAATGCTCATCATAGAAAAAACATCAAAATAAAAACTATGGTCACTAACCATTACCAAAGAACTTGATCTAATGATGACTATCACTATCTGTTACAAAATATATTTTCCTAATGATAATGGTCACCAACCATCACCACTAAATGACCCCAATTACCACAAACTGACTTTTCCAAGCTTCTATACATGAAGAAAACCTAGTTACTACCACTTATCACTTACTAGACCATGTCACTCTCCATGAAGAAAACCAAATTTCATGAAGCATCCACCAAAATAAGAAAAACATCCACAATATCACTTCAAAATTGTGCATAAGAGCTCCATGATAAGACTAAATGTTTAAGCATGTAACAATTTTATACCAGTATCAATATACTATGTCTAAATCAACAATGAAGTGAATTAATATATGTCAAATTACAATGAAAATACTTGTAAACCATCCACCAGTGATCGCATGAATAATGAGCATGAAACTATATTAATTCTATGGAATATGACAAGCCATAATGGCTGAAAATGTAATTATTGTAGAAATTATTATGTTAGAGATGATTCCAAACAATTAATGCAAATTGTTAGAGAGAGAGAGAGCTAAACTAGGGTTTTATATCACTTACAAATGATAAATACTATTTCCATCTTGAATTCTTGGGCATATGGAGTCAATACAACAAATTCAATGGAGGCTAAAGGGAAAATAAGACTTGAAGATCAAAAACCTAGGATAATCTAATCGTAAGTCTAGGTCAAACCTTTTTAATCCTCCCTTAGGATTTCTAGCGAGAAGTGTCCAAGGAAACAAGATAACATGCACTTATTACCACTTTAATAGAAAATTCACTTAAATACCCTAAAGAAAACATAAATTCTTGGAAACGACCATTTACTAGACAAAGTTGTTATGCATGAAGAAACCCTAGTTTCATGAAAATCCACCAAAATAAGAAAAAAAACCACAATATCCCTCTAAAAGTGTGCATAAAAGATCCATGATGGAAAAAATAGATAATAAAAGCATATCATAGGACATGATCATATCTTTAAAATCAATCCCTAGTTCAGAAATTGCATTGTTCCTTATCGAGAAAAACCCTAGTTACGAAGATCCTTGAACAAACCATTTTATGGGAAATGAAATTGCAGGAGAGGGGTACCCCTAGTTGTAATATGGTGTCAAGAGTCCTGTTGTTCATGAGTTTGTACTTTAAGGATCTAAAGTACACCATAACAGAATCCGAAAATAAAGAGAGGGCTAAGGATAAAAGGTAGATTTCATGAAAGGGATATGGTTGATTCCTTAACTGTCTCTGTCTAGCTTCCCAATTTTCCTGGATACTAATGTGTCTTTCAATTATTTCCCACGAATGTTCTAACTCAACCTTGTTATTTTTTGTTCGTAGGATGGTATTAAATAAATTTAAAAGAAATGCTCATTTGATCCGATAGTCCAAGTTCGATATTAGGTTTTCGTGTAACTGGAACAATCATGAGGGAAGGAGACTGAAAGGATAGATTTTTTGCTTCTTCAAAGGTTCACTATTTTCGTTTCATAACATAAAGAAGAACTCCAAAAACCCTGAATTAATAGTATGAAAAAACTAAAGGTCATTTCTGGTATCTGAGTTAAATTTCAAAAAGGGAAAGTGCATGAAAATGAAAAGAAAACATAGAGCTGGTGAAAAAGGTGAGGCATCAATTGAAGAAGAATCTCACTTTGTGACAGAAGAAGAACTCTTAATGAAGCATATGATATTGAAATCTAAAACATTTGCAGGTCTTGTATCTATTGATAGCTGATATAGAGAAAAGGATGTAAACGATTAAACTGCAAGAATAATTAATTACCACAATAGAGGTTGTACTAAATTGTAGTTAGGCATTCATTAAAAAGATATATGAAAACTATGAAACAACGGAGAAACACATAACTCAAACTTGACCAGATCTGGAATCTTCAATCTGGATTCGTATTAATCCAAAAATATTTATCAATTCTTCTTTACAATGCACTCAGAAAAAGCGTTTTCTCAGTATCCTCAAATTATATTTATACCAGACCCCTAAGGATTGTTGGTTGGTGATCTCCTAACTCCTAGAGGCAAACTATTACAAGAATTGCAAACTCCAACCATTTGCACGATTATCATTTGTTTTCCTATCATCTCAATAATATAAGTTTTCAAAATGATACTTCATTGTTTTACGAAAGTGTCTCCTTATTTTGATCAGATACATTCAATACATTTTTCAAGAAAATGTACAAAATTTCTAGGAGGCTCTGGTAGATTCTTTGCTTCAAATAAATAGAATTTTCTCTAAGTTTCTAGAAGCTGATCTTCAATTTCCTTACCAACAGACTTAATTGATTGAAATTTCAAGTTTGGTTTCACTAGCTACTTGTCTATTAGGGTAACATCCACTTCCTTTAATTGTGAAATTTCCAACTGGATTTCATTCAATCCCTCTTTGAAATTCAACTGGTGTCTTACAATGTTTATCTCTCCTAATTTCCTAGTGCAATTGTATTCTCGAATACCTAAAGATTCCTTATCCAATAAATCAAATATTCTTTCACAATCATCTTTGATTTCTTTGACTATTTTCTTATATTATGCTATGTTGTTTGCCCATACCTTGAGCATGATATTTCCTCTAATCTGCTCTGTGACAAAAAGCTTTGGAATTTTTGATACTTCTTTGTTTTCAAAACATACAACTACCTTTTGGAAAGTGGTCCTTGCTTCTTTAACTTTTTTTTCTCTAAAAATAATGTTATCAAAAGTATTGTTTGTTTCCTAAAAATAATTCTAAATAATCTTTATTTGGGAGATTACTTTTTGTTGCTCAGCTTCTATCTTTGCATGTATTTCCAGTGATTGGACCTGAAAAAATTGCAGGTCTATAACCTGACCTTTAATTGAATTCAATTTAGCCTGTAGTTGTCTTACCAATTCTTCTTGCAGAATAACTTGTATTTGGCTAGTCTGCATTTTCAAGTTCATCTTGTTTAGACTTGTCTTAAGCGATTGAATTTATTTCTTGTCAGTAGCTCTGGCTTGCTCTAGACCTTTATTTATTTTTTCTTTGATATTTTTCTCGATATATTTTAGTTGATCTCGTAACTGGGTTATCCTACAGTTACTCTGTTCCAACCTTGCTCTCATATTGCTAATAGTAAAAGAATTGTTGTTGCTAGTGCTCCTATGGAGCCCGCCACTTCTGTAGAAAAATCTCCTTCTTCCAAGTTTTACCCATCCACCATCACTCTGTGTTTCTTTACCATACCACCTTCTCTCATATACATCTCCTGTTTTAATACAACATTCCTCTTTTTACTAAAGAGGTAATCAAAGGGAGGAACTTCTTCTTTAGAGATAGGGTTGAGGTCGCTAGCTTATATGACTCCTACCTGAGGGAAACCAAAAGTATATTGTAAAGGGGTCAAGGAAGTGATGGGATTACCCAAATTTGTGAATTTTATTTCCCCTGTTTTCTTGGGAGTATCAACATGAATAGTAGATGATGAAGGGGGGGTAGATTGATTGGACTCAAGAGATGTCTTAAATGTTTTTTTTTCTTCTGCTCCTAGATTCTCTGTCTGTGGGACTTCTTTTTTTTGTGAAGACCCTTCCACCTCCTGTGGGTTTTCCACGTTGTCTTCTTTATTCTGTGTTTTCCGTCTGAATCCTGGGGGAATTTTTTCTTGTTTTGGAGGGGATATTGTTGTTTTTCCCTACAATACTTTGGGCAAACCACTTCATCTGTGTCTCTGGAAAGTTAGAAGACTAGTTTGCAAATCGGATGATAACACATGTACCCTATCTAACACTTCCTCATAGGTTTTTACCCCTTTGAAAATGCCATCGCGAGGGGATTCCTCATGTTCAAATACTTTCATGCAACAGTTAGCCATGTGGCTTCCCACTGTTTGATAAGGGTCGTTCTTCCTATGTTAGAGATTCACCAACTTGACCTCCTCTACAGCTACAGCTTCAACCTTGGAATGACCCAGGTTGAGTAGAGAAAACCTTCCAATCTGTATGGGAAAGACTGGCCAAAACTTCTCTTGGGATATCTTTAGCTCTATCCCAATACCTCTTGTTATTATCTGATAAGATACCTCCCTGCATACCAATCTGTTAGGGAGGAATTTCGGAAGTGCATGAGGAGGGATAAAACATCCGAAAACCTTGATATAGGAGAGATTCTCCTCAATAAACCAATCGACAACCTCCTTGAGGTTTCCTATGACCGACTCTAATATTGGGGGGCTTGCATAGCCATACAACATATTATGCACTGGTATCACCACAAAATGACAAATTTCATAAAAATAATCCTTAAAATTTTCTTCCCACAGCTTAGAATGATATTCATGAATTGGTTCAGTGCAGGTTGGGTTCCAACTCCAATTCATCAAAGGGAAAGGAGTCATGAAACATATAGCATCCATTATATATGCTAACATTTAAAAGGATATTGGTTGGCCATTGTATCTTGTAGTTTGATATTCCATAACCTCCTTATCTAGGTTATCTGATAGAATTTTGTTCCAGTTGAAGCTATAGCCTTCGGTTGCTTCATGTAAAAGGGGCACCCATTTTGCAGGGAAATGAGTAGGACTTTTCTTCCCAAAAAGTCTACATAACATCATAACCAAATAAACCATGTACTCATTTAAAGTGGTTGTGGCATAAACGTTATGGGTATCGGCCCTAAATTTTGGCGGGTGTCTCCACCAGTCTTTGATTATTCCAGGGTATGTTTGGTCTGCTTCTGTGCATTATCTCCTTTGAAATTCACTCACAAATTTTTTATTGTAAATGTACTTAGAATTGGGAGATAATTTATACATTACTTGTATATGCTTTGGTCTAAAAGAGCCGATGATGACCCCTTGGCTATTCAGAATGCTTATGGTTTGCACGTCTGTCCTCTCCAAAGCCCAACTTGTCATGTCCTTGTATTTCATGAGTCATGGGCGCATGGCTACTTTAAGAAGTTCGAACTCTGATATGTCTTGTAGTTTGTTTTCGGAATCAACGGGAAAATTATTGATTTCGTAGTCCAAGGTTTCAAAAATTTGTCTCCACGATTTGATGGAATCTATGGCATGCGGTGTAGTATCAGACATGACCTCTCCTTCTCGGTTTGAACTTTCATCTGCTTCTTCACTTTTGTTGGGTGCCTTTCTAGGTGCCATAATGTTCGTGTTTAGAATGAATTTCTATCACAAAGAGAAATGCGTTAGTTTTCTGAATGAAATTCACTTCTAAGTCTAAACAATAAGAATGAAAATATGAAGAAACCAAACCTTTATTAAACTTTAACTCTTCTTACGATGGACGTACTAAAACATGTGATAAAACTTTAATGTCTTAATGAGGGAGATATGCCCAAAGATACGCAGTTAAGTCAAAAATATCTCTATTCATCCATTACAAATATTACTGTATATCGGCGATTTCAAACTGGAGATTCAAAAGGACTGCTTTCACTAAATCCCGAAATGTGTAACGCAAAAAGCCATTTTAACCTTTAATAATCTCATTTTAAGTTAACCTAGATTTGCTTTAAAATTTGTTAAAGAAAATTCACGATTTCACATTTTGGAATTTCAGGGATCTTGTACTCATGAGATATGTCATGAGAAAACCCCAAATTGCAAAATCATGATGGGATTAGTTTAGACGTTGATTACTTGTATTAACACTTTAATAAATTAAGATTAGTAATTAACTTCTTCCTTCTGGAAATCGGTGATCGAGAGTTCAAGGGCTAGCACTTTGACAACACTTTGATACAAAAAAACCCAAATCGTGAAAGATTAAGTTGTTGATCATTTTTAAGAGTTTAATTAATCACAATTAGAGGATACTTTGTGAAACACGCGTGGGGGTTTATAGCACCTACTTTTTCCTTTTTTTATTATTACTTAAATATAAATCCTTTTTGGGATTTCGACACCGAGAAAACTGGAGTTGTTAATTAGAAAAACATGCTTTGTGAAATGCCGAATATCGAAATGAAAAAAATTGAAAGAATTTTGACTCTTTTTTTTTTTAGGATTAAGGGTGGCTCCATGACTAGAAAAAAGAAAAGCTTCAAGTTTAAAGGGATACAAAATTAAACTTTGTATCAACATTAGGATCCATCTAGGGATCACGTTTCATTGTGGGATGAGAAGAACATGTAGACCAAGTGCCTTCATTGGGTAAATGGAGTCAATAATTCCACTTTGTGAAAAGGACCAAGAGAGAAATTGAGATAAGACTTTAGGATCTCTGCATTTGATTTTGAAAATTCTTCAAAAATAAAACATCTGATTTTCTCGAGTTAGGTTCTCAATAGATTTTCTTTTTTGAAACTGACCTTAGATCTGTATAAGATAATCAAAACCAAATTAACCATTCTACAAGGTTTCATATGATTATGTTTGCATCAATGGTAAAGTAAAATTAAAAAGTGTCAAATTAGGGGATCCCAGAAACCTATAATGTGAATCCAGCTGAAAGAAGAAAAGTTACTAGAGTGTCTTTCTATTCATGTATAACAACCTTATCAGATATAAAGATATTTCTTCACTGCCAGTGAGCCTGTTCAATACCCTGGTGAAGTTATTAGACTGCCCATATTGAATTTCCTTTCACCACTTCATTTTTTTTTAAGCATTTAAATGTTGAGATGAGGGCAATCAATATAATGAATTTCCTTTCACCATCTCTCTGTGTATATTTTCTTTTAATATGAAGTGGGGGCAATCCATAAGTATGTAATATACTCGGGAAGGTATCGGCTTGAAATTGTTTAAGAACATAGGCCTGTCAACTCACTTAAATAGCTCTGGACCAATCATCTCTCTTGCCTTCAAACATCATTGGCTTCAGGGAAATTCTTGAAGGAAACTTCTTGACATCTTTTTTAAGGAATTTCCTTGAGAAAAACCAATTAGTTTACCTGTTAGGAAGGCTAATATAGTTAGGATTAACCTAGACATACTTTTGGTTCAGCCAAAGTTAAAAAACTATAAACTCAACCTATTCTCGTTTTTGAAGGTTTATTTGAGAATTTTCATAAACAAAGTGAGACCTTTCTTTTCTCAAATAACTTATGATAAGAATTCAGGGTCAAATGGGAAAGTAAAGGGCTTCATAATGACTACTGGACACATGACCATTTTTAAGACTTTCTTAGTTAGACTTTAGAACTTTTCCTTAAGTGCCCCTTTCTTTTTCTTTTTCTTTTTTTTTTTTAATTTGAAAATTTCAGTGATAGCATCAACATCGAATGACCTAATAATTTATCTATTTGTATCTCTCAAGGTAATTTAACTTGAATTTTCAAAGTGTAATCTCATACCTTGTTAACTCCTAGTTTGTTGGCCAAAAGGTTATTAATTTATTACCTTTCTTCATCGAAAGACAATTAATATACTTATCTGCACCTGCCACCTTTTTAGCATCTTTAGTCTCTTGGTTGGTTAGCAACTTTTCTGCAAAATAAATCAGCATGCTAATCGTCAGGAAATATCATGAGTGAACAATTTTTTTTTTAAAAGGAAAAACTTACCGAAGGAAATTAAACTATACAATAAGCATGAAAACAAACCGGTATGTACAATGACAGTTTAAAAATACATTACTGCATGAAGTTTTTGAGGTGTCGTCCATTTATAGGGGCGTTGAGAATGTTTCCATTGAGATTTTATAATAAAAATGCATTTTTTCCCTCAGAAGGAAAAATCTTATAAGGGTCAGACCATATTGGATCAAACTTGCCATGTTTATCAGTGTCTTCTCTCCTAGCTTCCCATTTCAGGACCAAATCACCAGGGAGGAAATCTCTATCTTTATCTTTTTGATCAAATAAGGCCTTCATGTTATCCTGATATCTCTGTAACCTTTCATTCACTTTGACCCTATTTTGCTGAACTTCAACCAGCTGGTTTATCCTCCTGGTAACGTCATTGGCTTCTTCATTTGAATCTTGCCAAAGTTTCATCACGGGTAGAGAAAGATTTATTGGTAAAATGACATCGGTGCCATATACCATTTGAAAAGTGGAAATCCCAATTTATCTTTTGGTACTTACCCTGTTAGCCCATAGAGCATATTTCAAATGGATATGCCATGCTTTTTTGTTTTCAGTCAAAACCTTTTTTATCATGGTAATCAGACTTTTATTAGATGATTCAACTACACCATTACCCTATGGATAGTAGGTTGTTGAGAGTCCCAGTATGATGTTATATTTTTGGAAAAATCTGATCATTGCCAATAACTTAAATGCTTGTGCATTATCTGTGACTACCTTTTGGGGACAACCAAACCAAGATAGAATATTTTCTTCCAGGAAACTGATTACTACTGAGTCAGTTGCATTTCTCGTAGGAACAACTTCCACCCATTTAGTGAAGTAGTCTATACCAGTTAGAATCCACTTATGTTCTGCACTGGAGTGGGGATGAATTTCTCCAATGAAATCAAGACCCCATTGCTGAAATGGAGCTTTGGTTTTAACCGGGACTAAAGGTAAGGCTGAGACTTTTTTTTTCCTGTAAACATCTAGAAAGGAGTACAAGTTCGGACTTTAGTGTTCACATCTGTGAATAATTTAGTTCAGTAATACCCGGCTCTTAAAATTTTATAAGTTGTTGCCTGCCAGGCATGGTGTCCTCTGCACACTCCCACATGGAATTCATTGATAACCCTTTCTGTTTCGGTCTCGACTAAGAAACTCAATTGGAAACCCATAGGGTCTTTCCAATATAATTTACCATCTATGATACAATATTATATAGCATGTAACTTCAGTGTCCTAGTTTTAGAAGGGGTTAAATCACTGGGACATTGAAGGGTCAGCAGGTAAGAAACAATATCCTGATACCAGACTGAAGTGGAGAACTTCTCTATGATCTTAGTTGTGGGTGCAGTAACATCAAGCTCATCTATTTCTATAAATCCCTCACTCTCTTGCAGTTGATTTATTCCAAGTGCTCTCAAATTTGATTCGGCTAGTAATTTGGCCAGACCCTGACCTTTGTTAATTTTAGTTGGTTTGACTTCTAGGTCAAACTCCTAGATTTTAGCCAGCCACCTGTCTCTTCTTCCATTGTTGTCTAGTTTCACTAGTATATATTTAGTAGAACTTGAAGGCACATAGGCAATGATCTTTGAGTGAAAAGCGTAGGTTCTAAAAGCCTTGAGAGATTTTACCATTGTGTAAGATTGTTTTTCCAATATGTCATATTTCATGTCAGCGTCTCTGAGACTTCTGCTAAAATATTCTATAGGTAGCTCAAAACCTTCCTCATTTTTTTGTAACAAGGCAACTGTGATTGTGTGTTGAGAGGCAAAAGAAAAAATCAAAAAATATTTTGTGTAATTTGGGCTTGTCAGGACTGGTGCTTCGCTTATTACTTTCTTGATTCATTGAAACGAAGATTTGGCTTCACTTGTCCATTTCACCTCACTGTTCTTTTTAATCATATTTGTATTCAACTTAACAATGTCGTCAAAGTTAGGGATGAATCTTCTCAAGAAGTTTATTTTTCCTTAAAAATATTGAATGTCTTTTACATTTCTAGGAATATTTATGGTGTCTATCGCCTCGACCCTTTTGGGATCAATTTTGATTCCATATCTAGACACAATATGACCCAAGAGTTTACCTTCTTGCATTGCAAAATGGGATTTCTTGGGATTAGGTGACAAACCAAATTTACGACATTTCTCAAAAGTTTGTTTGAGGTGTATTAAATGTTATGCATCAGAATTAGATAAAATAGTTAGGTCATCAATATATATAACAACAAACTTATCTCTTTCGCCCATGAAAGTGATATCCATGGCTCATTGGAAAGTTTCCCCTATATTCATTAAACCAAAAGGCATTTCTTCATACATAAAAGTACCCCAAGGGGTAGTGAATGCAGTTTTTTATTTGTTGTCTTGATGTACAACAATTTGATTATAACCTGAAAAACCATCAATCATGGACATTCTGTTAGCTCCAAATACTTTTTCTAAAACATGATCCATGTTAGGTAATGGATAATTGTCTTTAAGTGATGATCGATTCAGGTTTCTAAAATCTACACATAGTCCGATCTCACTGTTTTTCTTTCTCACTAGGACTAAATTGGCTACCCACTCAGAGTATTTTAGTGGGACAATGATTTTAGCATCCAGGAGTTTTTTTAATTCTTTCTGTATTACTGGTAGTAGGATGCAGTTAATCTGCCTGAGTCTTTGCTTAAAAGGTTTGACACCTAGCTTCAAAGGAATTTTATGCTCCATAAGGGTAGTGTCATAAGTTCTCAATTCATCATAAGTCCAAGCAAAATCATCCTTGTATTGTCTAAGTAACTCGACATACTTTCTTTTGATTTTGGGAGACAGAAATTTAGATAATTTCACCAACCTAGGATTTTGTTTAGTACCTATATCGCAGTCCTCGACCTCCTCAGGCTGAGGCTATAAGGAAGACTTTAAAGGGATGTCATCATGACTAAATAACCTTTCTAAGGGGATCAGACCCTTAGTTATATGATTATTTTTTAAAACAAGCATCCTGTGGTTAGTGATTTTATCATGAAACTTTTGGGGTTCTTCACCTTCCTGCATGATCCAAATAGGAACGTTCTGGTTTTCTTGGTCGACATGTGTTTCCAAAAAGTCATCTACTATCTCTAAAAACTTCTGGAGTTGTTCACCGTTCTCAAAAACTTGCCAATGTTGTATGTTATTTGGTATGGAAGGCGTATGTCTCATTAGTATATGGTATTTTATATTGAAAGCAGTGGGAGGTGTGAATGTTGATGTTGCTTTGGCTAACGCATCAACCAGTTGATCTTTTTCTCTTTGAATACAAAGAACATTAATAGAGGAGAAATTTTTTTCAATCAGATCCCAATCACAATTTAGATAAGATATTAACCTAGGATGTTTGGCCTAGTATTGATGATTTACCTATTTCACGATTAGCTCTGCATCTCTAAAGACTTCCAAGGTTTTAATTTTCATTCTCCTGGTGTCTTCCAATCCTAATACTAGGGCTTCATACTCACATACATTGTTAGTGTGGTCGGTATTCCACTATAATCTATAAGAGAAAGGGATAATGAATTTGTCATCAGGGTCCACAAAAAACACCCCAGCTTCAGCCCAAAAATAAGACGAGGCACCATCAAAAAACATCTTCCAAACACCAGTGCTATATACATCTTGTTTTACTTTTTCTTTTACTTTTTTATTTTATGCACAACTTTCTTCTATACATATATCTATATCATCATCGATAGATAAGATACAATTTTCTAAATCTTGGTCAACAATATATATAGGGTATTTGTTTTGGTTATGTGGATCACTTACCATGAATGTTAACCTGGTTTCTCTGTACAAACACATGAACTGTCCTCCAAAGACCGGGATCATGGCATACGTCATGTCAAGTTGGAGGGATCTGCCAAGTTTAGTGCCCCAAGACTTGGATAAGAGCATACTGTAATTTGGGGGTATATTAGCGAGGATCACATCCATTAAAACACGTTTTGTGGGTATATGTGTAAGATTTACGACTAAATCCTTTATCATGCCTATACACTTAACCTTTCTTGAATCGAAAGAATATAAATCTCCATAAGGTCTGGTAATTTCAAGACCGAGTCTCTCCATAATGGCTTTAGGCATTACATTGTGAGAGGCTCCAGAATATAACATGCAATTATGGAGTAACTGATTGTGCACAGTTAGAGTGATATAGAAAGAGGCGATGGTGTCTGTGGCACCATCGAACTGTGGGCCGAAAATCATGTCAAGTTTTTCATCTTCTACATTTATGACGTTGGCCTAACTTTTGTTTTCTTAAAAACTAATTAATTTGGCGATTTGTTTCCTATAAATTGGGTTTTTCGCCAGTTCGACAAGAGGTATAGGGATTTTAATTTTATTTATTTCATTTTCTAGATTAAAACTTCCTATTGTTTTGTCCACCTCTATGATTTGGTTTTATGACCCCTTATTTTCAACTTTCTTTTGTAGTGAGGTTTTAGTTTCAATTATAGGGTCCTTTGTTTTCTGCACATTTGTAGTTGATGTCTCTATTGGCTTGGTCTTGGTAGGATGTGTGTCAACATTTCTAGTTCTTATAGTCTGTTTCACAATGTTCTTTGAAATTGATTCGTCTGTTTCATCCCTTGGCAAAATATTTTTCACTCAGGGAGTTGCGAGGGTCCTGTTTCTTGGCCTTAGATTGTACTTTTGGTGGAGTTCGGCCATTATATCATCTACAATTTCTTGATAGGTTGAATCTTCAATAATACCACTAATTTTGTTATTTTGGGATCTATTCTTTCTAGTTGCAGATCTTTCATAATCTTTTTCTGTTAAGAAAAGTTGTAGGCAGTCATCACCAATATTATTGATGTCTTCTTCCAATTCCTCAAAATCGTCCACATCTTCTCCTCTGATAAAGTTTTCTCTTTTAAAGGGGGTTTGGATTTTTTGATCCTCATTCTTAATCTGTCTTGGTGGATTTTGAGGGTTAGGATTCCTTCTGAAATCCTTTCTAGGAAAATGCTCATTTTTCGCTTGATCTAGTTCCATCCTTGAGATATTATTTGAGAGTTGTTTGATTATTCTCGCCCAGTCATCTATTTTTTCTTCCGAAGATCTTCCTGATCCGGACGGTCCCCCTTAATCTCTATATCTTCTGGTTTCTTTGTTTCCGGTTTCAAATTTGGTTTACAACTTTCCTGATGCCATCATGTTTGAATCAATATCTAAGGCATCATCTTGCATCTTAGTGAGGTCTACCAATCTCCTCTTCCTCAATAATAGGGATAAATCGAGATCAAAAGCCCCAACGAAAGTTACTTTCGCTGCAGGTTGGGAGGGTTTGACCTCGACCAGAATCTTGCTATAGAATTTATTGAACCTCTGAGTGAACTCGAGGACTAATTCTGAGTGTTTCTTTCTTAGAGCCCCAAATTCAATTAGATAATAGAGATGGTCTTTCCTTCCCCTCACTTTCTAATAAAATCATTTTCAAGTTCCTCATAAGATGGTATAGATCCTACTGCTAGGCCTTCGAACCATTTTCTTACCTGTCCTTCAAAATTTTGGACTAGGAGTCTCGAATAGATGTCTTCATGTTCGATTCCAAGTATATCGGGGAATTGGTCAAATAAATTGATGTGTTCGATGGTAGTCAAATCACCCTCTCTTATGAATTTCAGAAGATTATTCATGCAGTTTTCATGTAAGTCATGTAGGGAGACTGGGAGAACCAAAGGGGCATATCTAGTAGCCACCTTTGCAAAGATTCTAGGGGGTGGTACTTTGCCACATGCTCCTCCTCCTCCTCTAGCCCCACCTCTAGAAGCACCTCCTTCGACTGCAACCATTGGTGATTTAGAATTTTTTTATTGAAAATTATGAGAAAGGGTTTTAGGAAATTGGTTATCAAGATACAGGAAACTCGAGGAAGGGGAACTAGGGAAAAGTGGATTAGTTTCTTCAGACTCACAGGGTGAATATAAAGGAGAATCAACATGAGTTGTGTCAAGAAGAATAGGATGACTATAGGAGTTCTGAGAGATAGGAAAATGAACTTCACGGAGTGAAGAAGTATCAATCGGAGTGGGAAGTGATGCAGATCTTTTACCTCTATTGGTGAAAAAAACGGTTGGGAAAATCTCAGTTTTAAAATCAAGTGAGACCAAACTAGGCTCAAAAGTTGTAATCTTATTGGTAGGTAATCCCCCATGATACGATGGGGTATTTGATCCTTCAAAGAGATCACTAGTGTACGAATCTATAGTTTTATGTTGATAAAACCTATTTGTCGATGATACAGTCTATTTAAGATATCTTCTTCATTTTAAAATTTTCTCTGGATCTAGAACAGGCGAAGTCTATTTGTCATCTGGGTTTCTTTTGGTATTTTTTCAGTTAAAAGCCAGTTTATTTATCATGGAGTGACCAAGTGAAATATAAGGGTAGCCTTATAAGGTTTTTGATCTTTGTTCACTATCAAATATAGAAAGTGTCAATGTCATTCTTCCCAGGGAAATGTTTTTTTTCTTCGTTCGCTGAAAACAGTGCCAAAAAGATGTTGTTCCTAAGTTTGTACTTTAAGGCTCTAAAGTACACGGTCAAGACATCCAAAAAGAAAGATAGAGATAAGGATAAAAGGTATATTTCATGAAAGGGCTATGGATGATTCCTTAATTGTCTCTGTCTAGCTTCCCAGTTTTCCTGGATACTAATGTCTCTTTCAATTACTGCCCACGAACATTCTACCTCAACCTGGTTATTTGTTGTCTATAGGATGGTATTAAATAAATTTAAAGCAATGCTTGTTTGATCCGATAGTCCAAGTTTGATATTAGGTTGTCATGTAACTAGAACAATCATGAGGGAATGAGATTGAAAGGATAAACATTGTGCTTCTTTAAAGGTTCTCTATTTTTGTTTCAAAACATAAAGAAGAAATCCAAAACCCCCGAATTAATAGTATGATGAAACTAGAGGTCGTTTCTGGTATTTGAGTTAAATTTTGAAAAGGGAAAGTGCATGAAAATGAAAAGAAAACATAGAGATGCTAAAAAATGTGAGGCATCAATTGAAGAGGAATCTCACTTTGTGACAGAAGAAGAAACATAGTTAGGAATAACTCTTAATGAAGCATATGATATTGAAATATAAAACATTTGTAGGTCTTGTATCTATTGGTAGCTGATATAGAGGAAAGGCTATAAATGATTAAATTGAAAGAATAATTAATTACCATATTAGAGGTTGTACTAAATTGTAGTTAAGAATTCATTAAACAGATATATGAAAAATATGAAACAAAGGAGAAACACATAACTCAAACTTGACCAAATCTAGAATCTTCAATCTGCATTCGTATTAATTCAAAAATATTTATCAATTCTTCTTCACAATGCGCCTAGAAAAAGCCTTTTCTTAGTATCCTCAAATTATATTTATACTAGACCCCTGATGATTGTTTGTTGGTGATCTCCTAACTCCTAGAGGCAAACGACTACAAGAATTGAAAACTCCAACCATTTGCACGATTATTATTTGTTTTCCTATCATCTCAATAATATAAGTTTTCAAAATGATACTTCATTGTTTTACTGAAGTATCTCCTTCTTTTGATCTGATGCATTCAATACATTTTTCAAGAAAATGTACTAAATTTTTGGGAGGTTCTGGTAGATCCTTTGCTTCAAATAAATAGAATTTTCTCTGATTTTATGGAAGCTGATCTTCAATTTCCTTACCAGCAAACTTAATTGATTGAAATTTCAAGTTTGGTTTCACTAGCCACTTGTCTATTAGGGTAGCATCCACTTCCTTTAATTGTGAAATTTCCAACTGAATTTAGTTCAAACCCTCTTTGACATTCAACCAGTGTCTTACAATGTTTATTTGTCCTAATTGCCCTGTGCAAATGTCTCTTCCAATACCTAAATATTCCTTGTCCAATAAATCAAAGATTCTTTCACAATCATCTTTGATTTCTTTGACTATTTTCTTATATTGTGCTATGTTGTTTTCCCATACCTTGAGCATGATATCACCTCTAATCTTCTCTATGACAGAAAGATTTAGAATTTTCCATACTTCTTCATTTTCAGAACATACAACTACCTTTTGGAAAGTGGCCCTTGCTACTTTAGCTTCTTTTTCTCTAAAAATAATGTTATCAAAAGAAATTCTTGTTTCCTAAAAATAATTTTGAATAATCTCTACCTGGGAGATTACTTTCTGTTGCTCAGCTTCTATCTTCGCATGTATTTCCAGTGATTGGTTCTGAAAAACATTCAGGTCTATAACCTAGCCTTTAATTGAGTTCAATTTAGCCTATAGTTGTATTACCAATTCTTCTTTCCAAATAACTTGTATTTGGCTAGTTTGCATTTTCTCATTCATCTTGTCTAGACTTGTCTTAAGCGATTGAATTTCTTTCTTGTTAGTAACTCTAGCTTGCTCTAGATCTTTATTTATTTATTCTTTGATATTTTTCTCGATATCTTTTAGTTGATATTGTAATTGGGTTACCCAACAGTTACTCTATTCCAACCTTGATCTCATATTGCTAACAATGAAAAGATTTGTTGTTGCCAGGGCTACCATGGACTCTGCCGCCTCTATAGCGAAATATCCTTCTTCCAAGTTTTGCCCATCGACTAGCACTCTGTGTTTCTTTACCATAACACTTTCTCTCATATACATCTCATGTTTTAATGAAAACTTCCTATTTTTACTAAAGAAGTAATCAGAGGGAGGAATTTCTTTTCTGGAGATAGGGTCAAGGTCACTAGCATATATGACTCCTAGCTGATGGAAACCAAAAGTAGATTGCAAAGGGGTCAAGGAATTGATGGGATTACCCAAATCTGTGAATTGTATTTCCCCTGTTGTCTTGGGAGTTTCAACATGAATAGTAGATGATGAAGGGCGGGTAGATTGACTGGAATCGAGAGGTGTCTCAGACACTTTTTCCACTTCTGCTCCTAGATTATCTGTCTGTGGGAATTCTTTGTTTTGTGAAGACCCTTTGACCTCTTGTGGTTTTTCCTCAGTGTCTGCTTTATTCTCTGTTTTATGTCCGAAGCCTGGGGGAATTTTTTCTTGTTTTGGAGGGGATGTTGTTGTTTCACCCTGCAATACTTTGGGCAAACTGCTTCGTCTGTGTCTCTGGAAAGTTAGAATATTGGTTTGCAAATTGGATGATAACACCTATACCATGTCTAACACTTCCTCATAGTTTTTGAACCCTTTGAAAATGCCATCATGAGGGGATTCCTCATGTTCAAATGTTTTCATGCCACAATGAGCCATGTGGCTTCCCACTATTTGATAAGGGTCATGCTTCCTATGTTCGAGATTCACCAACTTGACCTCCTCTAGAGATGCAACTTCAACCTTGGAATGAACCAGGTTGAGTAGCGAAAACTTTCCAATCTGTACGGGAAAAACTAGCCAAAACTTCTTTTGAGCTATCTTTAGCTCTATCCCAATACCTCCTATTATTATCTGATAAGCTACCTCCCTGCATACCAATCTTTCAGGGAGGAATTTCAGAAGTGCATGAGGAGGGATAGAAATCCAAAAATCCTGATATAAGAGAAATTCTCCTCAATAAACCAAATGACAACCTCCTTGAGTTTTTCTATGACTGACTCTGATATACGAGGGGTTGCACAACCATACAACATCTGATGCACTAGTATCATGCTGAAATGAAAAATTTCATACAAATAATCCTTAACATGTTCTTCCCACAACTTATAATGATATTCATGAATTGGTTTAGTGCAAGTTGGGTTCCAACTCTAATTCATCAAAGGGAAAGGAGTCGTGAAACATATAGCATCCATGATATATGTCAACATGTAAAAGGATATTGGTAGGCCATTGGATCTCATAGTTTTATACTCCATAACCTCCTTAGCTAGGTTATATGATAGAATTTTATTCTAGTTGAATCTATAGCCTTCAACTGCTTCATGTAAAAGGGGCACCCATTCTATAGGGAAATGAGTAGGACTTTTCTTCCCGTAAAAGTCTACATAACATCATAGCCACATAAACCATGTACTCATTCAAAGAGGCTGTGGCATAAACGTTATGGGTATCGACCCTGAATTTTGGTGGGTTTCTCCACCAGTATTTGATTATTCCGAGGTATGTTTGTTTTTCTTCTATGCATTCTTTCCTTTGAAATTCACTTACAAATTATTTATTGTAAATGTACTTAGAATTGGGAGACATTTTATACATTACTTGTATATTCTCTTGTTTGAAAGAGCCGATGACGACCCCTTGGTTTTCCATAATGCTTCTGGTTTGCACGTCTGTCCTCTCCAAAGCCCAACTGATCATGTCATGGTATGTCATGATTCATGGGCACGTGGCTACTTTATGAAGTTTGGACTCTGCTATGTCCTGTAGTTTGTTTTTGGAGTCATCGGGAAAATTATTGATTTTGTAGTCCAGTGTTTCAAAAATATTCCTCCACGATTTGATGGAATCTATGTCATGTGGTGTAGTATCAGACATGGCATCTCCTTCTAGGATTGAACTTTCAACTCCTTCTTAACTTTTCTTGGGTGCCTTTTTAGGTACCATAATGTTCGTGTTTAGAATGAATTTATGTCACAGAGAGAAATGCATTAGTTTGATAAATGCAATTTACTTCTGAGTCTAAACAATAAGAATGAAAATCCAAAGAAACCAAACCTTTATTAACCTTTAACTCTTCTTACGACAGACGTACTGAAACAGGTGATAAAACTTTAATGTCTTAATGAGGGAGATATGCCCATAGATATGCAATTAAGTCAAAAATATATTTATTCTCCATTACAGATATTATCGTATATCGATGATTTCAAAATGGAGCTTCAAAAAGACTTCTTTCACTAAATCCAGAAATGTGAAACGCGGAAAGTCATTTTAATATTTAATAATCTCATTTTAAATTAAATTAAATTCGCTTTAAACTTTGTTAAATAAAATTCACGATTTCGCATTTCGGAATTTCGAGGATCTTGTACTCATGAGATATGTCATGAGAAAACCCCGAATCATGAAATCATGATGATCAATTAAGATTAGTAATTAACTTCTTCCTTTTGGAAAATTGGGGACCGAGTGTTCAAGGGCTAGTGCTTTGACAACACTTTGATACAAAGAAACCCGAATCACGAAAGATTGAGTTGTTGACCATTTTTAAGAGTTTAATTAATCACAATTAGAGGATACTTTGTGAAACATGCGTTGGGGTTTATAACACCTACTTTTTCCTTTTTTTATTATTACTTAAATATAAAGCCTCAGGATTTCGACACCGGGAAAACTGGAGTTGTTAATTAGGAAAACATGCTTTGTGAAATGCCAAATCCCAAAATGCAAAAAATTGAAAGAATTTTGACTCTTTTTTTTTTTAGGATTAAACACAGCTCCATGAATAGAAAAAAACAAAGCTTCAAGTTTAAAGGGATACAAAATTAAACATTGTATCAACAAGACCAATGCAATTTAAGGTTCATCCATTGAAGTCTCGACTAGAGTTTTATGGCAATTTTCCACTTGCCTCCTATATCCATTTAAGGACACATTAAAAATTTGGTTTGGGCCCATATAATCCGATATGAGAAACATAACTGAGTCCTATGACCTCCCGAATGTGTGTAGAAAGATAGATATATAGGGAGAGAGAGTTTGAGAGTGATATGGATATAGAGAGAGGGAGGTCGAAATAGGGGCAAAGAAAATAAGGGGGCACAAACAGGGGGAGAGAAAAAGGGGCAAAGAGAGAAAGATAGGGGGGTATAGAGGGAGGTATGGAAAGAGGAGAAATGGGATGGATGCAAGAGGGATAGTGGGACGTAGAAATAGGAGAATATAGAAATTAGTGGGGATAAAGAGAGGGGGAGAGATCAAGAGGGGAAGAGTGAGAGAGATAATGAGTGTAATACTAACAACAAGAAGAGACATAAAGTGAGGGGGGGTATAAATGGAGGGAGA
>JZKD02S0603063.1:680903-720227 GCA_000966675.3 Picea glauca | reverse complement strand
AATCATCTTGTACTTGAACATTTAAGTGGGGTGAAAGGAGGTTGCCCCCTCGAAGAGGCTTATTATCTGAAATTATCTCTTTTTCAAGGCGTTGAGTACTTTTTCTGAGGTTTTTATATGCTATATTGATGTTTGGTTATTAACAAATACATAGCTAGATCTAGATCTGTTTTCACTACTACAAATGGGGTCAAAATTAGACAAAAAATTTCAATGACAAGGATAAATTCAATTATATATCATTGTAAATTATTCAATTTTTTATCTTTCTTTTTTCTGGGCACCCTCATAACATCAAACTTTCGACAAAAAGCTATCTTAGTTGATCTTGCAATGAAACTAGGGGAAATTTAGTCAATCTATCAATGAAAAGAGTGGATTCTTACTACTCGTTTAAAAACAGTTTAATGGTCACTGGCTTCATGCATTTGGTTAACTTTGACATAGTCAGATTTTGTCGAAATATCGACAAAGGTTAGTGGTTTCAACAATTTTGTTGCAGGTGCGATGGTTATAAATTATTTTTATGCTCATTGTTCATTGCATACTTTATTAGTCTATTTTCCATATGCAACTTGCCTCAAACCCAATTCTTGATCTACATAGCTCTAATTTTGTACTTTGAAGGTTACAAATTTTTAATATTACTTTGTCTTTTTTTTAAATATCGAGATTGGATCCCTAACCCTTAGACCCTATTTCATTTGGGGACAATTTCTTTCCTAGGAAATATATAGGTATGAACATGCCTACTCAATTGTGTTTAATTATTATACAATTTGTCTTGGTGTAGTTGTATTTTATTTTTTGATTTTATTACTTGCTTATAGTGAATCTTTGGAACATATGTAAAAAAAAAATTGGTTTTGATTTGTTGATTATTGTTACAAACCTTTAATAAATCTATGACAAAAATTGATATTTTTACCATAATTATAATATATAATTAATATACTCATGTACTTATATTGCTTCAGTGGATTTTTTTGTAATTAGTATAGGAAATATCAATGTCAACACCTGAAGACAGTGAAAGGATGGTTTCTAGGTTAGGGATGCAAGGGAGGAACTAGTCAGTATTGATGGGAAATTTTATTTCCCTTGATATGAATGTAGGGGCTTGAAAAGAAGAAGAGTTGTAAGGAAAAGTACTAAAAAAAATTGTTTTACATATGGCCATTGTGAAGGGGGGCATACATTTCTTCTCGTGGTAAGTTATTCATTATATATGTCTTTGTATTGATTCTATTTAGAAAAAAACAAATTGTTTAAAGTTTTCTTATATACACTAATGTTATTCATTGTTTGTAATTGTAAAGATAAATCCGGATAGTGTTTGTCACGGGATAAATATCTGCCAAGTAGACGTATAAATATTATTTTACAAGATGTGAAAGATGGTATGAATATTGAATATCACGTCAATCCTATGGAAGAAGATGAAACAAATAATATTATTGAGCCGGAGGATGGGACAAATAGATTGATCTAGGACATATTTCCTCCTATTAATGAGGAAAACGATGATAATATTTATGATTCACCTCTTCTTGAGAAGGAAGAACAACCCCTTTATGAAGGCACAAGAACAATTGTTATCTTTGCTATAATGTTGTTGGTGAACTTGAAGGTATTGAATGGTTTTTCAAACAATTGTGTCACACAGATCCTAAGGTACGTAATAGAATCTGTCACATTTTATACGTAAAGGTCGACTTTATTTTTCTATATTTGTAGTTTCAATTAATGTGTAAATTAAGGATGCAATATTTTTTAGTATTGTTATTTACATTAACTAGTTTTTTATTTATTTTGTAGATTGTTAGGTGAATTTTTCTTACAACCGTCAAATAAATGACCTTGCGCATACCAAGAGACGTGTGTTGTTATGAAAGATATTGGAATGGAGCATCAGGATATTGATGCGTGTAAGAATGATAAAATTATAGATTATGGAAAATAGGCATCGAAAATGAAATGCTCGCAATGTCAAATCAGTAGATATCAAACTGATCAAGAAACAAAAAAAGGTGCCTCACAAGGTTCTTCATCATCTTACGATAATTCCATGTTTGGAATGATTATTTAAGTTCGAAAGAATTGCACAGTTTATGGATTACCATGCATGACACATAAGTGAATATGGTGTTCTTCGAATGATTTTGAATGGTTCTACATTTAGGAACATCGAAGAAAGATGGTCAATTTTTAAAGAATAACCTCGAAATGTTAGGCTCTCATTGGCAGTTGACGATCTTAATTCATTTGGTGAGCTCAGGTTTGTTTACTCATTGTGGCCTATTTTTGTTATAAACAATAACCTTCCTCCTTGGATGTCAATAAAGAGGGAGCACACAATGTTGACAATGATTGTGGGTCATCATTAGCTAATAATGAAGTTAGAAAAGTGAACAATCATGGCACTCCATATCATTTGTAACATTGCACACTTCAAAGGAGTACCTGCTTCGCAAGTTCACTGCACAAATATTTAACTTTCCTTAAAACATCTCATCGCTATGGATTTTCCATCCCTTTTCATAAATTCATTCCTTATCCATTCAAGCATAAATATTGGTCACCCTTCATGTTTCTCCATCACCTTAAAGACTTGTGCATCATTCATAACTTTTCCAGTAAGCTTTGAAGCCCTTTTCTATGTAATTACTATGTGTTGTGAGTTGCTACATAAATCTGCTACTCTTTTTTTATTGTGTATCCTCCATTGCCTTCAATCATTGTTCAAGAGTTTTCCTTGGAGGCCATTGAAAATTAGCTTCTGGAATGAGTTTTTTTTTCACACAGTCTGCCTTCTTTCTTTTGAGCTAAATTCTTATTATCTACTCATGCACCGAGATTTCTGTTGTACTAAATTTTTTCATTGTCATTTATTGTTGTGATAAATTTGTCCGTTGTTGTTTACTATTGCACCGATTTTTCCGTTGCACCGATTTTTTTTGTTTTTGTTTACTGCTGCACCGAGTTCTTAGTTGTGACGAAGTTTCTACCGCTAATTTGTTTTTTGCGCAAAGTTTCTTTTTGCTACCTTTTCTTGCGCATCATATAAAGGTTAAAAAAGTTACTATTCTCATTCACTTCGCAGAGAGGCTATTACAATCTATTGTTGCACACCTAAAATTGACATATATCAACATCATGGAAACTCCTCGAAGTAAAAGAAAGAATGACAGAAGAGGGAAAGTTGTGAGGTTTGAACCACTGGAATTAAAGTTAGTAAATGCAAACCCGACGATAATAGCATCATTTGAACAATCTGTATGCATAAGATTCTTTGAAAATATTCAAGGATATAACACACAAATAACTAAGAATTATCCCTTAATTTTACTCGTGTCAGTGCAACTATTGAAGGGATCACTTTTCAAGTGACAAAAGAAACTATATCAATTGCGATGGATATTCCTATGCAGGGAGAAAATGGTTTAAAGGTATTCCATTATATACTTCATGTTATATTGATTTTATCACACCTAAATTCAAAAAATGGAAGATTTGAGCCAACATTCCCAGTGAGTATCTTCTGGAACCTTTTGATAAACTTCTGAAGATAATTTGTAAGTAGTTTAATTGTGAGCGAATATTTGGCAAGGTGCATCAATACCACATCAGGATTCTGATGCATTTCACAGGAAGAATTCCTTTAAACTTACCTTTCTTACTATGTCGAAGCCTAGGAAAGATGGCAGACAGTTTCCAATCCAAATTTGACCAGCCAGAGAACCACCTATACCATTTTTCCTTGATTAAGATGTCGGTGGTTCAAAAGCTAGGAAATTTAAACAGGTACTTGAATTCCTTCTCGACTTCAAAAAACATTCCCAAAGACCCTAAAGGAGATATTCGCTTATCTACTGAGAAATAAACACTTCATATTTCAAAGGTAAGAGGAGGCGGTGTTTTTGAAAGGAGAAAAGGAAAAGAAATTGAAGATTCATCATTCAGTCAGTCAACATCCAAGAAGAGAAGAAAACTAAGATTCACCGATGAAACTGAGACACAACCTCCCAGTAAGCCACACAACAGGTCTTCTTCTAGGAGGTTTCCCATACCCACAATTCAGACATAATTTGTTGAATGTGCAACCCAGAACATTGATGAAAAGAAAGTGGAACCAGGTGAGGAAGATGCATATATTAAGGAGGTGAAACAACAACTAAAGAAATCTCAACATGTTATAGCCCAATTCTATCAGGAGAACAGATAATTGAGGAGGAATCTAGTAGAAATAATTACTGAAAAAGAAGCATCACAGAGTAAAGTAGGTCAGAGATCTCCTACCTCACAAACATGAGGAGAAAATAATATAAATTGGTTGAAAAAGAAACTAAGAGAAGCTCAATATGAGATCATTAATCTCATGGAGAAAAAAATGATATCATAGGAAATAATGATGCAACATTTCAAGAAATGAAGACCAACTATTGATGATGCATGTGCATCTCTCTCTAATGCTCAATCAAAATTGAAAATACAAGCGACTTTGTTGATATAGGTGAGGATTTTGAAGAAACAAAATTTGTCATTAACAAGGTCAAACAGGGCCTTATGACTGCAACTGAGATTGGACAAGGAAGCTATGGAAAAAATGAATGATCCCATCCTTTGGTGCCAATTGGATTCATGCAAGTAACCTCATCATGAAGATCTGCCACACGAAATCACTGTGCATATTTCACAACCAACATTTGTGTAGTAGAAACCAGTATTTATTGTGAAATGATGATAATGTTTTCCATCGATACACATGATGATTCATCACAATAGTATGGTTGAAATTTTCTTAATAATTTATGATTGTAAATAACATTTCGGATAGGTTATGATTGCCAAATCGACTTTCCTATTTTTGGTAAATTTTGTAGAGGTTGTTGTTCTCTTTGAAAACAACCAGATCCATAACTCTTGGAGATAGTAGTTTGACTCCTAACAGCCAAGTGTAGCTTTAGTTTTCTATATATAGGGACTATTTTTGATGTAAAAAAGGGGGGGTGCACAAGCAAAGGTATAGACATTTTGATCCTCAATGTAATTTTTTGAATCTAAAGGAACACAAATACATAAGTCCTAAATTCCTTAAGAAAAAGATTCTAATGGTGGCGATCTAAAGATTGTACTCTTCTTTGTATGTATTCCTTGTGTACTTATTTTCATATGAACTCTTCTTCTCTTTAAATTGGTAAATTAAAAGTCCAGAATTCATCTAATGGTGCTCTATACTTAAGTGATTTAATTTCTATCTATCTTCTCAGCTAAGGTCAGAATTCATCCTTTGTGGTTCTTTGATCGCGTTGTGTGTTTCCTTTATTCCTTCACCCTACATGATCAAATTAAACACTCGAGTTCATCACCTTATTTATCCTTTGTTCCTATGAGGAGTTATATATACCAAGAATTATTTTCTTTGTTTTCATGGGTTGACTCCATATCTCTAGAAGTACTATCTTTTGTCAGCAGACCTTGAAAAATTATCTCAAAATTCTAAATCTAGGCATCAATTTAAAGCAATCTGTCTATCAGAGATCAAGTCTTAGAGAGATCCCTCTCTATATTGGAAAGGCTAGTTTCTAGTCTTAAAGTTGGTTTGTGGGTTACCATTGTAGATTGTTTCTTCAACCCAACAATTTACTTAGCGTTAACATTTTGGCGTCGTTGTCAGGGATGAAATTGAACCTTTTCTCTGCGAAAGAATGACTAAATGATTTAGATTTGATTCCTAAGTGTAACAGTGAATTGGACACTTTTTTTTGGCTAAACTATTCTTACCCTAGCAAATTCATTTAATAAGATAAGTAGCATATTTTAGTTTTTTTTTTTAAATAAGAAATATTGGCTACTAAGATAATTCACACTAGAAGGAACCATGATCTAGAACGTATAGCATCTGTGTTTGATCCTGAGAAACTCTTGCAAAAAAGAAAAGAAAATATAGTCAAATATTTTTATTTCCTACATATAAATATATCTTTACCCAAAGACATCTTAAAAAGTATCGATGACCTTGAATTTGATTTACAATTTGAACAATCCTTGTTCAAATCTAGATCAGAATATAAGTTTCATGAAATTATCTTTGATGAGAAGAAATTCCAGTCTTTGATTCCCACTTTATCCATTTAGAATATTCCTATTCAGATTGTCCCCACTCAGACTGTTCAGATAACCCAAAATCCTCCTAGAGCCATGGAAGCCATATTTTATCCTCTTGCCTTTCTTGCCCAGTTGCATGATTTACCCCAAAATTATAATCAGAGAATCATATCATTCTATGCTGAAGAAAATAAATCAGCCCAAAGACACTTGGATTGGTTCAATTATTTTGTTGACCTAGAGGTGGTAGATCACGAAGATGCAAAACTCAGGTTGTTTGTACAAAGTCTTTCAGGAGGAATCGGAAAATGGTTTAAATCTCTTATTGTAGTGAGTATCCTTGTTTTTTCATCTTTTGAAACACTTTTTCTTGCAAGGTGGGGTGATAAAAATAATTCTCTTCAATTTCTAACTTATTACAATAACATAAAAGGATCACCTAATGAAATAGTACAAGAGTTTTCGACCATATTTATGAAATTTTATAATTCAATTCCTACAGAAGTAAAAGCTCCACCTGGAGTTGCCCAACTTTGATATGATGATTCTTTTGATAGTGATGTTTCTTCCTTGTTAAGAGAAAGGAGATCCAATACATTATATGATATGATGAGTGATGCAATTGAAGTAGAGGTAAATCTAATGGCATCAGGGAATATCAAACATAATCCTGACAGAGATGTGAAGAAGGTCTAAGGAGAAGAACATCCCTCAACTTCTCAATCATCATATGAGAAGTTTGATTTAATGATGAAAACTATGGAAAGATTCATAGAAAGAATGTCTTTGGAGAATAATCCTGCCACCAGGGATCAAACTGATTTTCATCCCATAAATCAAAATTTGAGAAAATCTCCAGATGCACAGATCAGGCAAAGAGACCAGGGAAATCACGGTGATCAACAAATAAAACCTCATTTCCAAAAAAACTATGTAAATGAAGATCGTGATCAAACAATTGAAGATAATATGCATTGTTGTGATGATACAGAAACAAATGTGTTCTTAACTAAAGAAGAACATGATCAATTTATGGATGCAAATGATAAGTTTATGCAGGATAATGGTGATATGTTTTGATTGGAAACACAAGAGTTTAAGAAATGATATAAAAATGCTATTATGCACCTTCAGAAACAATATAACCTCAGAAGTAAAGAGTGTCTGCGAATCCTCCAAAGGAAAATCCTACAAGGGAACTTCAGATAAATGCACCTTCTTCAATCTGATCTAAGAAAGATAATTCAGCAAAGGATGAAATGGAGAAAGGAAAATCCAAATAAGAACCCCCAAATAAAATACCTTAGGCAAGAAAGGAAGCAGTGGTCAAAGAGGTTTAAAACACTCCATGTCCTTTTAATTTTGAAAGTGAAATGGATAAAATCAAAATTTCCGTTCCATTTAATGAGCTGATTAAGAATGGAGAATATAGAAATTAGATCATTAAAATGCTCAAAATGGAAGAATCCCTTGACACCTTGAATGTACAAGATGAGCATCGTGTTATTTTGTTTGGCCCATGTGTGGAGGAGAGTGGCGATGTTGATGATGTTCCTCCTTTATATGTTAGTCTTAAAATTCATGAAATGATCTTACATAATTCCATGTTAGATTCAAGAGCATCACATAATGTGATGCCCAAGGTGTTCATGGATGAGTTGGGCCTAGATATTACAAGAAATTAAAAGGATCTTTTCTCTTTTGATTCAAGGAAGGTGAAATGCTTGGGTTTAATAAAATATCTTGTTGTATCATTGTCTCAAATTCCATCAAAAAATATGATCATGGATGTGGTGGTTGATGGAATCCCTCCTAAATTTGGCATGTTATACAAAGAAGTGTTGCTCAAGTACATGGTGAGTAGCAAAACTCAACCAAAAATTATTTCCATTTACTTTGTTGATACTGAGGTTGGTTCCTCTATTTTCTATAATGACTTGACTTTTTAATAGGGGGAGCCAATGAATGTCATGGCCATCAAATACAAAACTGATCATCAAACAGAGGAAATTACAAATCAGAAAAACAATTCAGAGTATGAGATTTCATGGAGGTGCTACCAGAGAAGGAGAAGGAGTTGGTGTGTTGATTAAACCTCCTAATATAGGTACAAAACTATGTTCTTATAAGATTGTTTTTTATGATACCAATAATATGGCTGAATATGAGGCACTAATTTTGGTATTGAATACTTTAACAGAATTGGGTGCTAGGAGGATAGTTGTACATGGAGATTCTGAGCTTGTTATTAATCAGGTAAAGGGTATATATCAGTCCAAGCATCTTATATTGAGGGAATATAGGAATTTAGTACTTGATCTTATTGAAGAGTTTTCATAATACAATTTGTCAGTGATTCCTAGGGGGGGAAATCTAATTGCAGATGCTTTAGCCACTTCAACTTTGGTTTTTAAAATTCCAAGTTTTCCTAGTAAAAAGTATGAAATTGAAGTCAAGCATAGGCTAGAAGTACTTGATAACATTAAATATTGGCAAATATTTGAGGATGAAAAACATGTAGAAAGATTCCTTCAGATGAGTGACGAATTTGATAATTCAAATATTGATGATGAATGCTAGTGTCAAGAGAATGAAGATGCAATTGTGTTCAACAATGATGACATTTTTCATAATAATATTGTTGGAAGAGATATAGTGTAGCTCAAAAATAACATTATTGTCAAAGTCTTGGTCCCATTGGAGAAGATGTTTTACAACAACGATGTAGCCAGAAATCGTAAAATCACTACAAATGATGAGGACATAGAAGATTGCAACATTGGGACTCAGAAGGATCCCAAGATCATAAAACTGTCCAAAAAATCAGTCCAGAAATTAAACAAAGGTATATCAGCCTAATGAAGGATTTCCCTGATGTCTTTGCATGGAGTTATGAAGATTTAAAGGTCTATGATACTAAGGTAAGTCAACATGTAATTCCAATCAAGGATGATCATAAACCCTTGAAGAAAAAATTGAGAATAATAAACTCTTTGTTGTTGCCATTGATTTAAAAGGAGCTAAGTAAGTTGTTTGATGCCAAAATTATTGTGTACTTAAGCTTTTCCAAGTGGGTGGCTAACCTAGTGCTTGTCAGGAAGACACGTGGTAAGATTAGGTTATGTGTAGATTTTCATAATCTAAACAGGGTGTCTCTCAAAGACAATTATCCACTTCCTAAGAATGATTACATCCTACAGAAGGTGATTGGATCTCAGAAGATGTCAATTCTTGATGGTTTCTCTAGATACAACTAGATTATGGTGCATCATGATGGCCAAGTGAACACAACTTTTACAACACCTTGAGGCACCTTCATGTATGAAAAAATTCCTTTTGGGATTATGAATGCAGGAGAAAATTTACGAAGGGTTGTGGAAATATACTTTTACGATGAAAAATATAAGTTTATTGTTATTTACTTAGATGATATCACTGTATTTTCATATTCTAATGATCAACATCTTAAACATTTAAGAAGGGTTTTCCAGAAATGTATAAAGTTTGGCATCTCATTGAATCCAAAATAGTCAAATTTTGGAATGCAAGAAGGAAAATTACTTGGACACATATTTTCAAAGGAAGGGATAAAGATAGACCCCAAGAGAGTGGAAGCAATTATGAAAATTGGCACACCCAGGAGCAAGAAGGAGGTATAGTCTTTCATAGGAAAAGTAAATGTTTTGAGAAGGTTTATTCCTAACTTGGTTGAGATCATAAAGTATATCAAAAATATGCTCAGGAAAGGAAATGAAATAAAATGGACTCCTGAATCTAGGAAGTCTTTTGAGGATATTAAAGTGGCACTGACCAAAGCTCCAGTGTTGGTCAACCCAAATTTTGCAAAAGATTTTATATTGTTTTATTTTGCGTCATAACACACTATTGTTGGTGTTTTGTTGCAAAACGATGAACAAAAATTTGAAAGTTCCATAGCCTATTATAGAAGGACATTGAGAGAATCCCCACTAAGGTATGACATCATGGAAAAGTAGGCATATGCTTTGGTCAAGGCCCTTAAGGAATTTAGAACTTATATCTTGCATTCCCATGTCATTGCTTATGTCCCTAGCAATTTTGTAAAAGATATTTTGACTCAGGTTGATCCTAAAGGGAGAGGGGGTAAATGGATAACAATGATGTTGGAGTATGACCTTGAGATCAAACCTACAAAGCTGATTAAAGGTAAGGGGCTTGAAAGGTTGATGGCACAGTCCAATTGTGATGTATTGGGAATAAATTTCATTGTCGACTTATCAGTAAATTTAGAAGAAGAAACAGTCTCATAGGCATCCCAAAAATTCCTTGATTCTCCTTGGTATGCTGATATTATTTATGTACTAAGAAATTTACAAGATCCTCCTAAGTTAATAAAAACCAAAGACAAATTTTTAAATTTGAAAGCAACAAAGTTTTGCATTCTTGACCATTATGTATATTGAAAAGATCCAGGTGGGATCTTGCTAAATTGTTTCCTCGAGGAAGAAGTGAAAAAAGATATCAAAGAGTTTTATAAAGGTAAATATGGGGGGAATCATTATTGGAAGACCACTATGCAAAAAATATTGAGGGAAGGTTTCTATTGGCCTAGTATTTTTTCTGATGTATACAAGGAAGTTTCCATATCCCATGAATGCCAAATTTTTTATGGAAAAATAAAGTTGTAGCCTTTACCTTTAAATCATATCTCTGTTGAAGCACCATTCATGCAATGGAGCCTTGATTTTATAGGAGAAACTCATCCTCCATCCTCAGCTCAGCATAGGTGGATACTGACAACCACAAACTACTTAACCAGATGGATTGAAGCAATCCCCACAAGGCAAGATATTGATACTGTTATCATTCAATTTTTAGAAATAAATATTTTGTCTAGATCTGGTTGTCTAGTCAAGATCATTTGATGCAGGAGCATCTACAACTCGCCAAGCGAGCCAGCGCACGTGGAGACAAGGGAGACAGCTGGACGAGACAACAAACTTCAGATTTTGAATTTTCCTTGGTATTGTTGCGTCGCCGTTTAACAAAAGGCATTCAAAGCCGAGCGCACTTGTATTATGTTATAGATAGGAAGGCATTTAAGACTATTAAGGCTATTAGATAGAAATTTATTGTAGATTAGACAGTCACATTTCGAGAGGGAAAACGGAGTATAGACACCCTCCCTTGTATCATTGTATGATCAATCAAGCATTAGCATTGAAGAAGAGAGCAGAGCAGAGAGTTGTGAAGAAACCTCCATGTACAGTTATTGAATTAATAGGAAGAGCTTTGATTCAATTCCATGGACGTGTTTGATCTCTGTGTGTTGGTACTATGCTTGTGCATGTTTACTTCTTTCTATGCTTATCTTTTATATGCTGCTTATGTGATTGCATATCAGGTTCGAAACCTGAGAGAATGAGGAAATGAGTTTCAATTGTTTCTCTGTTTAGGCCAGGATATTCCTGCATAGAGTGCAGTTGAATTCCTCCGCATAGAGTGCATCGAGGAGGCTAAGCAGTTGAACTTTTGTTCCCTATTACTCAGAGTCGCTTTGAGTTATTCGATCCATGCAGGTAAAGTGCAGGTCAAATTTGAGTCTCAGTAGCAAGTCTAAGAAGGGGAAGGTTGAAACTGTTGCGAGCGTGAATGCACAGGAGCCGGAAGACTTCATCACTTTTGGAGGTGATTGAAGACCGAGCACAGGGAGCGTGTTCGAGGAATCCTTGAAGGAGTCCGAGTTGATAAAATCCCAGGAGGGATAGTCCCTTTGGTTCACTGTGGAATCGACCCCAGTGGAGGTCGCACCGGACGAAGGTGGTGGAGCAGAGATCTCTTCACAGAGAAAGAGAACCGACGACTTGAGTTTGTCGTGAAGATTCGCGAAGTCCCGTGGATCACTGGATCTGGGAGAAGGAGCGAGGAGGTTAACCCTCAGGCGCAGGAAGGATCATTTTCCATCGCATATCGGCAAATTGTATCTGGCGGGTGCAAGAATCCCATGCACGTGAAATCGCGAGTGGCGATTCCCCGATTTTGTCGGAGTCGTCGATCATAGGAGGGATAGGTGGCACGAGATCTCGAGGAGTCGGGTTTCAGCACTTCGGCGTCTTCGAAGTCGAAGGGAGCACGGAGAGATAGCGAAGTCCCGAGTCGCGACGGGTCCCACGGAGGCTGTGTGGGGTATAACACGTGGCATCGGCACCTTGACACTCGGGGATTTGAAATACAAGGGTTCGGCATCGCGAGCGGCGAGAGCCCGGCCCGAAGAGTCAATGCTCTCCCAACTCCCTCGGGAGTTCTTTACCCACAGTCTTCTCGGCAATCTCCTCTTCGCGTATTGTGAGATCGGGTCTCATGATATCACGAGGCTTGCAACACTAATCTCGGGCAATCAAACCCCAAACCCCGATCTTCGATGGTCAACGGTCAACCTCAGGCTCTCGCCGCTCGCGATGTCGAACCCTTGTATTTCAAATCCCCGAGTGTCGAGGTGCCGATGCCACGTGTTATACCCCACACATCCTTCGTGGGACCCGTCGCGACTCGGGACTTCGCTATCTCTCCGTGCTCCCTTCGACTTCGAAGACGCCGAAGTGCCGAAACACAACTCCACGGGATCTCGTGCCACCTGTCCCTCCTATGATCGACGGCTCCGATAAAATCGGGGAATCGCCACTCGCGATTTCACGTGCATGGGATTCTTGCACCCGCCAGACCCGATTCGTCGATATGCGATGGCAAATGATCCTTCCTGCGCCTGAGGGTTAACCTCCTCGCTCCTTCTCCCAGATCCAGTGATCCACGAGACTTCTCGAGTCTTCACGACAAACTCAAGTCGTCGGTTCTCTTTCTCTGTGAAGAGATCTCTGCTCCACCACCTTCGTCTGGTGCGACCTCCACTGGGGTTGATTCCACAGCGAACCAAAGGGACTATCCCTCCTGGGCTTTTATCAACTCGGACTCCTTCAAGGATTCCTTGAACACGCTCCCTGTGCTCGGTCTTCAATCACCTCCAAAAGTGATGAAGTCTTCCGGCTCCTGTGCATTCACGCTCGCAATAGTTTCAACCTTCCCCTTCTCAGACTTGCTACTGAGACTCAAATTCGACCTGCACTTTACCTACACGGCTCGAATAACTCAAAGCGACTCTGAGTAATAGGGAACAAAAGTTCAACTTCTTAGCCTCCTCGACGCACTCTATGCAGAGGAATTCAACTGCACTCTATGCAGGAATCTCCTGGCCTAAACAGAGAAACAATTGAAACTCATTTCCTCATTCTCTCAGGTTTCGAACCTGATATGCAATCACATAAGAAGCATATAAAAGATAAGCATAGAAAGAAGCAAACATGCACAAGCATAGTACCAACAACACACAGAGATCAAACATGTCCATGGAATTAAATCAAAGCTCTTCCTATTAATTCAATAACTGTACATGGAGGTATCTTCACAACTCTCTGCTCTGCTCTCTTCTTCAATGCTAATGCTTGATTGATCATACAATGATACAAGGGAGGGTGTCTATACTCCGTTTTCCCTCTCGAAAGGTGACTGTCTAATCTACAATAAATTTCTATCTAACAGCCTTAATAGTCTTAAATGCCTTCCTATCTATAACATAATACAAGTGCGCCCGACTTTAAATGCCTTTTGTTAAACGGCGGCGCAACAATACCAAGGAAAATTCAAAATCTGAAGTTTGTTGTCTCGTCTAGCTGTCTCCCTTGTCTCCATGCGCGCTGGCTTGCTTGGCGAGTTGTAGATTCTCCTGCATCATACTCCTCGGCTCAAAATATTTCATGGGCTCCTGCTCATGAGCTCCTGCACACTATGCCCATGCTTCTGTATGACTGCCTCTGTTTCCTAGCTGGCATCCTCCACTGGGTGGTTCTTCCACTTCACCAGGTATTCAAAATATTGTTTCCTCCAGGTCTTCTTACCTGCTCGTTTGTCCAGTATGAAATCAATCTCGGGTTTCTGTGCAACTGGTAATTGTTTCTACCACTGGACCACTGGTTCCCCAGTTCCAGTGCCTGCTTCATCAGCCCTGTAGGGGTATAAATCTGAAATGTTAAATATCAGAGATATCCCAATGCCCTCCGGCAACTCAAGTTCATATGCATTTTCGCCAAACTTTCTCAGAATTCTGCATGGCCCAATTTTCTTCATCTTGAGCTTGTTGTACGTTCCCCTCGGGAACCTTTCCTTCCTCAGGTGCACTAGAACCATGTCACCAACTTCAAACTGAAGTTGTCTTTTCCTCTGGTCGGCTCAGCGCTTGTACTCTTGATTCGTCTTCTGCAATCGCTGCCTCACCTCCGTGTGAAGTTCCCGCATTGCCTCTGTGAATTCTTCAGCCCTTGCGCTGCTAGTCTCAGCCTGTTCTGACACCCTGAGTTCAGACACTCCTCTCGGTTGTGTCCCATACAAAATTTGAAATGGGCTCTTACCTGTACTTCAATTCACCGAATCGTTGTACGCGAACTCTGCCTGTGGTAAGATCTGATCCCAGCTGTTGTGATGCTCCACCACTAGGCTTCTCAACAGATCTCCCAAGCTTCTGTTGACCACTTCTATCTGCCCATCTATCTGTGGATGGTAGGCAGAACTGAATGCTAATTCAGTCCCCAACTTCTTCCATAGCGTCCTCCAGAAGTGACCTATGAATTTCGTGTCCCTGTCCGAGACTATGCTTCTCGGAAATCCATGCAGTCGCACAATCTCTTTGAAAAATAAATTGGCGATGTGGGTTGCATCGCTCATCTTATGACACGGGATAAAATGTGCCATCTTCGAGAATCTGTCCACCACAACAAAAATGGAATCCACGCCTCTCTGTGTCCTCGGCAAACCCAAAACGAAATCCATGTTGATGGCCTCCCATGGCCTCTCGGGTATGGGCAACGGTTGATAGAACCCTGTGTTCTGCTTTCGCCCTTTCACGTGTTGACATATTCGACACCTGTCAACAAACCGTTTTACATATGCTCGCATGCCTGGCCAAAAATACGATTCGCTCATCTTGGTGAATGTTTTGTCATGCCCGAAATGACCTGCTAAGCCTCCGCTGTGCTTCTCCTTCACCAAATTCTCTCTCATAGAGAAATTTGGAATGCACAATTGATTGCCCTTGAACAGCAATCCATCCTGGATCAGGTAGTCAATCCACAAAATCCTATCCCTGAGAACTAGGTTCTCGGCTGCCTTGTATGCCTCGCCAAAATCTGCGTCACCTGCATACATATCTTTTAAATTTTCAAAACCCAAGGTTTTGACTCTGAACTCCTGCAGCACCAGACATTTCCTGCTCAAGGCATCAACCACCTTGTTCGCAGCTCCTGAAATGTGCTTGATCACAAATGTAAAATTTTGCATGTACTCCACCCACTTCGCATGCTTCTGATTCAACTTCTCCTGTTGACTCACGAACTGTAATGCGTGATTATCGTTGTACAACACAAATTCCTTAGGTATGAGATAATGCCTCCACTTCTTCAATCCCAGAATGATGGCATAGAATTCTTTGTTGTACGTGGAGTACTTCAACTTTGCATCATCCATCTTCTCGCTGTAATATGCAACAGGTCTATCATCCTGACTCAAAACCCCTCCAACAGCATACCCACTGGCATCACACTTTACTTGGAAGGTTTTCTGGAAATCTGGCAGCACCAGAATTGGCTGCTCAGTTATCTTCCGCTTCAACAAATTGAAGCTCCGCTCAGCCTCGGCTGTCCACTGGAAAACCTTATGCTGCTTCTTCACAGTGTCCATCATTGCAGCACTGATTCCGCTGAAATTTCTAATGAATTTTCTGTAGAAGCTCGCCAAACCATGGAAGCTCCTTACCTCAAAAACATTTCTCGGCGATGGCCAATTCCTGATTACATTCACCTTCTCAGGATCCATCTTCAACTCATTTGCCAAGATTACAAAACCCAGATATATGAGTTCTGTCTGCATGAAGGAACACTTCTTCAAATTGATCAACAACTTTTCCTGCTGTAGTCTTCTCATTACTATGGCCAAATGCCTCAAGTGTTCTTCCCTGGTTTTACTGAAGATCAGTATATCATCCAGGTATACCACCACAAATTTGCCAATGAATTCCCGCAGGACTTCATTCATCAGCCTCATAAAAGTGTTGGGTGCATTTGTCAAGCCAAACGGCATGACCAGCCATTCGTACAAACCCTCGTTTGTCTTGAATGTTGTTTTCCACTCATCTCCCTCTCTCATCCAGATCTGATGATATCCGTTCTTGAGATCTATCTTAGAAAAATAGTTTGCCCCACTCAGGCAGTCCATCAAGTCGTCCATTCTCGGTAATGGGAACCTGTACCTGATGGTGATCTTGTTTATTGCCCTGGAGTCTGTACACATCCTCCAACTTCCATCCTTCTTTGGACTCAGTACTGTCGGAACAGCACATGGACTAAGACTCTCTCTCACTAGTCCTTTGTCCTGCAGATCTTGTACCTGCCTTTTGACCTCCTCGTTCTCTTGAGGTGTCAACTTGTACGTTGCTTTATTCGGCAAACTTGCTCCGGGTATGAGGTAAATGTGATGACTCACACTCCACATCGGTGGAAACGAACGAGGTAGTTCATCCACGATGATATCAGTAAACTCTCCCAGTAATTGTTGAACCTCCTCTGGTAAGTCATCCACTCTTGTGCTTGTCAGGACAATCCTCGGCTTCCTGATAACAAAGAACTGTGGATCCTCGTCCTTCTCCAACTCTGTGAGAAGTTCCTTCCCACTCATGAGAAGTATTGTGCTGCTCACTTCCGGCTTCACTTCTTTATCCTTCATCGGTAGCAACGTGTGTGCTCTACCATCCTTCTCTAAGGTGTATGTGTTCATTCTCCCATCATGAACAACATTTCTGTCAAACTGCCATGGTCTTCCCAATAATACATGACAGACATCCATGGGAATGACATCACACAAGATTTCATCCCTATATTCACCCATTTTAAAATTGACCAAGCATTGTTTTGTAACATGTACCTGGTGTCCTTTCTGCAACCATGTCACCTTGTAGGGACTCAGTTGTTTGCGCGTCTTCAGCTCCAATTTCTCCACCATCTCAGTCGAAACGAGATTATCTGTGCTCCCACTGTCTACTATGACCTTGCATTTCCAGCCCTAGGTCTTGCAAGTTGTCCGGAACAGTCGGCATCTCTGAGTTGTGTCCTCTATCTCCTTCTCAGGTTTCAAAAGGACCTTATGTATTCCAAGCGACCTTCCACTGTCCACATCCTCGCTCTCAACATCACGCCTTTGTTGCGCCTCAGCGATGTGAGCTTCACTTCTGTCCACCTTCCTCTATGGATAGTAAACGGCTTTATGACCGTCTTTACCACACGTGAAACATGTGATAACTCCTCCTCGACCTCTTCCTCTACCTCGGGTACGAGGAAAGGTATTTGCGTCAGCATATCCTCCTTGCTGATCACCTTGCCGTCTCCTTGGCTCAGCGTTTTGTTGCCTCTGCTGTGAGGTTCCACCTCTTTCAGCTTTACCCTGAGGCTTCTTCCAATCCTCCTTGGGCTTCTGCATCCGTTCTTGGGTAACAGCTTTGCCTCTAGGCTGGCTTCCGCCTCGCCCTCACTGTCCCTGTTTGCGGCTCAGCTTTTCTTCTGCTTTCAGAGCCATCTGGTACGCATCCTCGACTGTGCAGATGGTCAGCATGCTCAGCTCATCCTGAATGTCATACCTGAGACCATTCAGGTATCTTGCCACCTTTTCGTCATCACTTTCCCGATGACCAGCTCAGATGTTGAGCCTATAAAATTCCTCGGTGTACTCCTTCACTGTCATCAACTTTTGTCTCAGGTTCTGCATGCGCATGAACAGAGTGATTTGGTAATCCCTCGGAATGAACTTTGCCTTCATCTTGGCGATCATCCGATCCCAGCTTTTGATCTTCTGTTTGCCTTTAGAACGCCTATCTGCTTGCAGCTCGTCCCACCATAAGGCTGCATGTCCCTTCAGCTTCGTGATGGCATGCCTTACCTTCTTGTCTTCTTCAATATCCTCGTAATCTAAGTAGGTGTCGAGTGCTCGGATCCAATCCAGCAACTCCTCTGCATTTAGACTTCCCTCATAGATGGGAATATCCATCTTTGTCTTCGAGCTCATCCTGGAGATATCTCTAATCAACCTCTCTGTTGAGGCATCCTCTGCTGAGACCTCCCCTTCATCATGTCCAGCCTCCTCTTCAACCTCGGGATCACTGAACTCTCCTGCGTTGACTCCACGCCTTTGGGCGGCCTCCATATCCTCGAGTCTTGCCCTGAGATCTCGTATCTGATGTTCCATTTTTGGATTCCTTGCTGGCCTACCCTTTCTTCGGGCCTCCCTGTCCTCACGATCACGTGAGTGCCTCTCTCTCCTGGGTGGCATTATGTACCCGCTTCTCTCTGCTATCTGAGCATAGAGAGCTCAATCCGTCTCTGATGCCACTTTGACAGCCACCTTACGCCCTCTACAGCACAGTCGCCCCCGCCAGGACCTTCTCATTCTCCGCGGCCCGAAGAGTCAATGCTCTCCCAACTCCCTCGGGAGTTCTTTACCCACAGTCTTCTCGGCAATCTCCTCTTCGCGTATCGTGAGATCAGGTCTCGCGATATCGCGAGGCTTGCAACACTAATCTCGGGCAATCAAACCCCGAACCCCGATCTTCGATGGTCAATGGTCAACCTCGGGCTCTCGCCGCTCATGATGCCGAACCCTTGTATTTCAAATCCCCGAGTGTCGAGGTTCTGATGCCATGTGTTATACCCCACACAGCCTCCGTGGGACCCGTCGCGACTCGGGACTTCGCTATTCTCCGTGCTCCCTTCGACTTCGAAGACGTCGAAGTGCCGAAACTTGACTCCTCGGGATCTCGTACCACCTGTCCCTCCTATGATCGATGGCTCCGATAAAATTGGGGAATCGCCACTTGCGATTTCACGTGCATGGGATTCTTGCACCCGCCAGACCCGATTCGATGATATGCGATGGAAAATGATCCTTCCTGTGCCTGAGGGTTAACCTCCTCTCTCCTTCTCCCAGATCCAGTGATCCATGGGACTTCGCGAATCTTCATGACAAACTCAAGTCGTCGGTTCTCTTTCTCTATGAAGAGATCTCTGCTCCACCACCTTCGTCCGGTGTGAACTCCACTGGGGTCGATTCCACAGCGAACCAAAGGGACTATCCCTCCTGGGATTTTATCAACTCGGACTCCTTCAAGGATTCCTTGAACACGCTCCCTGTGCTCGGTATTCAATCACCTCCAAAAGTGATGAAGTCTTCCGGCTCCTGTGCATTCACGTTCACAACAGTTTCAACCTTCCCCTTCTCAGACTTGCTACTGAGACTCAAATTCGACCTGCACTTTACCTGCACGGCTCGAATAACTCAAAGCGACTCTGAGTAATAGGGAACAAAAGTTCAACTGCTTAGCCTCCTCGACACACTCTATGTGGAGGAATTCAACTGCACTTTATGCAGGAATCTCCTGGCCTAAACAGAGAAACAATTGAAACTCATTTCCTCATTCTCTCAGGTTTCGAACTTGATATGCAATCACATAAGCAGCATATAAAAGATAAGCATAGAAAGAAGCAAACATGCACAAGCATAGTACCAACAACACATAGAGATCAAACACGTCCATGGAATTGAATCAAAGCTCTTCCTATTAATTCAATAACTGTACATGGAGGTTTCTTCACAACTCTCTTCTCTACTCTCTTCTTCAATGCTAATGCTTGATTGATCATACAATGATACAAGGGAGGGTGTCTATACTCTGTTTTCCCTCTCGAACGGTGACTGTCTAATCTACAATAAATTTCTATCTAACAGCCTTAATAGTCTTAAATGCCTTCCTATCTATAACATAATACAAGTGCGCCCGGCTTTGAATGCCTTTTGTTAAACGACGGCGCAACAATACCAAGTAAAATTCAAAATCTGAAGTTTGCTGTCTCGTCTAGCTGTCTCCCTTGTCTCCGCACGCGTTGGATCACTTGGCGAGTTGTAGATGCTCCTGCATCATCATTACTGACAATGCAACAACATTCAAGTGCAATAAAATGGATAAACCCTGTAGTGAATATAATATAAATCTTGGCCATTCCAAAACTTATTAACCATAGGGTAATTAGTTGGATGAATCATCCAACAAAATCTTGACCAAGGTTATTAAGAAGCTTCTGTAGGAAAATAAGAATGCTTGACACAAAATCTTATCTATGCATTATGGGAAGATAGGATCAGCACTAAAAGGTCTATTTCTAGATCACCTTTTCAGATTGTTTATGGTATAGAGGTAGTTTTTCCTACCTCATTAGGACTCCCAGTGATGATACTAATGCAAGAAAAAGAAGTTGAACCAAATGATTCTCTAAGGAGGATAAACCAATTAATGCAGGTGCAGAAAATGAGAGAACAAGTCTCCAATAAATCACAACTACACCAAGATAAAATGAAAAGCGATTTTGACAGGCATACTAAGGAAGATGATTTCAAGGTGGATGATTTGGTACTAATGTGGGATGTAAGGAATGAATATAGTGGGAAACGTGGGAATTTTGATCATATTTGGTTGGGACCATTCAATATTGTTGCATGCCATGGTAACAATGTCTATTTGTTGTAGGAGCTTAATGAAGATCTCATTGGTAGAGGACCTGTGAATGGCAGGTTTCTCGAACACTATCTTGCTTAAAAAAAAATCAATCTTTTCATTTCATTGAAAATAACCATTTTATTTTCAGATTAATCATTTCAACTCAATAATCGATAGAAAATTGAAGCCCGAAGTGAAGGCCCTAAGTTTATGCCGAGTTTAGTCAAAGTTGTGTCAAGATAGTATTATAGATGAGTTTGTTTGTCAGTTTAGATTTTTTGAGTCAAATAAAGCCCAATGGTCAGGCACTTGGTATAATGTTCTTATATAAATCAATGGGAGGATAACATCCCCATTGGAGTCAACTGTTAGCACCATGTTTTGTTTAGTAAGATTTAGATGTTTGTCCAAAAAAAATTCAGAGTCATGTCTTGATCTTGGAAAAAACAAAAAAATTCCTAAAGGAGTCACAATTAGTGTGTCAAAATTTATGAGGTCAATGACCAAATAAATAATTTTTTGAAATGTTAAGTAAGGGGTTTGGCCATACGTTGGTAAAAGGTTGTAAAGTTCGTCATGTTTAAATTGTAAAGGTCTGATTTCCTAAGTCTCGAGTCATGTCGAAAAGTGGAAATTATGTACCAAGTTCGAATCAAGTGGTTAGAATGAATGTCATGTCAAAAGATATTATGGATCATAATTACGTAATCATGAAGTCAGAAAAGTGAACAATTATGGCACTTCATATCATTTGTACCATTTCACACTTCAAAGGAGTACCCGTTGTGCAATTTCACTGCACAAATCTTCAACTTGCCTTAAAACATCTTGTTGCTATGGATTTTCCATCCCTTTTCATAATTTCAGTCCTTATCCATTCAAGAATAAATATTGGTCACCCTTCATGTTTCTCCATCACCTTCAAGACATTTGTATCGTTCACAACCTTTCAAGTAAGCTCTAAATCCCTTTTCTACGTAATTGTTGTGTGATGCCAGTTGCTACGTAAATATGCTACTATGTTTTTGTTGCGTATTCTTCATTGCCTTCAATCATTGTTCAAGGGTTTTCCTTGGATCCCATTGCAAATTAACTTCTAGAACGAGTTTTTTTTTCACACAGTCAGCCTTCTTTCTTCTGAGCTAGAATCTTATTATCTACTCCTACGTCAAGATTTACGTTACACTAAATTTTTTTTTTTCATTTATTGTTGCACCGAAGTTGTCCATTTTTGTTTACTGTTGTGCCAATTTTTTCATTGCGCAAAATATTTCCATTGTTGTTTATTGTTGCATTGAATTTTATGCCGCTAATTTGTTTGTTGCACAAAGTTTCCTGTTTCTACCTTTTCCTGTGCATCATGCAAAGGTTACAAAAATTACTATTCTCATTCGCTACATAGAGAGGTTTTTACAATGTATTGTTGCACAACTGAAAATGAAATATATAAACATCATGGAAAATACTCAAAGTAAAAGAAAGAATGCAATAAGAGGGAAAGGCGTGAGGTTTGAACCACAGGATTTAAAATTAGTAAACATAGACCCAACGATTAGAGTGTCCTTTGAGCAAGCCAGATGCATAAGATTATGTGAAAATATTCAAGGATATAATGCACAACTAACTAAGCAGGTCACCCTTAATTTTATTGGTGTCAGTGCAACTATTGTAGGGATCATTTTTCAAGTGACAGAGGAAACTATATCAGCTATGACGAATATTCCTACGCATGGAGGAAAATGGTTTAAAGGTATGCCATTAGATATTTTATGTTATATTGATTTTAGCAAACCTGAATACAAAATACAAAATATTGGAGCCAACATTCCCAATGAGTATCTTCTGGAAATGTTTGAGAAACTTCTGGAGATAATCTAGAAGTACTTTACTTGTGAGGGAATATTTGACAAGGTTCATCAATACCACATCAGGTGTGTGATGCATTTCACAGGGAGAAGTCCTTTAAACTTATCTTTCTTCCTATGTTGAAGCTTGGGAAAGATGGCAGGCAATGTCCAAGACAAAGCCGACCAGACAGATAACAACCTATTCCATTTTTCCTTGCTTAAGATGTCGGTGGTTGAGGAGCTCAAAAATTTAAACAGGGATTGGAATTCCTTCCTAATTTCAGAAAACATTCCCAGAGACCCTAAAGGATATATTCCCTTATCTGTTGAGAAATAAAGACTTCATAGTTTAGAGGTAAGAGGAGTAGGTTTTGTTGAAAGGAGAAAAGGAAAAGAAATTGACGATTCATCATTCATTCAACCAACATCGAAGAAGAGAAGCAAACTAAGAATCACTGATGAAACTGAGGAGACACAAGCTCCCAGTAAGCCATGCACCAGTTATTCAACTAGGAGGTTTCCCATACCCATAATTAAGACATAATTTGTTGAATGTGAAACCCAACATATTGATGAAAAGCAAGTGGAACTAGGTGAGAAAGATGCATATATTAAGGAGGTAAAACAAAAACTAAAGAAAGCTCAACATGTTATATCATAATTCTATCAAGAGAACAAATAATTGAGGAGGAAAGTAGCAGAAAGAATTCCCAAAAACAAAAGAATCACAGAGTAAAGTAGGTCAGAGATATCCTACCTCGCCAACATGAGGAGAAACTAATATAAATTGGCTGAAAAAACATCTAAGAGAGGCTCAAGATGAGATCATTAAGATCATGGAAGAAAAAAGGATATCAGAGGGAATAATCATGGAACATTTCAAGAAATGAAGATGAGCTATTGACAATGCATGTGAAACTCTCCCTTATGCTCAATCAAAATAAAAAGGAAAAGCAACTTTGTTGAGATAGGTGAGGAGTTTCAAGAAATAAAATTTGTCATTAAGACGGTCAAATAAGGTGTTATGACTGCAAGTGAGATTGGACAAGGAAGATACGGAAAAAATGAATGATCCCATCCTTTGTTTCCAACTAGATTCATGTGAGCAAATGAATATTCGTCACGTGAAATCATTGTGCAAATTTCACAGCCAGCATTTATGCAATAGAAACCAGAATTTACTGCGCAACAATGATAGTTTTTTCCAGCGATAGACATGATGATTCATCAAAAATGTACGGTTGAAATTTTCTTAAGAATTTATGATTGTAAATAACATTTTGGATAGGTTATGATTGCCTAATAAACTTTCCTATTTTTGGTAAATTTTGTAGAGGTTATTTTTCTCTTTGAAAACAACCAGCTCCATAACTCTAGGAGATAGTAGTTTGACTCCTAGCAACTAAGTGTAGCTTTATTTTTCTATATATAAGGACTATTTTGATGTAAAAAAGGGGGGAGCACAGTAAAAGTTATAGACATTCTGATCCTCAATGTAATTTTCTGAATCTAAAGAAATACAAATGAAGAAGTCCTAAATTCCTTAAGAAAAATATTCTAATGGTGGTGATTTGAAGATTGTAGTCTTCTTTGTATGTATTCCTTGTGTACTTATTTTCATATGAACTCTTCTTCTCTTTAAATTGGTAAATTAAAAGTCTAGAATTCATCTAATGGTTCTCTAGAATTAACTTATTGAAATTATGTTTATCTTCTTAGCAAAGGTCATACTTCATCCTTTGTGGTGATCTGATCCTATTGTGTGTTTCCTTTATTCCTTCACCCTACATGATCAAACTAAACACTGAAGTTCATCACCTTATTTAGCTTTTGTTCCTTTGAGGATTTCTATCTACCAAACATTTTTTTCTTTGTTTTCAGGGGTTGACTCCATAGCCCTAGAAGTACTATCTTTTGTGAGAATACCCTGAAAACTTATCTAATAATTCTAAATCTAGCCATCAATTTAAAGCAACCTGTCTATCAAAGATCAAGTCTCAGAGATAGCCCTCTCTAGATTGGAAATGCTAATTTCATGTCTTAAAGTTGGTTTGTATGTTACCTTTGTAGATTGTTTCTTCATCCCAACAATTTACTCAACGTTAACAAGATATATAGCGGACATGGTTATATTAAGTAAAGAAGAATTAATGCTTGACACCCCTATGAGAAATATCACTTCCAAGACTGCACACATTTCGGTCCTGTAGTCACCCATAAGCCATCTTGGGTGAGACTGCATTGCGCACTATGTGTAGAGTGTTTCCTTCTAGTTTACAAGGAGGGTCGATAGTTTCTTGGTTTTTTTTGGAGAACTAAGGTAGAACCTTGGTAAACCCATAGATCCAAAAAATGGTTTCGATGTCGACTGGAACTTAGAAGAAAAACCTAGAAGGGATGTTATGAGAATGTCAGTGAATAAATTGTAGTGGTATAAAGGGATGTCCAGGCCATGGAATCCTAATAAGCAAGATATTGAAAGATGGTTGGAGACAAAGAAACTAGAGTTTGTGCATAAAGATAATAGAAGTTCCAAGTATACATCGAACCAATATTTACAAAGTTATGTGTTTTTTCTGTTATTTCCGAGATTTGTTGCAAGAGTGGATATTTAGGTTGAAATATAGTCATCCCACTAATTGTATAAGTCCAATAGATTGGACTACTAAGAACATTGTGCGGTTGGAAACGGTTACGAATAAATTCATATGTGCAATATATTTGTTGTTAGACAATATTATTGGAGGGTTTATTATTGAATTTGCAGTCGATACAATGAAGTCATATACTGTTGCAGAGTAGGATTTATTGAAGGGACCCAAAGGAAGGTACATTAAGTCACTTTACATTTCAATCAAGATATTATTGCATGATAGAGGTGTGATGACCATGGATTTATATGACTAAATCACTTTGCATGCATGGGGGAACTAGGGTAAGCATTAAGGAATATCTAAGATATGGAGAATGCTCTAGAGAGAGGCCAAAAGAAGGAAGCAATAGACCCTATCATGAAGAATCAGGAACAAACAAGGGAAATAATAAGGAAATTAGGAGTGATGCACAATGGATTAACCTACCCGTATAAGATCAATAGTATGAAGAGGGAAGCAGTTGAGCGAGAGGGATTGGACAGTGATGAGGAAGCAATAGAGGATTTTCGTGCAATGGGGCATATTGAGGAAATATTGCATGCCACATATGAGAGGAAAACCAAAGTTAAAGGGTATGAAATAGAATAAGGCTCTCCATTCCAAATTTGAATTTGTGTGGAACCCACAACCCCATGTGCAACTAAGACATATGAAGAAGAAAAATCAGTTAACCAACAAGGGATTAGTGGAATAAGAATTTTTGTAGGGCGTGGGTCCAATGGAAGTTCAAGTAGAAGTATAAGTTCAACTAACAATAGTCAATTATCTACACCTCATCGATGTGGTAGTACAACAAACTTTACAATGGTAGGAGTATATCCAATCATTAGGTTACCAAAGTTAGGAGGAGAAGGGTCGGAGGACCTAGAAAATCCCTTGTTTATCTGTGAAACGCTTTGGGAATGTAATCATATTACAGATGAATATACAAATTTTGCACAGTTGGAAATCAAATTTAGAGACCAAATATTGGACTAGTATATGGCTCTCACAGTAAATAATCCAACGGGAGCACCTACAAATTTCATAGAGGTGAAGATGAAATTAATAAATGAAGTTTAGAAACCAATTTCATAGGATTAGTTCATGAATGAGATGATATAGATTAAGAAGAAGTGAGGAGAATCAACCTAAAAGGTTTACCAAAAATAAAAGTTAAAAATACTAAAAGGTAAGTTGAAGTTCCCTATTACTAATATGCAACATATAAATTTATTTGTTAACTCTTTATTGGCACAGTTGAAGTATCCTTTGAGGAAGCAAAAATTCCAAAGTTAGGCTGAGGCTTTGCATGCAGTCTTACAGTTAGAATAAAATCAATATAATCATACAACTCTAGTTGTAGAAGATTTGATAACAGATATGAAGAACCTTACATTTTAGTTGAATTAGAATAAAGGTAAGGAGAAAAGAGAAGATGCTTGGTGTACATTATGCAAGACAAAAGGTCACCATAAGATTGGGTGTCCATTATTTTCATAGTATATAAGATTAGGTATGCCAAATACTCTATGTTTAGGAGGACCATGGTGTGATATATGTAGATCACATGAGCATGATTTGTACCATTGTCCCATGATGTAGAAATATCAAACAATACCCAAGACTACATTTTGTAATTTTTGCAAATTAGTTGGACATGAAGAGAAGTATTGTAGAACCATGGAAATAATGAAGGAGATGACATCATATTCATATAGGGTGTATAATGAGTTGATGAAAAAAAAACCTACACAAAAAACACAATATAATACCAGGAAACAGTTTGTAGCACAACTGCAGTATAATGCACACCGGTTTTAAGCAAAACCACAATACAACAACATGCAACAGTTTGGAGCACCACTGTAGTATAAAAACATGTAGAAGTGCACAATGACACCACAGTACAATAATATGCAGTCATAGCATAATGAGGGACTATAGTACAATCCACAACACAAAGATAATCAAGGAAGTAGAGGAGGCTTCAAAGGAGGAGGTCGTGGAGGAAGAGGAAATTGAGGAGGTAGAGGACCAATAGTTTTTCACAAATGTCAGAAACCTGGACACTATGCAAGGGATTATTCACAACCACCTGTGACATGTATGTATTATCATGCAACAAACCATGATACATAAGAATGTTCTACATTGTTGACAAAGATACAAGACAAGAGGAACTAGAACAATCAAAATATCCAGTGGATTGTTGTGGAAAATAGAGAAGAGAATGGGAGGAAGATACATATAGTTACTAGAGAAGGAGACAAGACTAGAATAGATGCAGAAAAGGAGAAAGATTAGTACCTATGGATGAGGAAGAATACCACACCTAAACATAAGTTTTATGAAAGCAAAGAGAAAGAGACATTCAAAGAGTCTAGTCAGGAGATTTTGAAGGAAAAAAATGCTTCTACTTTAGTAACAAAACCAATGGATGATGTACCAGTGTATGACATGCCTCCCTTATTTTATCATACCAACAAGGAGAAGCCTACAGAAAAGGTCGGTAAATTGAGAAAAAAATTGGTATCTTGTCTAAAGTTATTGACTGATAATTCATCTCTACACGTGTTACAAAATCTGTTAGAAAAGTTCAATCCTTGGGAGAAGGGGTAAAGACAGTTAATCAGGTTCATAAGAAGATAAGGACAAGTAGAGAATTCATATTGAATTCAAACATTGGATATTTTAATATGGGTGACCTAATACTGGACATAGGGTCTAGAGTCAATGTTTTTCCAAAGAAGAGAAGAAAGCTATGGGAGAACCTCAATTTAGGTATTAACCTATTCGTTTGAAGCTAGAAAATAAACATAGAGTGGTGCCAATTGGTAGATTGAAGGGGATACCAGCAGACCTAGATGGTGTGTGTACCATGGAAGACTTTGAAGTCATTTATTTAGTAGATAAATCTTCACCCTATCCAACATAGTTGGGACTGGATTAGGCATTTGATAACCATAATATTATCAATTTCAAGACCAAGAATATCATCTTTGAATCATAAAAATCTATAGTTATTGCGCTATTGGTTCTCTCATAAGAAGGATGTTATGTGGAATCCACGACAAAAAATATTCTTAGAGAAGACATAAACCAAGTCTATAGAAATATTGTGCACGGAGAGGATTACATCAACCCAAATGCAGACGGATCGCTGAGTTGGAGGAGTATTATTTCTTGTGCTTCGGAATCTGACATAGGACTAAAGAACTCGAAGAAAATCTTACATGAGTTATCAACCAGAATATGTGCTAGAATGATGCATACATTGAGATGGGTTGGTACATAGGTAAGGGAACCTCCTATTTTTTATGGTATGAATAATTTAAATGAACTCTTGATAATGTTTGAGGTAGATGTTTTGGTGAATCAAATATTTCCATCATTAGACATTGCCTTAAAAGAGACACCTACACGATGGCGGGGTACCCATAAAGAGAACATCAATAATTGGTTTCAATGCAAAAGGTTATTGTGCATTAGATTTGGCACAAAGTAGGAAAGCAAATTTTTGGAGAAGTATGATGGATTTGGACAACCCAGAGAACACATAGATAGGTGCTTGGTCCAATGGATATTGGTACCACTAGAAGAATGGACAAATCACTTTATTCACACATTAGAGGGCATTCCAAATAACTAGTACACAAAACAAGAACAACGCATGGAAACTGCAAATTGGGAAGAAATGCAACAAAATTTTTTGATTAGATTTTCCTTTGAACATGAGAGCCCAGAGATAGAGATAACATTAAAGTTGGTAAGAGACAGGATTTTTGAAGAACATGAAGTGGATATTGTGACATCATATCATAATAGAAAGATTGTCAGATAGTTATTACATTGTTATGATGTCACACAAGAAGAAGATCAACAGAAGAAGACCCACACAATATTAGAATTCCATAGGTTGAAGGGGAAAGAGAAGTAGAAGATCCACAATTAGAATCAAAAGATTATGTGAAAAAATTGAATATAAAGAAGTTAAACATTGGAACAACATAAAACCCGAAGATTGCAAGTATTGGATATTATTGGTACAATCAGACAATTGAAAGAATAACAAAGCTACTGTGTGAATATAGTGATTTGTTCCCAATGATGTTTTTAGAGATGAAGGTAATAGTAGGAAAACTTGGAGAGATGAAGATGCCTTTGAAACCATATTCTAGACCAATAATATAGAGACATCACAGATTGAATGCAGTTTATAAGAAAAAAGTGAAGGCATAAATTGACAAGATGTTAGAAGCTGGTGTCGTAGAACCTATGGAAGAATCTGAATAGATTAGCCCTATGGTAGTGAAGGAAAATAAGAAAGGGGGAATCGTGGTCTGTGTATACTTGAGAAAGTTAAATGATGTTTTCTTACATGATCCTTTCCCTACCCCATTTACAGATAAAGTATTGGAGAAAATGGGAGGGAAAGAATCATATTCATTCACAGATGGGTTTTCAGGATATCATCATATCAGGATAGCACCAAAAGATAGAAATAAGACCAAATTTTCTACAAAATGGTGATCATTTTAGTATATAGTAATGCCACTTGAACTGAAGAACACACCTGTAATTGTTTCAAGGGTAGTAATATCATATTTTAATGATTCCATACATATGCTTTTGGAGGTTTACTTGGATGATTGGAAAATGTTTAGTTTGTTGAAGGATCATGTTGATGTGTTGAGATTGATGCTAGACAGATGTAGACAATGTCATATCTCATTTAAAATTAAGAAATGTATTTTTAGTGCACCTTTTGGTAATTTTTAGGACATGTGGTGTGTAAATAAGGTCTACTTGTTGATCCTGCTAAAATGTTTGTCATAGTAGATTTACCACCACCTAAGTCAGTGCACTAGTTGAAGAGTACACTTAGTCATACAAGGTATTACAGGAAGTTTATAATGGGATATGAACATATTATTGTGCCACTGGAGAAATTGTTGAATAAGGATACTAAATATTAGTGGAATGATGAGTTCCAATAGAGTTTGGATATCTTGAAGGAGAATATGGTTGATGCATGATTTTAGTATTTCCATATTGGTCCAACAAATTTCAAGGGCATGTGGGTGCATCATCAATAACACTTGGAGAAGTATTGACACAACCAGGAGAAGGAGATATAGATCACCCTATATAATTTGTAAGTAGGAAGCTATCATATTCAGAGAAGATCCACAATGCCACTCAAATAGAAGGTCTAGCTATGGTATATGAACTACATAAATTCATACATTATTTGTTAGAACAACACTTTAATATGTTTATGCATCATTTTACTCTTAAATATTTGGTCAATAAGCCAATGTTGTTGGAAAGAATATGAATATGATTACTATTATTTCAGGAGTTTGACTTTGAAGTTGTTGTGAAATCTAGAAGATTGAATGCAGGGTCAGATCATCTACCAAGGATAACTAATGGAGAATAACCAAGCAGTTTGGAAGACAACTTTCCTGATGCTAAATTCTTTTCAGTACAAGTTGCAGATGAATATTTTACTAACATTTTTGAATTTTTGAGTATAGAATTTGCACCAAAAAAATTTAATACTGCGAAGAATAAGAACTTGGTAGTTAGAGATGCAGACTGTCAACTAATAGCAGGAAATTTAAACAAACTTGGTGCAGACAATATTTTGAGGAGATGTGTTAGGAGCATGAAAGGTCGATCATTTTGGCAGAAGCACATGAAGGCATAGTTGGAGGAAACTATGTAGGGAAAGCTACTATGTAGAATCTATTGCGTGCAAGATTATTGTGGCCAACAGTTCACAAGGATTCAAAGGAATATTTTTATAATTGTGATGTCTTTCAGAGAGTTGGAAATCCATTGAGGAGGGACGAGATACAATTGAGACCTAAAATAAATTTGGAAGTATTTGAGAAGTGGGAAATAGAATTTGTAGGTCCAATTAATCCACTAGAAAGAAGATCAAGATCCATATATATATAATTACAGTGACATAATACTTAACCAGATGGAATGAGTAAATAGTAGTGAAATATTGCAGCATAGATACCGTAATGATATTTTTATTTGAACATTTAGTCAGAAGATTTAGATGCCCAATAATTTTGATGAGTGATCACGGGACTCATTTTATTAATAGTACTATCCAGGAAATGTTTGAATAATTTGAGCTATATCATTAGGAGATCACTCCATATCATCCTCAAGTTAATGGAATAGTCGAAGCATTTAACACGATTTTGGAGAATGCCTTAACAAAATTTTGTAATGTAAACAGGGATGATTGGGATTTGAAGGTACCAACAGTATTATGGGATTATATAACTACATGTAATAAGACAATAGGGAAAAAACCTTTTAGGCTGGTTTATGGACAAGAAGAGGTATTTTTGTTGGAGTATTTGATACCAAGTCTGTGCATTTCAATGATTACAGAAATGATAGAAAGAGGAACAACACAATAAATATTGGCTCAACTTATGGAATTGGAAGAAGACATGATCATAGCTGGTACCCATCAAGAAGTACAGAAAGAAAAGGAAAAGGATTGACATGGAAGACATATTGATAAGAAGAAATTTAAGGAGGGTGATCTGGTTCTCCTCTATGACAGTAATACTTGCAACACCCAGGAAAGCTCATAATGAATTAGATAAGGCCATATGAGATAAATTTTGTCATGGATGGAGGTGTTGTACAATTGCATGATTTAGAAGGCAAGGAAATCCAAGGTTTGGTGAATGGTAGTCGACTGAAACTATATAGGGATAGTCGACCCACTAGCCCCTAGTAGTTGCAACAAAACAATTAGGCATCTACATATTGTGCAAAGTAGGAGTTAAAAGAAGAAAAAGAAGAAAAAAGTGGAAAAATGACAAAAATCCAAAAAGAAGTAGCTATAGGAATAAGCAATAGACAGATAGCTGGAAGATACAGTGTGCAACATAATCTACAAATAAGTATGACAATGCACAACAGACATAAAATTTGTACGACAGAACTCAAGATAATGTGCGACAAAAAATGTAAACATTGTGTGATGGGACGAAAAATGATCAGAAAGACAAAAACCAGTGAATGGAAAAAATATGGTGCGTCAAAGCATTTATGAACAAAATTATAAAAAGGGAAAAGAATGGAAAAGTTAAAACATTGTTGATTTTTTAGAAAAGGAGGGAATGAGTGAAGATGTTTTCATTGGGTGAGAAGCTTGTGAAGAATCCAGCCGATTTGCAATAATTTTTTCTTGATATAGAACAATGTCAGTGCCAAAATTTGGAGCACCAAGCTAGTTCACACGAAGAACCATAAGTACTAACAATCGATGGATGAGACGACGGGTGAGGTTGATGTAGATGATATTCCCTCAATATAAATTGAATAATTCAGTCTGATATGGGTCAAGGAACAAAACCTAGAAGAAAAAGTAGTGGAAGTAAGCCAAGAAGAGGAAGGGAAAAATTCCAGTGTAGTACCAAACCATAATGCAGAAAATCCAGGAGTGGTGCACACGGAGGTCGAATGGGATGAAGAAGACAATGATAAGATAAAATCCGATAAATCTAGAGCAAAGGAACCCCTGGAGGTTGAAGATGACCATGATATAGATCAAGAGATAGAGGAGGAAGAACATATTGAGACAACAGAGCCATAAAGGAGAAAGATGAGGCCAACAACAATAGTAGCATGCATGCAAACATAAATTTTGATTTCAGTGCCCCAAATCCAAGACTCAGTCATAGCTATCAAAGATATGCTAGGATTTATTCCCAAGCTAAAGTACACAAACATGATGTGCTAGAAGTAGCCAAGTTCCTAGAGCTTGCACAGTATATTTACATGGAGGTAAAAGGGGTAAAATCGTTAGAAATCCTGATAGTAGAATCCAAACAATGGATTACATGAATTTACAATCTTCGACATTATGAATCTATTGGAAATTCCTCACTTTAGCAGGGGGAAGGATGTAAATGCATGTTTAAAACAATTTTTGGTGTGAGTACATGGAGGGTTTCTATGGATGGGTAGACCCATCCCCAACGATTTCAACTTAATTTGTAAGATTACAGGACTTCCAATAGATAGGGTAAATCCTGAGCAATATATTGATGATAAAAAAAAGCAGAAGGCCATTGAAGAAGAAGTTAAGGCTCAATTTGGCATAGATAGAGGAAACAAAGGTATGATCATAAAGAATATCAATGACCTAACAACCAGATTCGCGATGAAATTGATGGCCTCCAAGTTATTACGAAAGTGTCGTAAGGAAGAGGTTCCTACAGGGGTAGTAGCAGTAGTCGCGCAGTGCGCGAAGGGAACAATTTTGAATTGGGTGCCATATTTTCTCAACCTATTCTTAGAAGACCGCATAGATGCAAAGGATGTTGGAACATAGTTTCACTACTCTTGGTTTCTAATTTTGATAGCTTTGGATGTGTGGTAAAAACCTATGTACTTAGTTTTTTGTGATAGAATACGAAAATGTTGCACACCAAGATATATAGCTATGTGACCCAGCATAGATCCTGAGAAGAGAAAATCAAATTCAAGCATTGTTGGCATGTACATTCAGGAGATACAAGAGAAAATTGCAGACACATGGAGGATTTCACCTAAAGTGGTGAAGGATATTGTAGGGTTAGTGAACTTCAAGAAAGGCATGCATAATACATGGATACAAGCCCAAATGTACCCTAAGAAGACATGGTTAAAGATGCAGTATTGCATCACAGCTGAAGAAGTCCAAGGGGTAATAGTAGAATGCCTAGATCAATGGAAGGTACCCATAGCTTTCAAGAAAAGAGCAAAGGGAAAAGAACTAGAAGACACTAGAACATCACAGAAATAAAGTAGCCCAACAACCAATACTAGGAAATCATCATAACACACATAGCCAATAGAAAGTACGACGACAATCAAGAAGCCAAGAAAGAAGGAAATGATACCAAGGGCCTCAGTGTTAGGAATTGAGCGTGTAGAAAGAGAAAATGGGGGATCACATAAGAAAGATAACATCCCAACCTAGGATACAAGGACTGGAAACCTACCAGAGGAAAAGAAACATGTGCAAATAGAAACACCTCCAAAGAGGAAATCCACAATGAAAATAGGAGAACACAAAAAGAACATGAAAGTGTAGAAGAATCCCCCTCAGGTCAAAATCACTAAAGATGATGCAATGTTGGTGGAAGAAAAGGTATAATATGAAGGGGAAGAATCCATATATGTCACAGAATAACAAAGAGAATAAATGATGAAGAATATGATGGAAGATAAATAAGTTGTGAACAACTTGCATCTCAAGGTTGCACAACAGGGAAGCACAGTGCAACAGGAGCCAATACATGAAGAAAAGGAGTGATTCCATACAACAATAATGGGAAGTGTGACATTACATATAAGATAAGGTATGCTAAAAGTCTAGGATAAGACCACAGATAAACCATTGATGGATATAGAATAGTTGGACTTGGTGCTATCCAAGATTCCAACCAAGGTGTTGTATAGGTTGTAAATGAGCATTGCACAAGAAGTACAATCAAGGGATAGAAAAGATGCAAAAAACCTCGAGACAACCAAGGAAGAGAAGGATATATTATAGATAGCTCTCAAATAAGTGCATATCAAACAAGATGAAGAAAAACAATGTACAAATAAACTAGAAAAAGGACTTCAGGAAGTCTTTCAAAATATTCTAAACAACACACTAGCAGAAGAGCTCAACACAGAAGAAAAGATACAAAGGATAGTGCAGATGATGGATGGTTATAAATAAGAGATATTAGAATTGGTTGAGAATTTGACACCAACTACTATTTCATAGGTCGGATAAGAGAGGGAGAAGTAGGAAACAGAACACACAGATATCATAGTGTTGGAGGAAAAAGAAGTAGTTGAATTCTATGAAAGGATTGCACAAATATGGACAAAACTGGAAGAAAAATAAGGGATCCAGCAAATGGATCAGAGGGAATAGAAATTTAATGTTTTGGTTCAAGATTTAAAACAAAGGTAAAAGGCAATGTCTATATCAAAGAGAATGAAGGTTGCGCAGGAAATGAAAAATTTGCAAGCAGAGTTGAAGACAATCAAATGCGAAAAACAAACAAGACATGCTCAGTTGGAACCACTACAAGAGAAAGTGGAGAGAATGATAGCAGAGTTGGAAACATAAAAGGGAATACTAGAATAAGCACACTCAATAAGTATAAAAGTGTTGAAGGAGCACATAACAATGTGGGTTGTGGAGACCCTGACAAAAAAGAGTGTGTAGGCGAAGACACAAGTAGATGAACTAAAAAAGAAGTTGAGGGAATTGGAGAAATCGACGCAGGAGGAACACACTCCTTGAGTGGATCAGGATGAGCCACTAGTAATTGTTGGGGGCCTATTGGAACAAGCTAATTTTAGGGTACAACATAGAAATTTTGAAGGATAGTTCAACCACATGCCAAGAAATGAGGAGAAAGCAACACGACAGAAGGCAAAGAAAGCAGTGCACTAGGAATTAAGGAAGATCAGGGTAGATTCAAAGGAAGGAATGGTTGGATCGAAGACCAACCACACGGAAGGATCTATTATGTGGGAAAAGTAGGGTTAGGACTTTTAGATGTGATGTAAGGTTTTTTTCCCATTTTTGTAGTATAAATAGAGGATGTATGAGGTAGATAAGGGTATCTTATCTTATCTGAGATATTATATTTTCATATGAGAGAAATCTTAAGTCTTTTTGAAAGCCTTTTTGAGTTGGAGTTGTAGTCATGGGTTTTGGTTAAGAGATGTGGAGATTAGATGGAGTCAATTTTGAGATGTAATTGAGGTTCAGTTCGCAAGCAGTGGAGCTTGGTGTGACACTGGTCATCCTCACAAAGTTTGATAGAATTATGATGTAATGTGCACAACACACCATTTTGATGAATAATAATAAGAAGCATAAGATAATTGTTGACGTATCTTGTGGGGGTGAACCACGATAAAATATGGTGTCCCCATGTGTGTTTCTCTTATGTGTTTCTTTGATGTGAATTTATGAATGAATACATGAACATGTTGAAGTTTATTTACGTCGAGAAATAGATCAGACATGTTATTTTCTGAATAATGAATGTTAAGGGTTAAATTAATAATTGATATATAGAAGCCATGGTTATTTGAAGCAAAAAAAAATAAATGCTTGACACCCCTATGATAAATATCCCTTCCAATACTATAGACATTTAAGTTCTGTAGTCATCCATAAGCCATATCGGGTGAGGCTATGTTGTGCACTCTGTGTGTAGTGTTTCCTTTTGGTTTACCAGGAAGGTCAATGGTTTCTAAGGTTTTGTTGGAGAACTGAGGTAGAACATGAGTCAACCCATACATCCAACATCAAGGCATATGAATTGGTTGAGGAATTTTGGGTAGAGATGAATCACATGTATATTAAATCCAATAAGAATCCAAGGGAAGAGTGGTTCCAAACAAATTACAAGATAACGAAAGAAGATATCCAATTGGTCATGTAGAATTTGGAACCAAATTGGAAGGTCCTGACACAAGGGGATGTGATAATGCAATAGGGTAACACTGAGGAAACATCATCTACATATATAGATATAGACCCTCCAGACAATGGTACAGAGGAAGCCTATAAAGGAAATGACATGGAGGAGGCACCATAAATAGAACCAATATACCAAACTCCACAACCCACACCTAGGGAAGGGAAGAAACAACAAGACCAAAGCACAATTCTATTTGCGTGGAATAATACAAAGGCATGTAAGAAACCCCCCATATTCACACTAACAGACAATGACATGGAAAAAATTGGATACCAACTAAGGGATTATATGGAGGAAGACCTGGAAGAGCCACAAATAAATAGGAAGAACTATAAATGAAAGTGCAGGACCAATTTCTGATGTTACAACAATTATTGGAAATAATTTGACTGACACTTGTGCAAGGATCTGACATAGGTGAAGAAGGAATAACAGAGGAAGTACAAACTATGATATCGACACAAATGAGAGAATAACATAGAGTGATCAAGATCCCAGTGGACACAAATGGGTTACCCAACCCTAAAGTACAAGAGAAGCTACAAGGACTAAGTCACATGGACCTACTCATGCCACAGATGCCTATGAAACTTTGATAGGGTTTGTACATAGGGATTACACATGAACTACATCTTTGAGAAGAAAATGTATATAGTGAATTAGGTAAAGAATAATCGAATAATATGTAACTATAAAGGAAATGTTCCACCACAGTACAAGAAAAGTGCGTAGTAGAATAAAAAGTGGAACTCACAATAAAAGGGAATAGCGAGGTTGAAGGAAAGGCATAGAAATCATTGAAAGAGAAGAGAAAGGCTAAAGGAAAGGAAGAGAAATCATTCAAAGAGAAGAGAGAGGAATAATTCAAGGTTGATAAATCCTTGAAAGAGAAGGGTGAGGTAGAAGCAAAGGCCAATATATATGTTGATTAAGGTTGGTTGTCATTGATGTCAACCCTTGAAGAAATCCCCGTAGCACAAAGGTTTGGGTAATGGACCCAACATTCTTTGATGTAAATATGACTCATTATTTTTTTTTCATGTTTGATAAGAAGTAAATATGGATGAACTCCAAATTGCTCCCCTTATGGTGAAATCCCTCATGGGAAGACGCTTTGCGGAGTAAGAGAACCCATGCTTAATTGTGGAATAATGAGATCAAGGATAGTGAATTTTCCAGTGAAACTATCATATATGGATAGTGCTTTCCATGCAATTTCTAGGGGTATGTAGAATGTCACATAACTCCTCACGATTAGAGATTTATGACCATGTGAAGTTGGAGAACCCAAGTTTGGGTAATGGACCCAAGTTTGTTTGATGGAAAATGATATGACTTTTGATATATTTGAAGGTAATACTATTATATATGGATATTACATGTCATTCCATTTCTGGTAGTATGTGGAATGTCACATAATGCCTCAAGGTCTAAGAGTTATGGCCTTACGAAGTTGGAGGACCCTCAGATGTCATCTAGAAGCCCCAAAAGGTCAAAGTAATCAAAGTGGTTTATGGGATTTTAGAAGGTAAATAATAAAGTGAAGTGATGAGTGTACTATAATTCAAACTGAATACAAAATAAATAATTTAAATAATAAATTCAATAGAGAAATTAGAAGTGGGTTAACCCTAAAATAAGGAAAGTGGGCAAAGTGACCTAGAATATGTTTTTAAGGAAGCTACTTGGAGAGTATAAATAAGAGTCTAGGCTCTCTCATTTTAAACACACTTGAGAATATTGAATATTTATAGGTTTCTGAGGTAACTAAGGATATATAAGCTTAAATTATGAGGGAAGGTGAAGAAAAGAAGGCTGAAATGCAAGGAAGGATAAATTCTTTTGATGGTGCTTTCTAAGGTATGTTAGTTATAGGTCATCTCACCATTTTCGCTATAACTGTTTTTCTATAATGATGCATACCATGATATTTCTATTCCATTGAGAAAACATATCCAAGTATCTTTGGTAAAAAAATCATATTGTGGGTCATTGTATTTTTTGAGTTACACTCCGTGGAAAATAGGGTTTGTGGCTAGTCTTGAAACTAGTCAAAAATAGGTGTTTCAGGTAAAAACGTCATAAATTATTCATAATAGATCCAAATTCCATGCAAAAAAAAAAAAAATTATGGTATAGTCTGTATTATGTTGTGTAACATTTTTAGATAAATTCAAAAAATATTTCGTGCGAGGAACGCTCTACAAGTTCGCTCTCTAGAATAATCCAGAATTCAACAAGGTATGCCATTTTTTCTATAACTCCTTTCTGAGAGGTTCCAAGTAGTGAAACCTAGAGGAATTGCATAAAACACACTGAAGAACAGTGTGTATCATTTTGAGATCTTTATACATTATAGGTACAAAGTTATGATTACTTCAAGTTAGGCTTGTTGACTAATCCAAAACTAGGCATGTGAGACTAAAGAAAAGTTTGATGAAAATGTTAGTCTCTTGTTATTGAAGTTAATGAAGGTTTGCAGGAATGTGATCATATACACCAGGTCTATTACATAGCTACAAATCATATTTGGATGATGAAATTGATGAGGGCTTTTGGTTGAGGTACATGTTGAGTACATGGTT
>JZKD02S0603063.1:646192-680853 GCA_000966675.3 Picea glauca | reverse complement strand
TCCAATGAATGTAATTCTTCAAGACATATAAGAAAAAGCATTATGTGGTTTTCTCCCGATTTGGGTTTCCACGTAAAACACTGGTGTACTGTGTATGTGTATGTTTGTTCATTTGCTCATTTCTTATTTACTCTGCAATTATTGGATGATAATGTTTCATTGATATAAAAGTTGGATTATATGGTTAAAAATAATTAAATTTCTTTATTATGGATTCACCCCCCCTCTCAGTAATCCAACAATATCTTTGAAGGAGAAGGACGAAGTCAAATGATTGGCACATAAAATCGAAGCAATAGTCCAAAACCTATACAAAGAAGTCCCAAAAGTACCATTGGTAGTATAGGCCATAGTAAAAGAGAAGGTATCTAGGATAAGAACATTCATCAAGGGGCTGCAAAACAAGATCACCAATATGAAATTGTGAAAACTAATAGGGACACCACCAGAAGAAAGAGATGAAAGGGAAAGGATGGCTCTAACCTCAGTGGAAATTATTAAAATATTGGAACAGGAATGCATAAGAGATGTGTGAGGAAGTCACATTAATTTGGATAGAGATTAATACCAACCCACAAATGCAAGCATTGGAAGAGAAAATAAGGACTACGTACCAACAAATGCATCAGGCCAATGAGCGCATAAATACTCTACCACTAGTAGAAAGAATGAAAACAATCTTGGCTAGCAGGAAATTGCACAATGCAATGGAAAATATGAAGGAAGAATAGAATAAGATCACAAAAAAATAACAACCACTACAGGATGAATCCATCAGGATACTAGAAGAATTAGCTAATGTTCAAATCACTATGACATTAGTGACGCAAGTCATCGAGGCCAAACTCATTATTTTGACAACATATACGATGGAGGAAATATTGAAGGAAGAAAAAATAACAACAACAGTACAAAAATTGAAGTACACCCTCCATAAATTTATTGAGGCATGGAGGAGCATGAAATAATAGGCCTAAGTGGCTCGAGATGAGTCACATGTGAGTGTTGGGGGCCTATTGGGAAGATAATTTTGAGGATGGAACTGTGAGAAAAGATGAGGTACAGAGAAAAGGTGAAATAAGGTAGAAGGCATAAGAAGATCAATAAGATCAAGAAGATCAAGAAGATCAAGAAACAAGAAAAGGGAAAGAGGAGAATATGGGGGACAAGAAAGAATAGCTAGAGAAAATACCGAGAAAGCCTACCGAGCATGAGCTGTATCTAGCTTATAATGTTTTGTCACCAACCGAGCATGAGTTGTAGCCAATTCACAATGAGGTTTTTAAAGGACCTTATCATAATGCATAAATATGTAAAGGGGGTTGGGGAAAATAGAGAGACACACAAAGAGAAAGAGAGTAGTATGGTGAGAGTTCAGAGTGAAAATAATTGTAAAGAAGCCACAAATGTGAGTAGAATTGAATGCTAAGAATCCATTGTAATGCAGAGTGCAAACAAGAAAATTTAATATAAGAAAGAATCTGACCTTTTGTGGACGTAGCCCAAAGTTGGGTGAACCACGGTAAACCTATGAAGAATTGTATGCTTAGTTGTTAATTCATGGGATTAATGTGAATGTATGATTATCTTTAATGATGTTGATGATATAGTAGCATGCACTAACAATGACTATATGTTTAACCACTAAATAACATGAGTATCGATATATGTTCATATATAATTATGTATTGAGTCGAGGGTAACAAGGATCTAGTGTGAGAGAAGATCCTATAGGTATGACAGAGTGGGTTTCCAATCTTTCCTTCACCGTTGCAAAATCTTGGTTCCTGTAGTTCCCATAAATATACCTTGGATGAGACTTCACCTACATATAGGTGATGTCGAAAGGGTCGGTGTCTGTAGGTTTTTGTTTGACTAAGAAACTTAAACCCAGGGTCTTGAACCTACCTATGCACATGCCAACATATATTATTGTACCAGGTTGTTTATGCCTAGGTTGATTTGCTTGTCTATGATCTAAATAACTAGGTCAACTACATAAGTGAGAGGTACGTTTTACATGTGTTTTAAGGATTGTTTTATGATACATCCTTGAGGCATGGTTTGGAGGTCTGGGAATATGCATTGAGCTACATCTTGGATACATGGTTGAGTGATGTTATTGTACATTGTTATAGGTATACCTTTGTATTAGGTTTGGTATATGGCATGGTTATTGTTCATTATTATAGACACGTCCTTGTGGTATTGGTATATGGTTGAGGTATACACTTGGTTTATAATGGCATGTGTATGCAGTACATTCTTTGCTACTTTTTTGATAAAATTTATTGATGATATCTTATGGTACATGGTGTATGGCATGATTGATAAATATCATGAGTGATATGGTATATGGTTGAGGCACATCTCATGGTCTTGGTACAAAGTTGATATGGTATAGGTTTTGGTACATGGTTGATGCATGACACAATAAAAATTTTGGTACATAGTTGATGCATGATATGGTATAGGTCTTTGTTACATGTTTTGGTACATGACTGAGACACACAGGTTGATGATGGTATATTGGTTATAGTGAAAGAGACAGTGGAAGTTATAGGTTTATGTGACAGTTATTGGGACATGTTGGATGATAGGTTGATTATAGCTTATTGAAACACTGGAAGTGACAGTGATAATGGTAGTGACTGGTTGAGTCTACACTTATATTTCAGGGAGGAAGTATGATGCAAGGAAAGTGTGTTGTAGCTTTATTCTAGTTGGAGTCAAAGAACTTAGGGAGTTGGATCTTCCTTCAGGTTCGATCTAGAGAAATTAAGGAGTTGGAGATTCCTTCAGATTGGTGCATGTAAACCAGGGGGTTGGAGCCTCCTTCCATTTGTCATCTGGATTTATGAGAAGAACAAAATGAAAACATAGATTTATAATAGTAACACAGATACATACTGAATAAAAACAAAGATATAGTAAAGATTGACTTCTATTAAATAAGAAATACGTTCAAACTGTAAAATGCAAACTGGAACAAGTTTGCTAGAATGGGGGCAACTTATCTCTAGGAAGAGATGCGAGGACTATGCTCATTCGCAAGAATATGAGTAAAATGAGGCTCTAAAAGATTTTTTACAATAAACCTGAATGTAAAAAACCTAGACATCCAAAAACCTAACCCTAGGATATGAAGCACCAAAAGTCATGTGGGTCACGTTGGGGTAAGTGGGTACATCAACTTCTCGGGGTCGTAACATTTTCATACGATCTTCATTTTAGATGCATAATATCCCATTAGAAAGGTTTATTCATTTACTACACATTATGCCATCAAACTCTAAATTTGTCTATATTGTGACTATGGAGATCCCTAAAAATGTTGTTTAGGGCCTCAAAATGACCCCAGAAGTTCAGGACCCAAAAATTAGGAAAACAATGCCAAACTTAGAATCCAACAAGATGAGCCAATTGGAATAGATTGGTTGCCACCGATATCTACCTAGATCAATCCTCACCCCTTAGAAAGAAATGGTCTCCATTGTGTTCAGTTCCCCCATCAGATGATGAAATGTCAATGTCTGCTAAATTTGGCCATGAGCAAGCCACTTGCCTTGGTGTAGGAGCTTCCCTACTTTGACAACCCGATAAATTTGGATCCTTTGTCAGAGAGTGAAATTAACTTTTCTTTCCATGATATGTTCAGTGGATTCCTATTCCATGTAGTCAGGGTTGAGATCTTTTTGTTTGAACTATTCTACTATCTCTAAGGTGTCCAATAATGGTGGAAAATATAGCTGAAGGAGGTCCACATTAAATACTGGATGCAAGCCAAGGAATGACAAAATGTTGATATCAAAATAATTATCACCCATGACATTGATGATGGTGTAAGGTCCATAGCGGAGTGGATGAATCTTCTAATGGGGGCTTGTAAGGTGTTCCTTCTTCAAGTGAAACCAAATTTTATCTCCCACTTGAAACTTGTGTGGAAACCGATGTTGATCATGGAGCTTCATGTACTTGGAATTGGACTTATGTAAAATTTATTGAACCTAATGGAAGATGTGATGGATCCAATCAATGAACATGGTAGCATTTTTGGATTCATTTTGAGCATGGGATGAGTCTTCCTAGGTGGAATCAAGGGGTAGTGCAACATCCATGGGACCTAATGATTGAAATACCAACCCCACCTAAAGGGGTTGTGACCAGTTGAGCTATGTAGGGGTATGTTGTATCTATGATGAACATAGGGAAGGATCTCATCCCATGTGTAAGATTCTTGGAATTGTACTTGTAAAGGATATGCACGATCATCCATTTGATGACCTCAGTTTGACCATTTCTCTGGGGGTGGAAGGAAGTGGATTTGGTGAGATTGGTTTCCAACAGTAACCAGAGGATTGACCAGAAAGTGATGAGGAACCAACTATCCCGATCTTAGATGATGGTTTGTGGTATTCAAAAATGTAGCCACACTCGTTTGAAGAAGCACTTCGCAGTGGCCTCTGCTATGATGCTCTTCTTACAGGCAGGCATAATTACCATTTTAGAAAAATGATCAAACAACACAAAAACACAGTCATTTCCCTGCTTAGTTGACGAAAGTCCCAACATGTAGTCCATTGAGATGGATTCTCAGGGCTTTGGAGGAGTAGGAAGAGGGGTGTACATGCCTTGTTTCTTAATGGATGGTTTGGAAATGGCACAAGTAGTGCAGGACCTAATATACTTGGTGACATCCTATAGAATTTTCAGACACTATAAATGTTTTTGCAACACTTCACTTGTATTTTCGACACTGAAGTGTCTTGCCACCCAACTATAGTGGGCTTCCCAAATTAGCTTCACGTTCTCTCTATTGAAGTTACTTTACACACACCTAGGATTTATTTTTCCTAATTTTTTTCCTTGTTTATTAGTCATAATTAGTTATTATCCAGTCTCCTATATTTTAGGTGAGAATAATCCACCTAGAGAATATTCTCTTCAGTTGACACTTCAGTTTGAATAGTTGAGTTGAGTCTAGATGCTACATTGGTTTTTTCAGCATGAACCATTGGGCTAATCACCAACTAATGCACACTTGCCTTGGTTTCATCACCAAACTGGCACTTTACCCTTGATTCCTTGATTTACTCCTTACTACACTCTATTTCAGTCAGTTAACTAAAGACTAGTTGACTAGTTAACTCAGCTAGGCGGCAGTTCACTCTTGTAATTTCCTGCGAGACTAGACTAGGTGGAAGTTCACTCTCGTAACTACTGGTGTGTATCTATATCACTCTAGACCACCACTATGGTGCATTGGTTCTCCTCCAGTGTGCATTCATTGAGTTATACAGAGTATATCATGTGCAAATTATTCATTATTCATTACGGTTAATGAGAATTCTTCCATTCTTTCTCTCCTTCTTCTTCATTCTCAATTTATCTATGAAAACGCGTGTAGTATTTTCTAGATATATATTTTTGTTTAGGTTCAACACATTTACATGGTATCAGAGCCGACGAGCTGCTAAGAAAAATCTACACCAAAATTTTTTGTAGGTACAAAAGAATGAAGACAACAGAAAGATGGATTTCCCAAAAGAATTCATTCTTACAACTTACAACTAATTTGCATGGAAGGAGAAAATAGGCATACATCTCCAAACCAGAGGATTGTACAGGTTAACCTTGGATATAGACACAAAAATGACATCATCCATAGAAAAATCCAAGTACTTAAATCAAATGGATGAAGTATTCGAAATAATTTGCAGTCTTATTTCTCCCGATCTCCTTTTTCACATATCTTTCTATAGGAATCCCAATGAAACCTGTACCACCTTGGAAGGGCTCTTTGGAAAATAGGATGAGATGAGGAGACACATTCGGGAGGTGGAATTTCTCAAATTGGATCCACAAATATTCGACAATATCCAAGATTTCTTTACAAAATTCAAGGATTTATTGTCACAACTCAAAGCTTGTGGGGTTGATAAATCTAAGGAGGATAAACAAATGGTTATCACTAGTCTCTCCAAACTTGGTTCTGAATTTTTTGTGTTTCAACATTCCATTTAGTCAAGTTCACTTCCAGATCCACTTGGAAGATGCCTTCTCTTGAGGACTTTATCAAATCCCTGACACAAGAGAAAACCAAGCTCATCAACATGGGAAAAATCAAAGGCCCAAATATGCATGCAATTACTATGAAATATGGAATCCATCATTGCCATAAATATAAAGTTAAAGACAAAATTAAAACTCATGCACATCCAAAGAAAAAAAGGTACTCAAAACCCTTCACCGATGCCTCCAAATCCAAAGGTCGAAAGGGAAGAAAAGGGGAGAAATGCACATACTGTCACAAAGGATTCCATCCAGAGTACACATGAATGAAAAGACAAATAGATATAATGACTCAAATACTTCATAAAAAGAACCTTGGATATTTCATTCTTGAGGGTGCCAAGAAGAAGAACCCAGAAGATCAGAATCCCAACAAATGAAATTCTAGCCATGCCTTGATTGCCATCAACTCCTCTCTTGATGCTTGGATCATAGATTCAGGAGGATCACATCACATGGATTCCTCAAAAGAAGTCTATTATTCATTGGATGAATGCAAAGGTCCTCCTATTATGATGGGGGACAACTCTTCTATCGAAGTCACTGGAAAAGGAAGGATTGAACTCACCAATGAAAGCTTCAAGAATGTGTTGCACATTCCCAAAATTTTCGTCAACCTTATCTCTGTGTATCAAATGAGGAATTTTGACACTAAAAATAAATTCATATTCACTCCAAATTCCATGGACATCTATGACATGCAAACCAACTCCAGGGTTTCTACTGGTGAGGTAAATCATCAATCTAGATTGTATACATTTTCTGAATTTATTGAGCCAGACTCTGCTTTACTGCTTACTCATGTTGATGAAAATAGTAGGATATGGAACGAAAGGTCTAGAAATTTGAATTTCAGATATATGAAACATATTATGAAGCAAATATTGGTTGATGGTCTACCAGACATCCATTTCTCCAAGGGAGTATGTGAGGGATGTGTTCTTGGAAAACACCCTCAAGAGAAATTCAAAAAAGGAAAGTCTCAGAGAGCTTCCACGCCTTTAGATTTGATCCATAATGACCTTATGGGTCCTTTTCCATATGATTATATCAACAATGAGAGGTTCATTCTCATTTTTGTTGATGATTTCTCACGTTTCACATGGATTTACATTCTCAAGAAAAAATTGAGGTCTTTCAACACATCAAATATTTCAAAGCCCTAGTTAAGACACAGTCTAGAAATAAAATCAAATTCCTCCAAAATGATAATGGGGTAGAGTATTCCAATCATGAGATCCATAATATTTTCCATGAGGAAGGTATTTATTTGCATCACATAATTCCCTATACTCTGCAGCAAAATGAAGTTGTTGAGCAGAAAAACAGATCTCTAAAGGAGATGGCATCTTGCATGCTGCATGAAAAGTCACTACCACATAGACTATGGGCTGAAGCACTTAATTATGCAACATACAACAAAAAATTATATCCCTATGGATCTGTCAAGGATAATACCCATACGATTAGCACTTGCCATTGTGGCAGCGAAGGGATGAGAACTCCATCATATGGATTTGAAGAATTCAATTCTTCACGGTCATATCTCTGGGGAGATCTATATGGATCAACCCCGGGTATTTATGTAGGAATCATATTTGGCATGTTGACTAAAGAAGTACCTTTATGGCCTCAAGCAGGATCCGATGGCATGGTATGCCAAGATGGACTCCTACTTGTTGTCACAAAACTTTGTATAGTGTAAATTAGACCCAAATGTCTACATGCTTAGGACGGTTGGTTCACTTCTACTCTTAGTTTTGCATGTTGATGATTTGTTGATCACCAGTTGCTCGACTTCAACAATTGTTCCATCCGAGTGGATTCTACATGACAGTTTTTTTATGATGGACATGGGTCCACTACGCTTTTTCCTTGGACTCAAGATTAGTCAGGATGCTTCAGGAATCAAGTTGTCTCAGGCCAAGTATGAACGAGATCTCCTTGAGAGATTTCACATGACAGACTATAAGTCTTCTCCAACTTCTTTCCTATCAGGAATCAAACTTGAGGAAGGAGGGGAGACTCCACTGGTTGATAGCACACTATACATATAGCTAGTGGGGAACTTTTTATATCTCACACATTCCAGACCAGACCTCTCCTATGCAGTTGGCATAGTTTCCAGGTTCATGCAAGAGCTACATAAGCTACAATGGAAGGATGCAAAGCGTATCCTTCGATACGTACATGGCACCATTATCTTTTGGATTCATTATGCATCAGACTCTACATTAGACCTCATCAATTTTACTGATTCTGACTGGGATGGCGATAACACTAATCGCAAGTCCACATTAGGTTACTCCCTTAGTATTGGTTACAGGCCTATCTGTTGGTTGAGTAAGAACCAATATGCCATTTCTTTATCTTTAGTCGAGGAAGAGTACAAAGGGGTAGTTAACATAACCATTCAGGCTATGTGGCTACACCATTTTCCCACTGAGTTAGGAATTCATTTTCATCATCTGATCATCATCTGGTGTGACAACCAAAGCACTCTGAAGTTTTGCAGAGATCCAGTTCATAGACAGTAGACAAACCACATCGAGATCCACATGCACTACATTTGGGACTTAGTACATGAGGGGATCATCGATCTACAGTTATTTCCTTCAGCAGAATAGATTGAAGACATCTTCACCAAGACCTTCACTGAGCATAACTTCCATTCTCTATGAAGTCATATTGGAGTGAAGGACACAATTGGCTAGCAACTGTAATTATTCTTTTTACATACATTATACCTTGAGGGGGGGGGGGTGGTTTCCCATGAGGTTTTCCCTCTTTCCTCAGTTTATTTTCAGTGTATCATTTGTATTTGGGTACCTAACATGGCCTTGGTTTCGAGACCCATTCTTTATTTTCACCATAGTGATGTTCAAGGGGTGTGTTGGAGTTACTTCACATACACCTAGGATTTCTTTTTTTGAATTTTTTTCCTTTTTTATCAGTCATAATTAGTCATTATCGAGTCTCCTATATTTTAGGGGAGAATATTCCACCTCGAGAATATTTTCTTCAGTTGACACTTCAGTTTGACTAGTTGAGTTAAGTCTAGATGCTGCATTGGTTTTGTCATCATGCAACATTGGGATCACCACCATCTAATGTGAAATTTCCTTTCTTTCATCACCAAATTGTTGCATTACCCTTGATTCCTTGATATACTCCTCACTATACTCTGTTTCAATCATTGAACTGAAGACTAGTTGACTAGTTAACTTAGCTAGGTGGTAGTTCACTCTCGTAACTTCCTGAGAGACTAGACTAGGTGGAATTTCACTCCCATAACTACTCGTGTGTGTCCGAATCACTCTAGATCACCACTATGGTGCATTGGTTCTCCTCCAATGCACATTCATTGAGTTATACAAACTATATCATGTGTAAATTATTCATTATTCATTATAGTTAATGAGAATTCTTCCATTCTTTCTCTCCTTCTTCTTTCTCAATTTCTCTCTACAAATGTGTGTAGTATTTTATAAATAGATCTATTATGTGTAGGCTCAACAAATTTATAATCTCTTGATGAAATGCAGAGATGGCCTAGATGGCACAACATCCCATCCTGAAGATGTAAAGCAATGATATTTGTGTTTGCATCCATCATTTGGTATGTAGGGGAGAAGTCAGGATCTCTCTCATAGAGTTGGGGCCACCTCAAGGTCTTATGGTTGCATGAGTTTAGCACCATGGTGAGTCCTACAACTGGAGGGTGGCTAAGGAAATTAATGATGCATTTGGTGCTTCATGTATTATACTTGATGTTTATATGGAAATGTTGCAAGTATGTAGACCCCTTCTGATGGAAGTCATTCTGCAATTTTCCCTGTGTCTGCATGAATTGCAATGACTTATGATCAATGTGGATGATTGCCTCCTTCTCGTGAATGTAATGCCTCCATTGGTGAAATGCTTGCATAGTGGAGCACATTTCTTTCTCATGTATAGGTTAATTACAAACATCATCTGATAGTATATCACTATGATATTTCATAGGGTGTCTATGCTGAGTGAGAACTACGCCCACAACATAGTCTAAATCATTTGTCTCGGTATCAAAGTGATTTTGCAACTAGAGTAATGAGATCACTAGGGATGAGCATAAGAATTACTTCAAATAATCAAACGCTTGTTGTTGTGATAGTCCCCAAACAAACATTTCCTTACCACCACCCCTAGTTACTTGGTTGAGGACCCATGCAATATGGGAGAATTCCAAAACAAACCTGTGATAGAAATTGGCAAGGCCTAAAAATATCTAAATATCAATGACTGTGGTTGGGGTTGGATTTTAATACACTCGAACACCTAGGTTGGGTCATGTTGCTCTGATACCAAGTTGTAACACACCTGGCCACCTAGGTTAGGTTGCATCGCTTTGACACCATCTTGTAACATCCCCAGCCTTAGACCGTTGGGCTATGCCACATAAAAAGAATTTTGTTCCATATGTATATATATAAAACTATAAACAAACAAATATATTCTGCAAATACATACATTCATGTAGAAATAATAGTAAAAATATACATGCAACATACACAGGAAAAACCCATAAGCATAAACACATGTATAAATACGAAACATGTAAATTAACACACAATTGATACTTATCTTTGATATAAGACCACCAAATCTGCGCAGACCTTCCATGATCCTCCCAGCCTTAGAACACGCTGCTCAAAACTCTTAGAAGTGGGTCACCCTAAGCTGGGACTAAACTCCACCTGGGTAAGGGATTTTTAACCAAGATGATGCTACATAGACAACAAGAAGGATTTCATCTTAGGTCCCAACTCAAACTAATAGCCTACAACCCCTCATTCCCCACATTCATGTCCCACCCCTAGAAGTGTGCCCCTTCTCTGCTTCATAGTCCTTTGGCTACCCCACTTCCTTTCCAGGGCTTCAACAACATGATGGACAGGAAGTCTCACAGAACTGTAGTTTCAGTTCGACTCCATCAGAAAATCAATTCCCAACAATTCTCTCACCTAGAGAGATTTTCTCATGGGCATGAAAAACTGTCTCTTCAATCCACAGGCTTGACAACCCGCCTCTTCAATCCCATACTTAATTCAACTAGGTACATGTATAGGTGATGGAAACAACAAATTTTGGGTAAGGTACAAGTAAAGACAACAACATCCTACGGGTAATTTAGAGATGTGATGTTTTTGACGTGAAGGTTTGGGTGCGTTTCGCATGACAAGAAGTATACAGTTCATTGATGATAAGAAGAAATGTATGGGGTATGGATGAAGGATCTTGTGCAGGCTCAAGAGGTAAGATTGATGGAGAACATGGAGTGAATCATGAATCGGAAGAATTGTCCTAATGAATGGTGAATCCCCAACATTTATTTGCATGTGCCCTTGATGACACATGGCCTTCTAGGAGCTCATTTCTCTCCACTTGTATTTCATTATCTTCCCATAATAACTTAGGGTAACATAAGCTATATCCATACCTTATTCCTTAGGAATAAAATTACAATAATACTTTGGCATTAGGCCCTCTAGCTTAGCTCCCTTTCTAGGCTCTTAGTCCCTCCCCCCCTTTTCGTTCCTAGTGGAGTTTAGTCCTCCATACTCTTTTATCATGGTTGGTCTACATGAAACAATGTATTTTATTAATGATATGAGTGTTTACATATACAAAAATAGGCGCACTGGCCTTTAGCATATAGGCTCTATGGCCTAATAATCACATAATACTTTTGGCTTATAATAACCTCTCTCACCAACCTATAAAACATATTCAGATTTAAAAATGGTGCTCGGTCTTGGGGTGTTACATCCCCCTCCCCTTATTTATGCACTGTCCTTAGTGCAATATATATACACATTTACCACCAAAATTTCAAAAACCTTAAAAAAGATACGGGTATTATGCTCGCATAGCATCCTTGTGCTACCAAGTTTCATCCTTAGGACTATACTAGGTCCATTGGACCTTTACTAGCTCTATGGCTCGATTCCATAGATTCTTCATCTTTTGGTCCAGTATGCACACCAGATGCACCTGAAAAGTGCCTTCTTTCTCCACCTGAATCACATTCCAATCAATAACATAATTAGCATCAAGTATATACATTTTGAGCAATGATACATGGAATACATTATGAATATACATTGATGTAGGTAGCGCAAACATGTATGCTACAAGACCAATCCTCTGTAGGATTTCAAATGAAACACAATAACGAGCTGGAAAATTTGAACAATATCCCAACATCAGGGAACTTATGTTGGCCTTCAATTTCAAGAATACATGGTGATCCACTTTAAATTCCCTATGAATTCTTCCCTTATCAACATATTTTTTCTTCCTTTCTTGAGCAACCTTTAAATTTTGTTGTTTTTTTGACATCTTTTCTTCCATTTCCCTGAGTAAATCTGGCCCAACCACTTCTCTATATGTTGGGTTGTCTTATATTATAGGTGTGTTGCACCTTCTACCATAAAGTGCCTCAAATGGGCTTGTCTTTAGATATTCTTGGTACCCATTGTTATAAGCAAACTATACCAAGTGTAGGTAGTCTTACCATTTTGATGGTTTATCCATCATGTACATTCTCATCATATCCTCAATCACTTGATTCTCCCTCTCCATTTGTCCATCATATCTTGGATGATAAGTTGTGCTAAAATTCAAATTTGTTCCAAATCCTTTAAATAATCCCTTCTAGAAATTTGATGTAAATTTTGGATCTCTGTTAGACAAAATTATCTTGGGTATACCATACAATCGAGCAATTTGTAATGATCCCAAGCCAAATTTTTCGCTTGGTATCACTAACTACTACTGATTTATTGTTGTACAGGTGTTTATTGAGTTATTAAGTGCATACAAGATTCATCCAACACATGAATATCATAACACAATCAAGATATAGAAGCACAAGCAAGATCTGACCTTTTTATTATGCAGAATCAATACAATAGATGGTCGATCTGGCATAAACCTCGAATGGTCGTACAATCAAGAGATATGAGTTGCTACAAAATGTTCTATCGATACAAAAGAATCCTCCAAAGGCTGAATAAGTAATGAAGATCAATACCCAGCAGATCTGGATGTCAAACCCTCTAGCTGAAGAGTGCCATGCTCCAAGTGAAGACTAAAACCCTCAAGAATTTGGCCCTAATGGCAAGATGCTTCGAATGAGCCCAAACTTGGCCCAATGATAGATCAAGGCAGTGGGAACCTCCTCCTGAAGTTTCAAGCCCAATTTCCAAGTCCAACCCCTCCAACTGTTGGATCTCCTCAGGGAGTTGCGCCCTCCTTAATAGATGAAACCCCAATGCAACTCGTCGTAGGAGAAATACACATCCAAATGGCATGAAACTCTCCAAGAATATAGATCGGGCTATGAAAATCTCATGGGAGAAGTTTCAGAACAAAATCTCAAGCAGATCTCTCTAGATATGAGTTTTTCTGAATCACAGTATGTCCCCTATGGCTCCAAGACGTCCCAATCTGCAGACAGTTATATGATGATGATAACCCTCCAGGAAAGTCCTCAAACCAACGATCATGCCCCTGCAGACAAAACGCAAGTGTCAGAATGGCCCCAGGCCCTCTGGATAAACTAGATCATACCTCCCTCTAGATGATGGTGTGCCCTTGCTAGAATCACAAGAACAGTACGACCTGCTAACTTCTTAAGTGCCATATGGAGATGAGATGAGACTAGAATGGTGTGGAGGAATATTTCATCCCTGAGACCAAGTTGTGGAACAAGGTGAGTGGATATTTCACCACTGAGTTGCTCACAAGGGTTTGTACAACAAAACCCCCAAACTAAATGCTCAAGAGCAATAGCAAATGCTAATACAAACTAGAATGAATAATAGGTGTGCCCCAACCTCTTACTTATAATTTTTCCTTCTAATTCTCTATTGAGTTAGGTTAACTCCCAGGGTTAATCTTCTATTCTTCTATTGAGTTATCTTTTACCCTTAATCCCTTTTCCTTTCTTAATTCAACTTAAAAATATAACTTTAGCCTTGTTGACTTCCCCCTTCAGTGTAAGACTATGATCTAGTGGGGGTGCCTAGGCCACTAAGTCTCCTCATCACCTCTCTAAGAGGTGGGGGACATTACAGTCTCCCCTGCTTGAAATTGCTTGTCCTCAAGCAATTCCAAACCTGCTTCTCTTACCACATGTTCCTGCTCCCAAGTGGCATCCTTAATGGGTAAATTATTCCACCTAATCAGGTACTCCTTGATGCTTTGGTTTCTGAGCCTATTCTCTCAGACTTCTAGTACCTCCTCCAGAATCAAAAAAAGCTATCCCTCCTCATCCATGGGGGGTAATACCTCAATAGGCATGATGTGTTGACCGAGGGCTTTCTTAAGGCATGAGACATGAAAAACGTTGTGAATTCTGCTACCCTGTGGATGCTCCAGCTCGTAAGCTATGGCCCCTATCCTCCTGCTGACTCTGTAGGGTCTAAAGAAATGTGGCTGGAGTTTCTCCGCTTCGCTTCTTTTAATGGAATCTCACCTGTATGGTTTCATCCTCAAGTAGACTAAATCACTAACCTCAAAAGTCTGGTCAACTCTGTGCTTGTCTGCTTGGACATTCTGTTGGTTTTGTGCCCTCTGTAGTTGATCCTTCAATTCCCTGAGAATGTCTTGGCTCTGTTGTACCCAATCTTGCATCATGGGTGCCTTGTTTTCCCCAAAGGAAATCTCCAAAAAGGAAAGGGGATCATAGCTATATAAATCTTTGAAGGGTGTCATGCCTATGCATACATGATGGGTGGTGTTGTAGCAATATTCTCCCAAGTGCAACCATCTGAGCCATGCTTTCTGTTGTCCTCCTACGTAATTTCTAATGTAGCCTTCCACCCATTTGTTGACTATTTCAGTCTGACCGTCCATCTGAGGATGATAGATAGTACTAGGAGTCAATTTCGTACCTACTAATCTGAACAACTCCTGCCAAAACGTACACATGAATCTGCTATCCCTGTCACTGATAATGGTCTTGGGTAGGCTATGTAGTTTGAACACCTCCCTGAAAAAAAATTCAGCCACCTGTGTTGTGCTGAAGTCCATGGCTATGGAAAAGAAGTGTGCAAACTTCATCAATCTATCTACCACCATGAAAATGCAATCCTTCCCCTGTGCTCTGGGCAAACCGGTGATGAAATCCATGGATATACTTTCCCACTTGTGCTCTGGAATGGGTAGGGGTTGCAACAGTTCTGTAGGGTGTGTGTGTTCATCCTTGTTTTCTTGGCATGTGGTGCATTCTTTGACATGCTTAATCACATCCTCTTTGAGGCCTTTCCATGCAAACCTCTCTCTCATCTGCCTGTACGTCTTACTGATGCCCTAATGTCCTATTACTAGTGAGTTATGACACACATGTAGGATCTTAGCTTTGAGAGATGATCTAGGAACTAAGAAGATCTAGCCTTTGTAATAAATGAGGTCCTTCATGACCCTAAAGTTGTCGTCTTGTATTTGTCCATCCAATAGTTTACAAGTGAACTAATCCTTTTCATATTCCACTATCAAGTGATCCTTCCAGTCAATTGACATACCAGACATGGAAATGGCCTCCTGGATAATGCATCGTCTATTGCATTGTTCTTCCCCTTGACAAATTCAATGTCGAAGTCATAGACCTGTATTTTTCTTACCCATTTCCTCTGTCTTTCATTCAAATCCTTCTTCTCCAGTAGATATTTAAGATTGTTATGGTCTGATTTGACCACAAACCTTGCACCTACCAAATATTACCTGAATTTGGCTAGTGCATGCATGATAGCCAGCATTTCTTTGTCATAAATGTTGTAAAGTAGTTCATGACCCCTGAGTTTCCAACTTTCATAGGAAAGGGGGTGCCTATTCTACATCAACACGGTCCCTATACCTTCCCCTGATGCATCACACTCCAAGGTGAAGGGTATGCCGAAATCTGGGAGAGCTAGAACTGGACAGGTGCTCATGACTTCTTTCATTTTCTCCATCATGGCTTGGGCCTCATCACTCCATTTGAAGGACCCCTTCTTGGTCAGGTCAGTCAAGGGTGCACACAGTTGAGAGAACCCTTTGACAAATTTCTTGTAGTATGTCCATAGGCCCAGGAATCCCCTCAGTTCTATGAGTGTCTTCGGAGTAGGCCATTCCCTAATGGTTGTTATTTTCTCCTGGTGTACCTGTACTCCTTTTTCCCCTATGATGTGTCCCAAGTAGAGTACCTCTATCATCCCAAACTCATAATTGGATTCCTTGGCATATAGTGATTGTTCTTTGATGATTGATAGGATTTGGTCCACATGTCAAAGGTGTTCCTCCCAGGTCTTGTTGTAAATGAGCAAGCCATCAAAAAATACCAACAAGTGTTTCCTCAGTTGTTTTTTGAACACATGGTTCATGTAGGATTCGAATGTGGCTGGGGAATTGGTTAACCCAAAGGGCATTACCAAAAACTTGTAATGGTCGTAGTGACACCTAAAGGTTGTTTTTGAGATGTCCTCCTCCCTCATCTTGATTTGATGGTAGCCCGAACGGAGGTCAATTTTTGTGAAATAGATAGCTCCATGCAGCTCATCCAACAACTCATCAATCTTGAGTATGGGGTACCTATTTTTTATCATCTTTTTATTCAAATCCCGAAAGTCAATGCACATTCTCATCGTTCTGTCCTTTTTCTTAACCAAGACTACTGAAGAAGTGAACGGGTTTGAACTCGGCCTGATGTGTCCCATGTCTAGAAGCTCTTTGATGGCCTTCTCTATCTTGTCTTTATACTTCTTGGGATGCCTATAGGGTGTGGTGATAATTATTTTAGCCCCTGCTTCTAGCTCAATAATGTGCTGAAACCCCCTGTCTGGTGGCACACCCAGAGGAATTGGCCCAAACACCTTGTGGTGCCTGTCAAGGATCTTTTTAATCTCCGGAGTATAGTGCAACTTTCCCTACTCATCCACTAATGTTGAGATTTTACATTTTGTTGTGTATACAATTTCTTCCCTTCTAAAAATGGCTTCCATCCTCTTTCCCATGACCGCTCTGGCGGAGTTACCTGTCATGCCTCTCAGCACAACCTTTTGTCCTCCTTCCTCTACAAAGGACATTTACATGGTCTTGTAATTGGTGGTGATGGGACCTAAAGTGTCGAGCCACTGCATCCCTAGGATGATGTTGGTATTGGGAAGATCCATCACATACACATCCTGAACTAACTCATGTCTTCCTAAGGTGAGTTTCATACCTGGTATGTATCTATCATAGGGCATAGTACTCCCTCCTGCTACCTCTACTTTGAATCCTTCAAACTCTACTGTAGGTATGTCCCTCCTTTTTAGTAATGCCACATAAATGAAATTATGGGAAGCTCCTCCATCAATCAGAACCAAAACTCTATGTCCCTGCAAGACCCCTCTCATCCTAAAGGTGTTGAACTTGGGTACCCCGCTGATAGATTCCAAGGTAGCCTTCACTCTAGCCACACAGTCAAGTTCTGGAACCTCCTCTTCTCCTGTCTCTGTAGTTTCAGCCTCAATGTTTTGTATCTGACCATACTCCTCCTTCTCTTCATTGTCTGAGGTAACTTCTATATAGTGAACCTGGCCACATCCCATGCACTTATGTGACAGATTCCATGGTTCTTTGCAAGTGAAGCAGAGTTGCTTTCTCCTCAGTTCCCTTTTGGCATTGTCATCTATCCTACCACGACCCCTGTCAAATCATTTTGGGTCACGTCCACCCTGATTCATCAGAGGTCTTTGATCTCTTCCTCCACTATTAAGTGGTGGTTTGGGTATGAATCTAGGCTTTGCAGCTGGTCTCAAATCCCTCGCCTTCCAAATGGCCTCCTTTAGGTTTTGGGGTTTAAAGGCCTTTACCCAACCCTTCAAGGGTTCCATCAACCTTTCTGTGAAAAGAAACATGAGCATTGTTGGGGACATATCCTATACCATAATTGCCAATCTCTAAAATTCATCAATATGTACTTCAACCATACCTGTTTTCTTGAGTTGGGTAAGTTCCCAGAAATGTAGCTTAGGATCTCCTTGATCAAATCTATGAATGAGCCTTTGAGTGAACTCTATATAGGATACAATCTGATTGTGGCTGACTGTGGTGAGTCCATGATACCACCAGTCATGAGCCTTGCCATCTAGGTACATAGTGGCAAATTTGATGGCCTTCATCTCCCTCATGGGGTTGAGTTACAGGTAAGTATCCAACTTTTGTACCCAAGATTGAGCTGTCATATTGGTCGTACCATCAAAGTATGGAATTTCTATTTTTTCAGCTCTTCGTTCAAACTCAAAGTTGCCCCTATTGTTCATCCTGGGTTGATTTCTAAACTTGAGTTGACAATACTGGTCTAGGGACATCTATTTTTGGATCTTCATATCCAAACTGTAGTATTCATTGGTACTCCTTGCCAATTGTCCCACAAAATCTTCAACCAATTCCTGTTGCCCTAGCTCATCCATGAATGTGGGCATATACGGTCTTGGGTTGGTTCTGCCACTCATATGTCGGCCAAGATGTTCATCTATGAATGTGGGTATGTATCTCCTTGAGTTGATCCTGCTACCCATTTGACCCTGGAGCGTGTCTCCTTCCAAACTCCCTTCGGATCTGGAAGCTTTCTTCAGATTATGTCTGATCTCCTCATGGATCCCATTGGATCCACCAGCCTCCTTATGCCCATAAGTATCAGGTTCTTTCCCCTTATGTGCCATTTCCATTAGAAATGCATTTAGCTTGGATTGGTTCAGGTTCATTATCTATAGGTTCTCGTCAACTTTCTTCAATGTTTCAGAAATCCAAGCCTGTCCCTTCCTATTGGTTTCATGGTATTCGTCCAAATATCGAACCGATGTGATTTCCGTGCGGTTGACGGATTGTTGGAACTTGTTAAATTCCATTGCTACAAGAGTCAAGTCTATAGCCTCATGGTCATCTCCTGATCCTTCCATCTCAGCCTCTGTTTCACTATTGGGTTTCTTCCTTCGACCCATAAAGATATTGTTGTACCTTTGCATGCGCCGATCCTTCCACAGGTTTGGAGGATCTAAGCTCTGATACAACTGTAATGATCCCAAGCCAAATATTTTGCTTAGTATCACTAACTACCACTGATTTATTGTTGTGTAGGTGTTTATTGAGTTATTCAGTGCATACAATATCCATCCAACACATGAAGATAATAACACAATCAAGATATAGAAGCACAAGCAAGATCTGACCTTTTTATTATGCAGAATCAATACAATAGATGGCCAATCTGACATAAACCTCATATGGACATACAATCAAGAGGTATGAGCTGCTACAAAATGTTTCGTCGATACAAAAGAAGCCTCCAAAGGCTGAATAAGTAATGAAGATCAATACCCAGCAGATCTGGATGTCAAACCCTCTAGCTGAAGAGTGCCATGCTCCAAGTGAAGAGTGAAACCCTCAAGAATTCGACCCTGATGGAAAGATTCTTTGAATGAGCCCAAACTCGACCCAATGATAGATCAAGGTAGTGGGAACCTCCTCCTGAAGTTTCAAGCCCAACATCCAAGTCCAACCCCTCCAACTGTTGGTTCTCCTCAGGGAATTGTGCCCTTCTTAATAGATGAAACCCCAATGCAACTCATCCCAGGAGAAATACACATCCAAATGGTGTGAAACTCTCCAATAATATAGATCAGGCTATGAAAATCCTATGGGAGAAGTTTCAGAACCAAATCTCAAGCAGATCTCTCTAGATCTGAGTTTTTATGAATCACAAGACATCCCCTATGGCTCCAAGATGTCCCATTTTGCAGATAATTATATGATGATGATAACCCTCCAGAAAATTCCTCAAACTGATGATCATGCCCCTGTAGACAAAACCCAATTGTCCGAATGGCCCCAGGCCCTCTGGATAAGCTGGATCGAACCTCCCTCTAGATGATGTTGCACCCTTGCTAGAATCACAAGAACAATACGTCCTACTAACTTCTAAAGTGCTAGATGGAGATGAAATGAGACTAGAATGGTGTGGAGGAATCTTTCATCCCCAAGACCAAGCTATGGAACAAGATGAGTGGATATTTCACCACTGAGTTGCTCACAAGGGTTTGTACAACAAAACCACCAAACTGAATGCTCAAGAGCAATAAAAAATGCTAATACAAACTAGAATGAATAATAGGTGCACCCCGGCCTCTTACTTATACCTTTTCCTTCTAATTCTCTGTTGAGTTAGGTTAACTCCCAGGGTTAATCTTCTATTCTTCTGTTGAGTTATCTTTTACCCTTAATCCCTTTTCCTTTCTTAAGTCAACTTAAAAATATAACTTTAGCCTTATTGACTTCCCCCTTCAATATAAGACTATGACCTAGTGGGGGTGCCTAGGCCACTGAGTCTCCTCATCACCTCTCTAAGAGGTGGGGGACATTACACAATTTCTCTCATATAAATATCACTAATGTTGGTTTCCTTGTGAGTGAGCTTTACTGGAATAAAATGGGTAGCTTTAGTAAGGTTGTCCACCACTACCATGATAAAATCATGCTGCTTGTTTGTTCTATATAGTTTGGTGATGAAATCCATTGTTACAACTTCTCATTTCCACTCATGAATGGGTAATGGTTGTAGCAAGCCAACTAGGTGTCTATTCTCGACCTTGACATTTTGTCATTCCAAACATTTGGCAATACACTCAATAACTTCCTTCTTCATGTCTGACCAATAATATTGGATCTTGAAAGATGCAATGGTTTTTTGATACCATATGTGTCCAGCATAAGGTACATTATGCATTTATATGAATATCATATTTTTCAATTCCTAGGAATCTGGTACATAAATTCTTTCTTTGTGCAAGGGAATTTCATCATTTCCCATCTTTTAGTCCTCAATTTTATGCTGCAAAATACCTTTCTATAATTTTGTTATTAACTCCATGTATTGCAAATATGATTTTGCAGCTTCTAAGATTTTTTCTTTCAAATCTGATTGGTACATGATAATAGATGTAGCATGCAACTCATTCACCCTTTCTTCTAAGTGCATAAGCTACCTTGTTCCCTTTTCCTTTGATATGATTTATATCAAATTCATATTTACTGAGAAATTCTAACCACCTTCTTTTCATGGAATTTAGAGTTGGTTGTTCAAATAAATATTTCAAACAATTATGGTCTTTCCTCATCTTGAAACCTTTACCCATGAGGTATTTCATCCACATATTCAAGGCATGCACTATGGTTGCCAAGTTAAAATCATAAGTGGCATATTGCCTTTCATGCTCCTTCAACTTCCTAGATTCATAACATACAACATACCCATTTTGACTGAGTACTCCACCAAGTCCTTCATTACATGCATCAGTGCATACAATGAACTCTTCATTTGGATCAACAAACCTTAGTATTGGAGAACTAGTTAATAAATGATTCAATTGTTGGAAATTCTTTTCACACTCCAATGTCCACTGAAAATTTACTCCCTTCTTATGCAAGGAAGTGATCAGGTGTGCAATGTTTGATAATCCTTCAATAAATCTTCTGTAGTAGCCTACAAGGGCCATGAATGATCTGATATCTGTCACATTCTTTGGTTTTGACCATATTCTAATGGCCTCCACCTTTTTAGGATCCACTACTATCCCTTTCTCTGATATGATATGCCCCAAATAGTTAATTTTCTTCTGATAAAATGAGCAATTGCTCAATTTTGGATACAATTGATGCTTCCTTAATAATTGTACTAACATCCTCAAGTGTTTTTCATGCTCTTCCTCTGACTTAGAATATATAATAATGTCATCCAAAAATACAATGAAAAACTTATCTAAGTATTCTCTGAAAATACCATTCATTAAACACATGAAGACAACATGTGCATCTTTGATAACCCAATTGACACCACTGTGAACTCATAATTCACATACCTTTTTCTGAAATAAGTCTTGTTGATGTCTTATTGTTTAATTCTTGCCTAATGATAACCATACCTGATATAAATATTGGAGAATATTTTTTCATTCTTCCACTGATCAAAGAGGTCAATGATCCTTGGAAAAGGATACTTATTCTTTACAGTTACCTTGTTTAATTTTCTGAATTCAATACAAAGTCTCAATGTTCCATCCTTATTCTTCACAAATAATACTGGAGCGCCTGAAGGTGACACAGTTGGGAGTATATACCCCTTCTTCAGAAGATCTTCAAGTTGCATTTGAGACTCCTTTAATTATGGTGTACTCATCCTGTAAGGGGTCTTGGATACTGGAGCTTCTCCAGGCATCAAATTGATGGAGAAATCAATATCTCTTTTAGGGGGTAATCTTGGTATTTCTTTAAATACATCCTCAAAATCTTTTAGGAATGCATAAACTTCAATATTTGACACCCTATATTTAGGTGCCTCTTCCATATGAGCTACAAATATTTGACACCTTTTTCTATAAATTTTCTTCAGCTGCAATGATGAAATTTGTCTGACAGTTATTGCACTGGAAATTCCCTATATTGTCCTTAGGTTCCCTTCTCCATCCTATCAAGTAAATTCCTTATTATAAAAATCTAGGATACCATGGTGTTGGTCCAACCAATCCATACCAATTAGACAGGAATAACAACCTAAAGTAAAGATATTCAAATCTTCCCTGGTGCTCAATCCATTTATGTCCATTGGACAAGATTTAACTATCTCATTGATTTTTCTTTTGGCTCTGGTAGCCATCTACACCAACAAACATTTTCCATTCTTGCTTCTTAGAAAATGTAATATTTCCACCATATTAGGATCTATATAACTATGAATAGATCCTAAATAAATTAAAATAGAAATGGTTTGGTTGTTGATCTTACCTTCCACTTCAATCATACCTGACTGAAACTCTGCTTTCTTGTTGTCCAGAGATGCATAGATCCTAGGTACACTTATGCCAATGTCCTCCACTATTTTAGCTTGTTGTACATTGTGAATATTCCTCACTTTTTCAACTCTATGAGGACAATATCTATACATATGATATCCCTTACAAAACCAACATTGAATATGTGGCTTCCTTGGCCCTTTTCCCCCTGTCTGAATTATTTTGGGTTCTCTAGAAGTTGGTTGTCTCTGACGACTATTTCTAAAGAATGGCGGCTTATTTCCTTCCTTCCTTTGTTCCATATTTTAATTCTTCTTGTCTTCCCAATATTTTGGAAAGAATTCCTTCCTTTATGTTGATCATAAAGGAGTTTATCTCATCTTATGGTCTACTCCAATGTTTTGGGATCATCATATTGTATCTTATCACTAATGAATGATGGAAGCCCACTCAAATACCTTTGAATCTTAACTATCTCATACTTGATGAAAGAAACATACTTTAGAGGTTCTAAAAACCTTCTTTAATATTCATCTATGGTCATACTCCCAAGTTTGAGTTCAAATAACTCCATTTTGTTGTCATAGTATCTCTTAGTCAAGTATTTCTTCTGAAAATAATTATTGAATTCCTACCAAGTAACATTTCCCCCTTTAATGTGTTTTACCTGCAAAAAATGGTCCTGCTAGATGGACACCTTTCCCTTGAGTTGATAGATGGAAATCCTTCCTTCAGTGTATGAAGAGTAATTATGCAATTGAAAATAATTTCTCATGCCTAGCAAACATGTCTCTGCATCTTCATCCTCCTTGTGCTCACCATCAAATGTAGGAGGTTTGATTTTGTTCATTTCTCCTTGTAGTTCATCCACCTGAGACCTCTTCTTATGCTTCCTAACAAGGGATGGAATTGAGCTACTGGTTTCTCTCCTATTGGAATTCCTTGGGGAGTGATGGTGATGTCTTCTAGCACTTCTTGTTTTTCCTTTCTCATCAGGGAACCTGTGACTTCTTGATTTGCTTGAGTCAATATCCTTATCAATATTATTTTCTATTATGTCCAATCTCCACACTAAAATTATGTTGAAGTCCTCCTACTGATCCTTGGATTTCATAATCCTTTCATAATTAGGTTTATGGCTTTGGACATCCTTTTTGAAAATTTTAATGGTCCCTACCAAGTTCATGCTTTCTTCCTTTCCTTCTTCATGTCCATTTGAGCTTTTACCTTCAATAACCATTTGGACTTCCATTCCTTTGATCTCATTTTCTTTTCCATATGCTCCGTACATATATTCCATCCCTATGCACTCTATGTTTATCATATTCTAAGCTAACAGATGTTAAATCTGCAAAATTTGCAACCAACAGAACTTGTTAGGCTGATTGATTTAGCAAATTCAGGAAATTATGCTCAATTCTGGTTCCATAATGCATCATAATTATTTCTTCCAATTTTCATGAAAATTTCCTACCTAGATCAATTTTCTAAGTGAGTAGTGATATTCTTCTATTCAATGCCTTTCCAATTTCTTCTTCCATTCTCAATTATGATTCTTGAGAAAAAAGTTATGGATATTTGAAAATTGTCCTTTGTAGGAGGTAATCCATGTACAACTGTTCTTATTCTTCAGAGCCTAATTATCTCTTGGACCTGCTATGGATCCTCTCATAAAGTATACATTCCCTATTTACTTATTTAGGTGCAAGTCTATACAAATCAGAACCCCACAAACTCCTTCTTTTAGCCCCTTTCCACCTTAAAAAAAAATAAAATTAGGTTCTATCTCCTTTACTTCGATGGAAACCTCATAAGACCATGGCTAGGACCAGGCACTTAGCCACAATGTTCTATTCAGAGCTTCGTAAATTTGGGCTTTGGAAGCTCTTACAACATTTCTCCTTAAATTCTCCTGAACATTGAACTAGCGAACTCCCTGAGAGGATTTTCGGAGGATTATTACTCTGATGCTCTTGAGATTCAGACTTTAGAGGATATTACAACAACATACACCAATTTCCCTGAATGTCGAATTTCTGAAATTCTGGGGTCTCATTAGAAAATATGCACCAAGGGGTTATACATGTAAAAATATGGATATGACATGTGTCCCAATCGACGGGTGACCCAAAAGGTATGCGAAAAAAATGAATCGGTATGACACATGGCATGCATAATATGGGTCCACATCACCCTAGGTGACGTTAGCATGCCACATAACTCTGATTTTATGGGACTTCAGGACTCTAGGATTCAGAGGATCTCACACCAAAACACTTCAAAAAAACCGAACATCGAACTGGAGAACTCCTGGACCATCTCTCTCTGAAGCTTTACTACTTTGGCACTCTAGAGATTTGGGATTTAGAGAACCTCTTAGCATAACACAACAAATATCCTAAACATCGAAATTCTAAACTCCCGAACAGGTGCTCCCCAGATCTTCTGGACTCCAGTGCTCTGGGACTTTGAAACATCAGGCTTCGGGGAACTTTTGAACATAACACTACAAAACTATCGAACGCCAAACTGGAGAACTCCTGAATCATCTCTCTTTGAAGCTTCACTACTTTGGTGCTCTCGAGCGTCGGGCTTCGAAGAACTTCTTAGCATAACACAAAAAATCTCTCGAATGCCAAACTTTTGAATACTCGCTAATATTCGGACACATGTCCCCAACCACGAATGGTCTGGATTGGCTTTGGAATTTTAGACTTCAGGGAAATTATCCTCCTAGAAACACAAGGACTAAGAAATCTCTGAGTGTCGAACTACCGAACCATGAGATCTACTGCTTACATTTCTTCCACGGCTAATCCAATGGTCAGGTACCCTTCCCAGTGATCTATGATGTAGATTCACTCTGGGATTTTGGAGATTTGGGGCTTTTACCTCCTTTTCTTCTTCTTCTTCAAAAAAAAAAAAACGCTGACATGGAAAAGTATGAAGGACTTGAAGGTTAAACTGCCATGCACCTCCTCCAGATCCAATGAATGGGAAGGATTCAAACCTTTCCCAAACAAATCTCATCCATTCTCCTTCTCACAAGGAGATTTTTCTTCTTTTGGGGACTTAAGAAGTCGCCTACACAGTGCTTGAGCTTCAAATTTTACCAATCTCAGGTTGAAATTTACCTGAACATATATTAAGTTATGAATATTTCACCACTTTGGCCAATTTCCTCCAATTTTTCAAGAATTTAACAACAGAAATTAAGGCTTTTACCCAATTCCATGCAAGTGAATCACTTCAACTTGCTTGGCCCATCCAGGCTCAGTGTTGGAAACTGGAGCTCTGATACCAAATTATAACACACCCGTCCACTTAGGTCGGCTCACATCGTTTTGATACCAAATTGTAACACACTCGACTACCCAGGCCAAGTCACATTGCTCTGATACCATATTGTAACATCCCCAACCTCATACCATTGGGCTATGCCACATAAAAATAATTTCATTCCATCTGTATATATATAAAACTTTAAACAAACAAATATATTCCGCAAATACACAGATTCATGCAGAAATAACAATAAAAATATACATGCATCATGCACAGGAAAAACCCATAAACATAAACACATGTATAAATATGCAACAAGTAAACTAACACTTAATTGATACTTATATTTGATATAAGACCACCAACTACGTGTAGACCTTCCATGATCCTCCCAGTCTTAGAACACGTTGCTCATAACTCTTAGCAGTGGGTCATCCCCAAGCTGGGACTAAACTCCACCCGAGTAAGGGATTTATAACTAGGATGATGCTACATAGGAAACACAAAGGATTTCGTCCCAAGTGCAAACTCAAACAAATAGCCTACAACCTTTCATTCCCCACATGCCTGTCCCACCCCAGGAAGTGTTCCCCTTCTCTACTCAGCATTCCTTTGGCTGCCCCACTTCCCTTCTAGGGATTCAACAATAGGTTGGAGATGAAGTCTCAGAGAACTGTACTTGCAGTTGGGCTCCCTCAGGAAATCAATTCACACGAATTCTCTCACCTGGAGAGAGTTTCTCACAGTATTGACAACCTGCCTCTTCAATTCCACTCTTAATTCAACAAGGTACAGGTACAAGTGATGGAAGCAACAAAGTTTGGGTAAGGTATATGTAAGGAAAACAACAACCTACAGGTAATTTACAGATGCATTGTTATTGTCCGGAAGGTTCTAGTGCGTTCCTCATCACAACAAGGGTACAATACTTCTGATAACAGGAAAAGTATGGGGTATAGATGAAGGATTTCATGCAGGCATGAGAGGTAAGACTGATGGATAGCGTGGAGTGAATCATGAATGGGAAGAATTGTCCCAATGAATGGTGAATCCACCACATTTATTTGCATGCACCTTTGATGACACATGGCCTTCCAGGAACTCATCTCTCTCCACTTGTATTTCATTCTCTTCCCATAAGAAATTAGGTTAACATAATCTATATTTGTACCTTAGTTTTTAAGAATAATATTTTAATATTCCTTTGGCATTAGGCCCTCTATCTTAGCCCCCTTTCTAGTCTCTTAGACCCTCCCCCCTTTCCCTTCCTAGTGGAGTTTAGTCCCCCATACTATTTTTTCATAGTTGGTCTACATGAAATGATGTATTTTATTAACGATATGAGTGTTTACATATACAAAAATAGGCTCACTGGCCTTTAGTATCTAGGATCTCCAACCTAATAATCACATACGCCTTTTGGCTTATAATAACCTAGCTCACCAACCTATAAAACATATTCACATTTACAATTGGGGCTTAGTCTTGGGGTGTTACATGGCTAGTCACAAATGACCCGATATTTGTGGGATCAACATGCACCCCATGCTCATAAACAATGTAGCCTATGTAATGGACCTTTTCCATGCCAAAGGAGCATTTTTTCAAATATTGCATATAGCTTGTTTTGTCGCAGAGTGTGCAGAACCTGTTGAATATGATGCAAGTGTTGCTCCAAATTCTTGTTGTATATGAGGATGTCATCAATATACACCACTAAAAAATAATTGGTGAAAGAATGAAATATATCTTCCATCATCCTCACGAAACTTGTTGGGGAATTCATCAAACCAATGGGCAAGATCAACCATTCAAAGAGACCTTCTTTGGACTTGAAGGAAGTTTTCCATAAACCTATTTTCTATAATGGGACCTAATGGTAGAAAACATTTAGATCAATCTTACTGAATTATATACCCCCCTTGAGCTGGCCAAGGAGATCATTGATTCAAGGAATCACGTACCGGCTCCTGACTGTGATTTTATTTAGGGCCCGTTAATTGATGTATATTCTCCATGTCCTATATTTATTTTGAAAAAGAACGATTGTGCTTCCACATGGTGATGAGATGGGTCGATAGTGCCCCTTTTGGAGAAATTCTTGGATCTGACACTTGATCTCCTCATTTTCTAACAAAGAGAAATGATAGACTAGACCATTGGGTAGTGGTGCATCGGTGGTCAGATTAATTGAATTCTTGACCTGACAGTGTAGAGGTACCCCAGTGGATGATGAGAATATGTATTTGTATTCTTCCTTGACCTTATCCACTTACTTTTTTTTTGTGTAGATATCGGCTATAGAGGCCATGGATGTGGTTGCAAACTTTTACTCACTTTGAGAGTGAATCATAAAGAGGACAAAATTCCCAGTCTGAGAGAAGAACTTTCTGCATTTCTTGGAAAAGATCAAGAAAATGGTAGTAGGTGGGACTACCTCAGGTATCCAGTACAATTTCCTATCCAAAGTAATAATAACATTGCTAGGCCTAGAGTCATATACAACATGACATTTCCATAAATAAGGTTGGACCAAAAGAACATCACAAACTTCAATGGGAGCGAAATCACACAATACCTCATCTTTGAAGTGCTTAATGTCATAGGACATGAAACATTGATGGCTGATGTGAAGATCCCTTCCTTGCAAGAGCCATCCGATGGTGTATGGCTGCGAGTGCAGCACTTTCAGAAGGGTCAACCACTTGATGACCTCTGTTTATATCAAGTTCTTTTGGCTGCCACTATCAATGATGAAGTATAGTGGAGTACCCTTCACCTACATATATGAATGAAAGAGAAGCATTCCTTCCACTGGCTCATGATGTTCATTGGGATGGAACTTGGTGGCAGAAATGGTGGAACTAGGTTTTGTGTCAATAATCCATCTCCCCTTTTCTGGTTTGGACTCTGAGCCAAAACCTAGGCCCCACAACTAATTAATAGGATTTCACCTACACAACCAATGACTTCTTTGACCATAAATCAATAGTGTTATGCTAGGGGATCTTATGAAAGTCGCACCACTTCCTAGTGTCTTTCTTCATCTTTCCAATGTGCTTCTTTATTTGTAGATTAGACTGATTGTGACGAGGTTTCCCATTATTTATTTTCCCTTTGTTCTATGGGTTGGGGCTTCCCTTTCTATGCTTCTTCTATGTAGGGTTCCTAGACCCGAAATTCCGCATCTTTTTTTTAAGCTCCAACTTGATTTTGACAACATATCGATAGGTTGTGCCCAAGGATGAGATGTCCAAAATCTCCATTTATGTCTAGATGTATCTATGCATATATTCACGGTACTCGAGCACTAGATGTCGCTCATAATATTTGATACCCAACTTGGTGCGCAAGGTATGGAAGATAGTGGTGAACTCTGGAACTGTTTGTTCTCTTTCCTGCAACAGTGTGGTCCATATTGTATACAAGTCATCGTAACTTCAAACATGGTAGTATTGTTCCTTAATAACATCATTGAAGGAAACCCAAGTGGGTGAAACTACAAATAATGTGGATCCTTCTATTTGATTTTTCTCACAAAAAGTCTCCCACCAATATTTGACATGGGGGATGACCTTGAGGAGCACAAGTGTAATATTTTATCTATCAGAAAAGTTGTGGAAAAAAAATACCCTTATAGAAGGTTTAACCATTTATCTACGACATCTGCATCTATTTGACCTTAAAATATAGGAATATCAAAATCGATTTGTACCTTGAAGGAGGTGGCACCTTCACTTGAGGTAGATGTGTCTCTTATTGGCAATCATCGAATAATTTGTGCAAATTTGTCCATCATATTGTTCCTTTGTCGCTCAATGGATTCCTCGAGCAAAATTTTGAAAGGATCTAATGTCGCATCGTGTTTATTTTTTCCCACCATAGAATGTTTGTTGGGAGTGTGAGAGTAGTTTTCCTCAAGAGAAACAAGATCGAGACCCAACTCTCTATAACATGACCTCATCAAGGACATGCACTAAAAAATGACAAGGAGAAAATCGCTTTGATACCACTAATCCATATTTATGAGCAGAATGAAATGAAAAAACATATTTATAATATTAACACAAAGACACAATGAATAATAACATAGATACAATAGAGCTCGACTTCTATTAAATAACAAATATGTTGCAACTGTAAAATGTAGATTGAAACAAACTCGTTAGAATGGTGGCATCGTATCTCTAAGAAGAGATGTGCATCATATCTCTAAGAAGAGATGTGATAGATACACTCATTCACAAGAATATGAGTACAACGAGGCTCTGAAATCATTTTTACAATAAACATGAATGCCAAAGCCCTAGATATCCAAATACCTAACCTTAGGAGATGAAGCACTAAAAGTCATGTAGGCCTCGTTGGGGTAAGTTGGTACATAAACTTCTAAGGGTCGTAACTTTTGCATGTGATCTTTGTTTTAGGTGCATGTTATCCCATTGGAAATATATGTTCGACAAATACACATTACACCATCAAACCCTAACTCTTTCTATAGTGTGATTATGGTGAGCCCTAAAAACGATGTTTAGGGCCTCAAAACAGTCGCAGAAGTTCAGGACCCAAAAACTAGGAAAAAGCTACCAAACTGAGAAATTGTCAAGATGAGCTAGTTGGAATAGGTAGGTGGCCATCGATATCCACCTAGATCAATTTTTAGTTGGTAAATCAGGGAGTTGTAGCTTCTTTCAGGTTGTGTCCTATAATAGGGGATTGGAGCCTCCTTCCATTTGGTTCTGGAGAATTTGGAAGTTGGTTCTTCCTATGAATGTAATCTTGATATATATAAGAAAACATTCTATGGTTTCATCCCATTCGGGTCTCCACGTAAATTATGGTGTATTGTGTATTTGATGTGATGTTATTGAATGGTATTTCTTATGGTTATATTATCATGATATATTGAATGTCATCATAGATGATATACTGTTGATAAAGTTGAATTTTATATATTGTGATTAAAAGTGGTAAAAGTGTTCATACTAATTCAACTCCCCTGTTTGTATTCCTACACATGGGTGGTTGTGACAATGTAATTGGGGTTGAATGGTTATGCACTTTTGGCCCCATAACCATGAATTTTAGTGATTTAACCATGAAATTCCAATAGGAAGGCCACAATTATAAATTAAAACTCAATCCAGTTGGTTCTCTAGATATCATCAGCTCTCAACACATGGAAACGCTACTCAAGAAAGGTCATTCTAGCATCATTTCCCAAATACATTCCATTCAAGTAGTTGAGAAACCCTCGATAAAGCCTGACATTTAAGGTATCATTTCCTTCCATAACACTATTTTCCAAACTCCTCGGAATTCCCCCATCCCACGATGACCATGATCAGTCCATTTCTTTAACCCAAGCAATATTCCTCCCAATTTTGACCCTTATTATCATCCCTTTTCTTAAAAAAATGAAATTAAGAAACTTTTACATGAATTGTTAGAACCGGGTGTTATCCATACCAGTACTATCCCCTATTCTTCGTCTGTTGTCATGGTTCTCAAGAAGGAAGGCACTTGGCACATGTGTCTTGATTTTCATTCCCACATCAAACAGACAGTCAAGGAAAAATTTCTCATTCCCATCATAGATGAACTTTTTGATGAACTCAGTGGGGTTCAATACTTTACCAAAAATTTGCCTTTGTTCTGGCTACCACCAGATACGTATCAAAAAGGTATTGGATAAATTTCTATTTTCGGCACACTATTTCAGTGGGAGTTAACTGACTAGTTCTATTTTAGAATTTCTATTTTAGATCATCACTATTATACTATTATGCATGCATGCATTATGTTATTATGCATGTTATTTCCTATATATGAGTGTATTCCACTCATTCATTGTATAATATTGACTATCATATATGTATCAATCGTCATTCATTGATCAACTCATTGGAGTAGTGTGAATATATTTTCTCATTATTCCTTATTGAATGTTTCTTCCTTTCTTGATAATATTTGTTTGTACTTGCTTCAGATAGATCTCCTGTGCAGGTTTCCATGAAAAATTGACAAGAGGAAGACATCTCCAAGACTGCATTTCGCACTCATGAGGTCCACTATGAGTTCTATATCATGCCCATCGGTCTCTGTAATTCCCTCTCCATTTTTCAAAGTCTCATGAATCATGTCTTTTTTCCTTTCATCCATCACTTTGTGTTAGTTTCTTTGATGATATTCTAACATATAGTAGAAAGTGAACAACCTGTCTCATCCATGTAGATCAAGTTATCCTTCTCCTCTCTGTTAGCACCATGGTTTTCATAGATAGAGTTAGAGGTTTGTCCAAAGTTTTCAAATTCATGACATGATCTTGGGAAAGTCAAGGAATTCCTAAATGAGTCATGGGTTAGGGTGAATATCATGTCAAAAGGTATTATGGTTCATCATAACCTTTCATAAGGTTAGAGAAAGGAACAATCATGACACTCCATGTCATTGGTATCATTGCAAACATCAAAGCATACCCATGGTGGAAGTTTATTGCTCAAAGGATTTTGTTACGTTCATTTCTTTTGCGCTGCGCATAGGATGTCATCGTGCAAAGGATGTTGTTGCATAGAATATGTCATCATGCAAAGGATGTTGTCACGCAAAATATGTTGCCACACATAGGATGTTGTCGCACAGAGGAGGTCGTCACGCAGATTGTCATGCAAAGGATGTTGTCACATAGAGGATGTTTCCGCATAGTGGATTTCATCGCGCAGTGGATTTCGTAGCTCATGGGATGTTTTCGCACATACGATGTTGTCACGCAGAGGATTTCATCTCGCGATGGATTTTGTCGCACAACGGATTTCATCGCACATGGGATGTTGTTGCACATAGGATGTTGTCACACAAAGGATTTTATCGCGCAGTGGATTTCATCTTCAAGTGGATTTCATTGCACAATGGATGTTGTTGCGCAATGGATTTCATCGCACAATGGATTTTTTCGTGCAAAGGATTCTGTCGTGCAGAGGATTTTCCTGCACACATGCTATAGGTTGTGCTACACAAATGGTTGGTTTAGTGGTCAACATCAAGATCACTTTCTGAACAACTGGAGAGGAATTTTGAAAATCCACAGAAGATTTTTGTTGAGGATAAAACATATAATAAAATGGTCTCTCAGATTTGAAAAACGCTTCATATTTTGGGAAATTCGAAGGAATCTTTGAGCCACATCTTTCAGTTTTAATGATTTCCTGTCTAAGACATGTTTTTGTGACACGTGTTCCATCCATATGGAGATGAATTTCAAAAACCTGAGAGAGGTTGTTCTTTATAACGATCTGAAATACAAAAACCTCTCTCAGTTTCAAAAAATAGTTTTCTATTAGTGATATATAATGTCATATTTAACGCCTATTTTCCCAATTTGCTATGCAATCCATTGAACTTTTTGTTGTAGGTTACTAGTGTGTAGAAAACTTGTGGTGCAGGGGTAACAGAGTGTCCAATAGTTCACATGATTAATTATCACAACCATATGGTTTAATTTTGATCATGATCAATGGTTGTAAATAATGTTTTGGTTACGATTATTATTTGGAAAAGTAGGGTTTTCTATTTTTAGTAAATCCATTGAAGTTATTGTTCTCTTTCAAAGACATTTGATCCATGATTCTAGGAGAGAGTAGCTCGACCCTAGGAGCCAAGGGTGATATTATTTTTATATATATGGGGATCATTTTCATGTAAAAGGGGTTTGTTGGAAAAAGTAGCATAGATAGTGACTATTGTATGTAGTTTGGGATCGATCGAAACTTAATGCAAAAGTCTTGAAGCTTTGATGAAAAGATTCTAATTGTAGTAGTTGGATGTATTTTTTTATATTCTTTGCGTATGTACTTCCTGTTTTATTTGTTTATGTATTTTTATGTCTGAATCATAATAAAATTTCGAATCTAGGATTTGTTGCACATCACCCCTTGTTCGTGGCATTTAGACAAAACATATTTCCTCTAAAGTTATCTCTGAATTCATCCTCAATGGTGCTCTATGTTGCTTTTTGTGTTTTCTCCTAGCCACACACAACGATTTTACACTGAATATTGTTTCTCTCTTAGCCTTTATCCTCTCAAGTTTAGTTACTGAGTTATTTGTTTCCATCATTGTTGGTTGTGGAGCCTGATTATCTTCCTGATTCAGAGGTCCTAGCTTTCAGTCGTGGTTATACCCCATGAAGTATTTACACCCCAGAAGTATGTACACTCTTCCACATAGGGGAGTGCAGAGGGGGGGTACCCGCTCTGCGGGGTCCGGGGGGTCCATACCCCCGGCTGGGGGTCTGGGGGCAAGAGGACCCCCAGAGGGGGTTCAGGGGTGAAGCCCCTGAAGCAAAAATTGCCTTGTAAAAGTATATTGTAATTTCATTGTAAATCTGGACCGTTCATTATAAGGTCATAGATCTAACAATAGAGATTATGTTAGGGTTTTTTTCCCTAGAAG